>JAJOZX010003980.1:0-287500 GCA_023014485.1 Bathynomus jamesi
AGCCTTGAGGAACAGGTCATTGCCACCAGCGTGGACAACGATCGCAGTCCTCCAACTAGCCACGCGCACCTTCTCTACCTCCTTCCTTAAGTGCGCTGTTCCCCGCCCAGGTAAGCACCTTACCTTCCTCCCATCCCGGTTTGCACAAGCAAAGTACTTCTCCTGGCCCCTGATCTGTGAGTCCCCAATCAAAACGGTGTCTTCCTCCTTCAAGCACAGGAGACTAAAGTGGTTAGAGGTCTTGACAGGGGCAACTGGGGTCTCAGGCTTTGGCTTCGCAGCCTTCTTGCCCGAGACCTTTCGAAACCCGTCGCCACCCATACACGCAGTTACACCACCTGACCCACCCCGACTGGTAGCTACATCCTTCAGTTTATTTGGGCCATCAGTAGGCCCCTTCCCACTCTTTTTCTTCATTTGCCTTTCCCACCCTTCTCTATCGATCCCTTCCCACCCTTCTCTATCAGCCCCTTCTTTGCACCCTCCCTTTGTTCTAGATACTTAATCTTACAGTTTAAATCTGCTGGTGTGTTTTTAATTTGATCTTGTCCACTGGGTTGGATTTCCAGTGCTACGACCCTAGCTTCAAGCTTTTTACTAATTCCTTTAGCTCTTTAACTTCCTTTTCGTGGTGTCTCTAAGTTTACAAAACAAACATACACTAAGGGGTGTGATATCGCTGATACTACCCTCAGGGAAGTGAACGCACCAATGATTAACTTTACATTTAAAGCATTCTGCTTTCAATTTAGCTGGCCCTGGCATATTTTCTCTTTTTTATTTTTTTTTCTGAATACTCTGAATAAGATAAAGCGTTCTAGCAATGAAAACTATCCAAAAACGTTCTGACCAGTATATAAGGGGGGGGGGGGGGGGGGGGGGGGGATTCATCCTGCGCGTAGATGCATCCACCTATTTGCAGGTGATGTTCATCCCTTCCAGAAGACTACATCTCTCCTGCTGCCGCACTGACCAAAGGTCTCCCCAGGGCTGGACAGTCCCAAACATGTCACAGCTACCAACTGACAAACACTCGCGACGCAGGCGTCACTGATTTTCCACCAGGAGCGACAGCGAGATGCAGCCCCTTACTAAGTCTTACTAGTCACTCACAAGCGGCCAGACTCTTAGAATCCAGTGTTCAAGGGATATCCCACCAGACCCAGAGGCTACGCCCGAGACTTTACGCTGGCCTGGCAGCCAGCTGGGCAGTAAAGCTCTCTCACCTCAGAGCAGTACAGCCAAGCACCATCAATTGGTCACCAAAGAACGGTCGCAGGGGGCTGGTCAGGCCATTACGCATTAGGAATGGGCTTAACGGGGCACTAGCCACACTCCATTCATCGCGCCCCTACGCCTGGGACCCCTCCATCCCAGTCTCTCACAACCTACGAGTGTTAAATGGTGTTATTTATAGAGGTTCCAAAGCCTCTTCCCACGCATGAGGTAGCAGTAGGGTCCTAATAGTAAAAGAAGAGAAAGACTTTATACTAAAAGTTTTTTTGTTTTTTTTTTTCAGAGGAGAACAACCTTAACGTAAGCTAAAAGGACAGAGTAGGGATGGGATGGGGTCCTAGTAACCCACGGGACGGAATTGTGCAAAATACTTCACCCGCCCTCCCGAATGAGAGAGAGAACCTAAAGGAACTGGCAGCCAGTTCCTCTAGAATCCCACGACTCGGGACCGGAGGACTGTCACACCCCAAGTATAAAGTTTACTACATCCAGAAGAAATGTGCATAACCTTTATACCCCCTGGAGAGAGAGAGAGTTACAAGGAGTTACAAGGAAAAGAAGTACCTCAAAAGGCCTTGCGGCCCATACCGAGGAGGTACCAATGGCAACGGGTGCCAGGGAAAATTTTGTGAAAGTTTATTTTTCTTTCAACTATCCTAGCAGTAGTAGAAAACTGGATTGAAAAGTAGAAGGCTCTCTCCCACCCTCCGCTCCCTCCCTGCCAGAGGCAGGTACGGAAAAAGGTTGAAGAAAATACCTTGACCCTGGAAAAGTAGCCAAGGAAATTTTACAGGAAAGTGGAGAATATATAATAGCTCTATATTTAGTTTGCTCACAGAGACACCGTGCAAGCGAACTCCTGCAGAGTTTTCTTATGTTTTAATCTTCAACTATCAACGTGTTAAAGTAATTCCCACATATACTAGTCCTAAATCGTTTCAAATCCAACTTCTAACCATTGTTGCGAGTTGGGTTATCATTTGAACTAAACATGTTTCTAAAATCGACATCTTTGAACCCGCGTCACGTAAGCGTCGATTGTAGCCCATATGCCTAACGAAAGGGATTAACTTTGTGGCATTTTTCGCCAGTTTCCAATCAACCTACCTACTTCCCCCTTTTCTTGAAGTGATCCACAGAGGAACTGTTCACAACTTCTGAAGGTAACCTGTTCCACGTGTCACAGATCTTATACGTAAAGTAATTCCCACACACACTAGTCCTAAACTGTTTCAAATCCAACTTCCAACCATTGTTGTGAGTTGGGTTATCATTTAAACTAAACATGCTTCTAAAATCGACATTGTTGAACCCACGTAAGAGCTTGAAAACCTTAATCAGTTGACTGTGCAGCCTCCAAGTTTCCAGTGAAAACAAGTTCAGGGCACGTAACCATTGATTGTAGATTGTAGCCCATATGCCTAATGGAAGGGATTAACTTTGTGGCCCTCGCCTGCATTCCAAGAGAGAGATAGAGAGAGATTTTCAACTTGTCACATATTTCAGAGCATTTTGACATGTCAATGACAAATCCAACTTGTCAGACCTCGCATCACTACTTGGACATATCTGACAATAGGTTTTTATATTTTATTTTATCTTTCAGTGCCACTTGAAAAATTCTAGAATCCAGGTGGAGTTCAGAGACAGTTCATAATAGCTTAGTAATAGTATGTTATATTAGGTTAAGTTAGATGAGGCTATGTTACATTGGTTAGGTTAGGTTAGGCCAGTGGTGGCAAACTTATGGTACGCATGCCCAAATGGGCACACAATTGAATTTGCCTGGCACACCTAAGCATAGAAATTGCTACCAAAAAAATTAGTATAAAATAATAGACTTAATGTTTATAATTTGGTGTAATATATATGAACTTTGGTGGGCATGCAAATTTTTTTTTTTATGGTTTATATGGTTTTTTTGGCATGTGACTGTAAAAAGATTCACCACCCGTGGGTTAGAGACTATTAATTATGGACTATCTGTGAACTACATCTGGATTCTGGAATTTTACCAACTTTTTAAGTACCATACCACTGAAAAGCACTGCACTTAAATACCAACATCTCAAATAATATTTAAGTCTTGACCTGGCCAAAATAATAAATTAAAATATCAGAACATCCTATGATGAAGCTAAAAAGAGTTTCACCACTATAAATACTTTATACTGAAGGTTCAAAACATGAACAGCAGTCTAGATCCAAAGGCTAAAGCCATGCAGGATCATCCATACTAGGCCAGATTGCAGAGTAGCTATATATAAATTTTACTACCAAATACTCACATGCAATGATTTTAGGAAAAAGCACTCGTATGACTGCATATCATATGATGTGCTGTGCCATAGTTTTGTCTTAAAATACTTAAAGCAAAATCTTATGAAGATTTTTATCATGTTAGAAGTAAAATAATTACTCCCAAACCCACCTATTCTATAACCCACCAATAAATTTTAGGCCGGGCTGAAACTCAAGATAGAATTAATCAGAGTCATTAACAGTTGGCTTTTGATATAAAAATAAGATTCCTGAAAAAAATAATTGGTGGTCACCAACGTGTGTCTGGCCACCCCCGTTTTTGTAAAAACATCTAATGCCGCACTAGCAAAATCAGGAAAATGGCAATATCTCTTCTTCTGAACATGCTAGAGAGATGGTTTGCATACCAAAAGATGCAGAATTTGATTGATATTTTTTCATAAAACTTTTAGTTTTTGAGTTATTTTAGAAAAACTAATTTTTGGGGCCCATAGACCCCCTTTTGACTGACCTTGGTGACAAAAGAAATTCTAAAATAAGCATGATTTGGCTTTTTGATTACTAACATTGCCCTAAAAGGATGTTGACATGGACATAGTGATCACATGATATGACTTTTCCTTGTTATCTTGCATCCATTATGCTTGATTAAAGAATAGAGGGTGGGGCTGCTTCATGAACTTTTTTTAAATGTAATAAATTGAAAACTTGTTTTTTTTCAGGTGCCTTTGTTATAAGTTTCCAACTGCAATTTGTCATTGAATTCAACATTTGCAATATAAAGTATGACTTCTACAAGCAAAACAGTTGCTAAAGTATTTGGTGATGTACGTTTTATGCCAGCAGAACAGTTTCCTTTAGGGAAATTGCCTACATTGAAGCAAGTTATTGAAAGGTGTTTGTGTTTTGGAGACTATAAAACAGATGCTGTACTGAGAGCTACTTCTGAGGAATTGTATAAATTGTGGGTCACATATAATGTTTATCCAATATCAGTAAATGCCATACAGAGCCGACTGAAAACCCAAATAAAGGAATTCAACCGCCTTCTGAAGTATGACAAAAAGAAAAGGGGACCTAAATATCATCAAGATCTGGATGATTTTCTGAAAACTGTAAACGTTTTATTTGACATATATCAACATGATCACAAACTGTTGGCAGATACAGAGAAAAAGCACTTACTAAAAATGACTGAATCTGATTACCAGTTTTATGAGGTAGGTCTGTTGATTGAATTTCAAGTTGTAAATTATTAATTAATATTAATTAATTATCAATTATTAATAATTTGCTACAATTTTTAAAGTGCATTTAATAAGTTAGTAATATCAATAATACACTATTAATGATGTTAATGATAAGTAATATTTTAGTATTTTCTCATTTTTGTAAGAATTTCAATTTACATATAGAGACCCATAGATAAAAGATACATTATAGTGTAATGAAATATAATCACACTGTAGGACCAGAAAACAACTAGGCATGGTTACTGTGCCCTGAAAGAAGTCCCAGAAACAGCCACTGACTTAAAATTCAAATCACGGGTTATTCAATCTCAAAAAGCAAAAGAATCAGTTCCTCCTCCTCATCCTCCTGAACCTATGGACATTCCTGAGTTGACAGATAGTGACAGTTGTAATGATCTACAGATGCTAAGGCTAACAAAGACCCTAAGATCCACTCTAAGGTTAGCCCGAGAGAAAGGAAAGAGTAGCGGGTTAAGAGAAGAGAAGAGAATAAGGGGTTAAGTAAGAGCAACACCTATCACTCATGGGTTAACATTCATTCAGAAAAAGAGGAAAAGTGTCTCACCATCATCATCCGCCAGCCACTGCCGACAAGTCAGAAAAATAGTCGGAGAGAATAGGAGAGGGGTGAAAGATGAAAAGAAGTAAAATAAGAATGCTTACAAACCATGCAAACACAGTCTTAACTCACTGTCATACCATGCAAACTACAAACATGCAAGAAAAGAGTTAGAGACATGCAAAGTAAGGAGGATAACAAAAAAAAAAAAAAAAAGTAGGTAAGTTAAACAAAAAGTGGGTTAGTTTACGCTATGAGCTACACCTACATTCGTGTTAGTCTAATTTTTTTTTTTTTAATAATTTTATTGCTGGCATCACACGCTGGCATTCATCGTCAACAGACTCATCCTCGAGCACCACCACCAGAGCTTCTGTTGCTAACTTTGTTGTTTTTTTAAATTAAACAACGTCAATACCTTTAAAATGTCTGTCAAGACGGTTCTTAAACATATTAACGCTGGTAGAATGAACGACTGACGCGGGAAGATTATTCCATTTATCAATTACTTTAAACGTAAAGAAGTTTTTAGCGATATTAGTAATAAAACGCCTGCCACGCAACTTAAATCCGTTATTGTGAGTATTACTATTATCAAAAGTGAACAATTTGTCAAAATTTACGTTATCGATGTTATTAACGATTTTGAAAACTTCAATAAGCTCCCCCTTAATCTCCTAGTTTCGAGTGAATACAGGTCTAACTCATTAATCCTATCTTCATAAGGCTTATTGCGCAATGACGGAATAAGTTTCATAAATTTATAGTTTCAACCACAACTCATTTTGAAAAATAAATATTAAGTTTTCCGGTGGTTTCTGATGCGATTCATCACTATGGGGGAATGCATGGGAAATTGGGGGTTTTGGGTGGGGGGGGGATCAAAAACGAGTGATTTGCGATGGAAACGAATGTCATTTTCAGATGAATCACATCAGAAACCAATGGAAACCTAGGAACCAAACCTGGTAAATTTGCAGTTTCAGCCCCAATTCATTTTGAACATGAAACTTATGTTTTTCCTATGTTTTTTGATGCGATTCATTCGAATTTGGCATCCATTTTCATCGCAAATCACTCGTTTTTGAGATCTCCCCCCCCAACATCAAAAGTCAAAAACGAGTGATTTGCAGTGGAAATGGATGTCAAATTAGAGTGAATCACCTCAAAAAACATACGACAAACATAAGTTTCATAACCCAACCCAACTCAATCCAATCCACTGGATTGAGTTGGGTTGGGTTGGGTTATGATGGAGTGATAAGATAAACAATTCCTTCAGAATCCGGCCATAAATTAGTTTAAAAAATAAATCGTTAAACTAATGAAAATATCATGACTTAATTTAACCAATCATCAAGGGTGTACAGTTGCCCTAACCGGGCATTCAATTAACCTAATGAGTCAATGTTATTCTTAAAAAATTTATGAATCACTTCAAACGGAGTAAGAGCACAACCTTCACACACTGTACCCATGGTTAGACAGACAATATGGCAGACCAAAAATTATTATATTTATTATCTCCATTATTATTAGGGATGTGCCGGATATCTGGTTACGATCCGGTTTTTCCAGATATCTGGCACTTTTTGCACTATCCGGTATCCGGCCGGATAGTGGCACTATCCGGCACTTTTAATTTTAATTAAATATCTTAGATGATGAATCCTTAATAAACATTTTTATAGGTAGCTACAAAGTAATAGCATTATTATTATTATTTATTATTAGCTATATTAGTTAGTTTTAACCTCTCTATCTGCAACAATGGCGACCCAAAGAGAGAAGAAATAAGTTTAATAATCAAGGGATCCAAAGAAGTGGTTATGACAACCACCCTAACACAATAATAATAAACAGAAACTGAGAATTAAATTGATCTAATTGAGCTAAACAGATCAAAAATTTAAATACATCTGTAACATTGACATATCATGATATCACACATTATACAAAAAATTAAGACAAGCAATCAATAGTATGGCAATATGTGTTGAAAAATAAATGAAAATAGACTTAATGTACGTATTTACGATTCACTATATTTCATATTTTTCATCAAGAAGATCAGTTCTTCAGCATTAGCTAGCAATAATTTGCTTTGGTTGTCTGCATATACCTGACCCGCTGCACTGAATAACCATTCAGAGGCAACTGAACTTGGTGGTGCACTTAAATATTTAAGGACCATTGGTTTCAATGTTTCAAATTGATTGACATTGTTGCACCACCATTTCATTGGGTTGTCAGTCCTGTGTATGTTTGGTAGCGACAGATACTTATATTCTGAAGTGTAGAAGAGGCAGAGTTTTTTAGGATGAGTCTGAAGTTTGAGAAACATCGGGTAGCTGGCATGATTCATCTGCACTGCTGCTGTCTTCTTGATCCACTGAAGTTTTTTTCACAAGTTGGTCGAAGCAAGCCCATATGTCCTCATGAGTTTCTTCAGCCAAGTTCATTGGTAAACCGACCTCTGCTACTTCTGCTTCCTCGACTTCTGCTTCAGCCCGGCTAGTAGAATGTTTCTTCTGCAGTTTTTCGTGCTCAACTAATTCTGCCACAAGCTGCTGTTTCACCCCATTGCATCTTTCAGAAAGTGCGACTTGTAGCGGGGATCTAAAAGGGTAGCCACCGTAAAGCAGTTTTGCTCCAGGTTTACAGATTTACTGCATGTCGGTTTCATGAAACGGTCTTCCAGCGCTTCTTTCAAGTTTTGCTTGACAGTTTGGATCCCACAATCTTTTTGTGTTTTTGAAAGATAAGAATGTAGTGTAGCTACTGCTGGAATTACAAAACTGATCAGTTCGCTGTCTTTACTTGCTTGTTTGGTCAATTCTTCAAATGGTTGTAGCACTCGAATAATATTTTCCACCAAACCCCAGTTATAAGCGGTGAGTGTTGGAATGTCTTGTTCTGCAGCGTATGCTGTCACTACCTGCCTTTGTTCATGCAGACGTTCTAACATGTAACATGTCGTGTTCCATCTGGTTTGAACATCCTGTATTAGTTTATGAGTGGGCAACTTTAGTGATTCTTGTATAGTCTTGAGTTTAGCGCAAGCAATGGCTGAATGGCTGAAGTGAGTCATGATCTTGCAGTGTTTTACCACGCACGATGTACCTCCCATTGTTTGTAACATCACATAATTTGCACTCCGCTTTATGTTAATTTTCCACACCACAGACTTTAAAATACTTCCAAATAATTGATTTTGATTTAGAAGACATAATTCACTTTTATTTCTAATATTAACGACTAGAAAGTCTATATTTTCACAATTTTTCTGAAATGAACAAGAAAACTAGTAACGTACAGCCTGGAGTAAGAAACAATAGTAAGGTTCCCTAAGACTAGGTACTTGGTAAAACGAGTGAGCTTTTAACATATGCATCAGGTATTATTTGCAATACCGGATATCCGGCCAGATACCAGATAACCGGATATCCGATATCCAGTGATCACGATTTGCCAGATATCCGATATCCGGCAAAATCACTATCCGGCACATCCCTAATTATTATCCATTTGCGACGGAAATGGTATTAGAAAAAGTGGTAATTATTCGTTTTTTGACCCAGTCTCTTTTTATAATGAGAGCAAACGTTTCTGGTCAATTTGGAGGTGCTCTGCATGAATCTGCCATCCGTTTCCTGTGCAAATGCGTAGTTTTCGAGATATCGTCATCTCGAAAACTACGCATTTGCACAGGAAACGGATGGCAGATTCATGCAAAACACCTCAAAATCGACCAGAAAAGTTTGCATTTGTGCTAAACACAACCTAACCTAACTTAGCCTAACCACCTAACCTAACCAGTCACCTTATTTTGGAGGATATAGTTCTGCAATTGCAGTAAGGAAGTGATGCAGAACTGTAGAATCGTCAGGATGTTCTGCCAGGAACAAGTATTGTGCGAAATATTTCCGGTAATGAGGACGTCTATTCCCAGCACGTGAAACCCACGATTTCACATCCTTCAATTTTTTTTACGGCACCTAAACACCTTCGAGTCTTGTCTTAAAATACAGGCAGTATTACATTTAGGGCAAATCACGGATGTCGGAATTATGCCATGATTAGAAAAAAAATCTAAACTTTTATCTTCATTGAGGCCAACAAGGTGGATTAGGTCTTCGAAATCAAGTTCACAAGATTGACACATCATACCAGTAGAACAAAAATTACCACACTAACCAGAAACAGAAAGAAGTAGCCAAAGCAAGAAAAAGTAGCCAAAAAAAGCCAAGTAGCCAAAAAAAATCTCCAAAAAAGGTAGCCCAAATAAACAAACCACCGAAATTTATATACATACATATTAGAAAGTAGAAAATATATTTTTTAAAAAGTACATTTTATACAAATTTGCACAAGATAATATACATATTTTCTTATTCAGCTTTGATTGGTTATTCAATATATATTCCTGTTATAGCTGGGTGTGACTGGGTCAAAAAACGAATATTAACCAAAAAAGTTGTCTGAAATGAAGAGATACAGCTAACCAACACATCAAATATGCAGTAATCAAATTGTGGTTGAAACTATAATAATACCCTGAATCACCACTTCTTCTGTCAGACTGTTCCAAAACTTAATTACTCTGTTTGTAAAACTGTTTTCTTAAATTTGTTCTACATCTTGGCTTAAATAATTTCATACTATGACCTCTAGTCTAGTTATTGTGATCTTTAATGAAAAGAGACTCAAAATCTATCTTATCCAACCATTTTATCCACCTCTATCATATCACCCCTTAACCTCCTCCTTTTTAATGAGAACATGCTTGGATATGCCAGTCTTTCTTTATATGTCAATTGTCTTAGAGATGGGATCATTCTTGTTACTCGTTTCTGTACTTTTTCTAGTTTTTCAATCTTGTATCAAATAGGGACTATTAAATTGAATACAGTATTTGAGGAGGGGTCTCACATATGAAATGTATAGTTGCTTTATAATATTGCCTTATTGGGTGATTTGTATTCAATGTGTGTCTGCATGAGATTGAGTCTAGCATTTGATTTATTTCTGATTACTGTACAGTGATTTGAGGGTTTAAGTTCATTAGTCACAGTGACACCTAAGTCTTTCTCTTTATCATCATTTTTAATCCAAATTCCATTCATATTGTATTAAAATTCTGGATTTTTTGGCCCAATATGCATAACCTTGCACTTATCAACATTATATCATCTCCCACTTATCTGCCCAGGCTATTACTCTAAGTCTTTTTGTATTGTCATTGCTCCTGCTACTGACTTAACATTATGGCCTAATTTTGTATCAGCAGCAAATTTTGAGGTTTTACATGATAGGCCCTTCTCTAGATCATTTATATAGACAACAAAAAGCAGAGGTCCCAGCACACAGACCCCTGTAGGACTCCGCAATATGGGTCTCCAAGTAGACTTATTTCCATTTAGATGAACTCTGGCTGAGAAACAGAAAACATTCTTCTATCCAGTCAGCTATATGACCTCTCATACCATGGGCTCTAACTTTTACCAACAATCTTGCATGAGGAACATTATCAAATGCCTTTGCAAAATCTAAGTATACTATATCTACTGGCTCTTTATTGTCCAAATGCAATAGGACTCCATCATAAAATTCAATCAAGTTGGTTAGACATAGGCTGACCATACGTACCGTTTTGAACGGGACAGTACCGTTTTGTATGGGTTCTGTCACTGAAGAATAATTGTAAGCTCAATATGTTTATGTACTTACTTTTTCATGAATACAGAATATTACATAACCCCCGTCCCTTTTTTGCCATCCCAATGTCCCGTTTTTGTCTCAAGGAAATATGGTCAGCCTAGTTAGACAGGACCTTCCATTTCAAAAGCCATGCTGGCTATCATTTATAACGTTGCACTCTTCAAGGAACTCAGTAACTTTACCTCTAATGATACTTTCAAGTAATTTGCAAATAATGGAGGTGAGGCTGATGGGTCTGTAGTTTTTTGCCAAGTTTCTATTTCCTTTTTTAAAGATTGGAGCCACATTTGCTTTCTTCCAATCCTCAGGAATTTCAGTACATATCAATGATTTATTGGCAACCACCAATTTTTACAAAACTAATTAAAGTAAATACAGTTACGTACAAAATTAAGATCCAATTGATCTCGGCTAATGGCAGATTGTCACACATTTACTAGCTGTACATTAACTTCAAAACTTTGGATCTTGTGGATCATTCATCAGTACCACTACTGTACTAATTGTAGACAATTGTACCCAGAAGGGGTACACGAGGTGTCAGAGCACCAGAGCCGGGTGCTGGAGGATAGAGGTGATGGTGATTTGGGGTAAAGGGTCTGGAGTCAAAAGTTGCACTAGGGCCCGCGATTTCTTTCCCAGGCCTTGCGTGAGTAGCGTCCCACTCTACCCTAACAATAAAGTTAGCGTTAGCTTTTTCATAAAACTTTCTCAATTTTTAAAAGCAATTTCAACCACGATAAGCTTGCATAAATAAAACTCGTCAGTAAACTCAGCCTTAGGGCAATATGCCAAGCCGGTACTGCCAGTCTGCCGGTTCTCAAATTTAAATTCTCAAAATTATGCATATAATTTTGGCCGACAGATTCAGTTGGGCGATATATTTGGAGCTCAGTACCAGAGCTGCCATAACTTTTGAATTTGCACCAATTTTGGTAAATAATCCCAATCTCCCAGCTGACAGGCGAAATCTCCCACCAGACACCCATTTCCAACATTTTCAGGACATTATGTTACGTTTTTAAATATATTTAAAAAACTATTTTAGCTCGACTATGCAATAGAAATCAATGGAGAACAAAAATTTATTTTTACTTTAGTGTTTTTAATTAATATTTTTAATAAAAAATTATCTATTGGAATTCATGGTATTATTATAGTATTACACCCGTCTAACGTCCAGCAATTATTATATGTTCATTAAGTAGATTTTGTAATTCTAAGACACTTTCCTTCTATAGCGTTTCCGTCGCAAATGCTTCGTTTTCGAGATATAAAATTTTTTGGTGTGTATCTAGTGTGTTCGTACGTTCGTTTGTGTGACCGTTACATATCTGCCCAATCACTGCGCTCCATCCATTTCGAATTCGAATTACTTTACTACCGGAATGGCTTCGTGTGACGCGTGCTCGTTCGATTATTACAGCTGTATTGTCGCTTTCTACGAAAATTTAGAAAAAAGTGTTGAGTTTCTGCGTGCTCACGGTGTTCTACCGACAGTAGTGAAGTGTCCACATTGTAAAACGGAGTGTACATATCGTCAAGACCAGAAAATGTGGCGTTGTAGATAGGTTAGGTTAAGTTAGGAAGGTTAGGTCAATTTTGAAGGTGAAATTTATGTTTTTCCTATGGTTTTTGATGTATTTTGAACGAATCTGACCTTTCAAAACCGTCGGAAATGACTCATTTTCTGTGATTTTCCCCACCCGAGAACTCTCGGTTCCCACCAGGGTCCCCCAGATTGCCGGCTGGGGTGGAGGGAGGTTATCTCAAAAAAGAGTCATTTCCGACGGTTTTGAAGGTCAGATTCGTTCAAAGCACATCAAAAACCATAGGAAAAACATAAATTTCACCTCCAAAGGGAGACGGGTGTAATACTATAAATTTACCGAATTCATTTGTCGTGATTCTGGTGGTGGATGACTAGCTATATCTGGAAGAGGAAGATCTCCCTCTTAGAAATAAAACGTTTGTGGCAGCTCTGCAACATGGATTTCGGCTACTATAATTAATCGCCCAAAATGACATTGCCTGAAGTTGAAATCAAAAATACATTTTTTTAGTGTATTTTGGTGTGCTCTGTTCAAATATAACCTTCATTTCTTGTGCAAATGAACAGAAATACGTGTTTAGGCCATGCAGTGACAACTGTTTCTGTTCATTTGCACAAGAAATGAAGGTCATATTCGAACAAAGCACACCAAAATACACTTGAAAAATGTATTTTTGACTATATTTTATACAATAAAGCATAACCTAACATGTTCATGTTACGAGATCTCGTAAACGACGCATTACCACAGGAAACGTGCACCTCAAAATTAACCAGAAAAGTTTGCTCTCGTCATTTTCGCTTAAACAAACGAAAATATCACGACTTAACCAATCATCAAGGGCGTTCAGTTGACCTAACAGGGCATTCAATTAACCTAACAGGTTAATATTGGTTATGTCACCTAAATATCTTCTGATCTTTTCATATTAGGCACTCACTGTCACATTTCGGGCAAGTTAAGAATGAGAGAATAACGCTGTAATTGATAAAAACATCCAATGCTTTGTCTTCATCTAGGGCACATGACTAATCAAGTTCTCAAAGTCGAAACTGCACGAACGGCACGTCATAATTTTATCACAAACACCACTAAATTGAATCCAATTAGAAAAAAATAGCCAGAACAGAAACTAACAAAGTAATTAAGTCGGAGAGTAGTGAAAAAATAGCCTAAAATTATACTCGTCGGACCAAAAATGAGTGTATTTATATATATATTATTAGTATCATAATTTTCACCATTAATATGCATTTGCACAAAAAAATGAGTGACAAATTTGAATAAAGTGACTAAAACTACCTCATAAAAAGTTATTTTTGATTTACAGGTTCAGCCCATGTCATTTAAAACATATTAACCCAAATAGTTTTTATAACAGAAAATATCACGACTTAACCCTTTTTGCAAAAAGGTCGATTTCGCATTAAGGCCGTAGCATATATACTATGGGCAGTGGCGTATCAAGGGAGGGGCGACCGCCCCGAGCGGCACTTCCCGAGGGGCGGCAAATTACTGTCAGGCGGGCGCAGTATGCAAAATTTTGGGTTTTTATGTTTTAAAATGCAACCCTCCAAAAAATTATATCTCATCATTGTCGCGCGTTATTTGTGTACAAAATATCCATGGTTTTGATGAAAAATCATCATTAAATGCTATATATGTCACCTCAATGCCACTATTTCCACAAATAGTTGCGTTAAATTTTCAAATCGGAAAGGTTGCCAGCCCTATTTTTCAGACTTTCCCTCTATTATTTAGGTTAGGCTTTGCATTCTTTGAGCTTTGATGATGTTAATAATTAATGGTTGTTTTATTTTGCAGATACCCTACTGAATTAGCAAACATGAGCAAACGACAGAGACTGAGTGGTGCTGCATACAAGAATCTTCGCGAAAAAAAAGAGGAGGAAGGCAAACGTGCTGCTAAGCGATTTCATCAGTTAATGGGATTCTCAGACACACCTTCAGTGCCTTCTGGGAAGCAAGGAGATCAACCGCAATGTGATATATCTTTAGAGAGAGATGTTGAAGCGGCAACTTCAAGTGAACCCCCAAATAATCAGGATCAACCCTCATCTACATCACAAAGTCACCCACCCACCCATCACCCACAGAGTCTTTTTAACGATTCTGGCAACTGGCCCGTTTCAATGAGGACAATTTGAGAATCGAACTCATTAAACGTGGACCATCACATTTGAAAAACATGAATGGACCCTTTCCAGCTGATTCAAACAATAGGTCAATGTCAAAAGTTTGGTATTTCAAAACTTTGGAAAATGGCGAAAAAATTGAAAGGTCATGGCTAATCTTCTCACCTTCAAAATGTAGCTTGCATTGCTTTTGCTGTCGTCTCTTCAACCACATCTCCAGTGCATTTGGAAAAGAAGAAGGACTTTTTGCCTGGAGGAAACTGAATCCAAGAGTACCTGAACATGAAAACAGTCCATATCATACCCGATGCTTTGAACAATGGAAAGAGTTGTCTATGCGCCTTCAGTTGAATGCTACAATAGATAATGCACATCAGTTGCAAATAAAACATGCTACTGCTAAGTGGAAAGAAATACTGAGACGAATTTATGACTGCATCATGTTCTTGGCAAAACAAGATCTTGCATTCCGAAGGCACCGAGAGAACTTAAATGAAGAAGCTGGGCTAGCTGGCAATTCTGGAAACTTTTTGGAGTTAATAAAACTAATGGGCAAATATGACCCAGTAATTAGGGAACATCTTACAAAAATACGAATGACTGACAAGATATCCACTACGTATTTGTCACCTAACATTCAAAATGAGTTCATCACACTAATCGGCTGTAATGTTCGAAAATGTATAATTGATAATGTGTCTAGTGCAAAAGTACTTTGCAATAATTTTCGATAGTACACCAGATATATCGCATATTGATCAGATGTCTCAGGTAATTCGCTATGTGTCGATTAAAGATGGTAATGTAGAGGCGAAGGAATCCTTCGTTGATTTTATTAAATTAGAGGGGAAGACTGCTGAGGCAGTTACTGATCTCATTGTCACTAAGCTCCGTGAGGATGGGCTGGATATCCAGAATTGTTACGGTCAAGGGTATGACAATGCTGCTACGATGGCAGGTATTCATCTTGGAGTTCAACGCAGAATTCTTGATGTTAGCAAACACGCTGTTTTCATTCCTTGCAATAACCACTCGCTGAACTTGGCTGGAGTTCATGCCGCGGGACTGAGTCCTAATGCTGTAACTTTCTTTGGAACAATTGAACGAATTTTCGTCTACTTTTCTTCCTCTACTCATCGTTGGGATGTCTTAACAAAACATTCCAAAATCACTGTCAAGAGAGTCTCTGATACGCGGTGGAGTGCTAAGTATGATGCTGTGTCTAGTCTTAAGAAGAACTTGACTCACGTTCTTAGTGCCTTGGAAGAACTGAGTGAAGGGGTCTCCGAAAATCTGGACACAAAGGGCGATGCTGAAGCTCTGTTGACCTCCATCATGTCATACATATTCATTGTGTACTTATTTTTCTGGGATCCAGTGCTGAAAGAAATCAATGATGCTCAGCTATATTTTCAAAGAAAGGGACTTGCTTTGGACCAGTGTGCATTAAAAATGAACTCTTTATCCGTGTTTTTAACTAATGAACGAGAGGCAGTAGTATCAAACGCTGCAGATGCCGCCGAAGAGTTCTGTAATGAAATGGATATCAGTATAGACCGCAGAGTCAGGAGACGGAGAAGAATGCCTGGAGAGCAAGCTCGTGATGCTGGATTGACCGTGCAAGAGGATGTACGCAGAGAATCTTTTGAAATCATGGATCGTTTATTAGCAGAAATTGAAAAACGCACAGTTTGTCTTAAAAACATGAATGATCGCTTTGAATTTCTGTCTCCTTCGTACCTTTTGAATCAGTCCAAAGATGAAGAAATTAATACCAAGGTCAATAATTTTTCTTCCATCTACAATGACATTAATCCTGGAAGTCTACTGGAAGAAATAAAGCGTTTGCGCAGACATTTGCTCAGTTTCGAAAGCATAAGCGTCGACGATGATCCAAAGAACTGGGATATGTTAAAACTACTTCAGTGGATCGTTAAATGGGATCTAGTGGAATCTTTGCCTCATATAACAATTGCCCTCCGGATCTGTCTAACTACATGCATGTCCGTGGCAAGTTGCGAACGAAGTTTCTCGAAACTGAAACTTATATAAACTTACCTCAGGTCAACTATAAGTCAATCTAGACTGAGCAATTTGGCGATTATTTCAATTGAACGCGAAGTTGCAGAGACAATGGACATAGAAAAAATCATTCATGAATTTTCTGTTATGAAAGTCCGAAAATTTAACTAGGCATTATACAGTACATTATATAGTTATTGTTAAAATTATGTAGTGTATTATGTACGGTACATTATGTAGTATTGTTAAAATTGAAGTTGCTTTATTTAAGTTTTTCTTCCAATAAAAGTTTTGTTTAGAAGTGTATTTTTGTAAAGGAATTGTTTTTAAAATTGAAAATTGTTGCGGGGGGGGGGGGGCGTTGGCATTTTCGCCCCGAGCGGCAAAAAGTATTGGTACGCCTCTGACTATGGGAATAGTATATATTCATCATGTAGTATATATGTATATATCGGGTGGCGCGGAAAAAACGCGTCCTGTTTGAGGAGCCGCTGTTCCATTAATATGATTAGTAGTCATCTGAAAATTTTGCAGTTAAATTAGAACATATCCAAATAAATTCCATAAAATGTTTATTCAAATAACTTGATTACAAACAGAGTTATAGCTGTCTAAACTGAAGGTTCAAAACAATAGCTTTTCGCGTTAAAACCAACTTTCACTGGAAACAAATTGATACTGGTAAGACCAGTGGCGCCATTTGCGGGGGTGGGGGGTTGCAAGGGGGTCAGTTGCCGCCCCCAAGACTCTGTTTGTCACCTCCAAGGCTACATGTGCCCCTTCCAAGAAATATGTTGTACGTATCCAGAGATTCATTAATTATAATGTCATTAATTAAATCATTATTATTAAGACAAATCAGATCATCTTCATATTTTATCCTCTTCTACCTTTTTCCATTTCATCAAATTTTCTTTTTAAATCCCTTTGAAAGTGAATTACTTTTTTAACTACTTTTTACTGTTGGTTGTAGTTTCATTCTTTATTTGGAGTAGAAGTAATTAGTGGGTTGAAAGTAAAACAAACTTCCTCTATAGTTTCGTTGTATGGGTCAGCTTCATCTCTTAAATTATGTTTATGTTTAAATGTCTTTGCGTTTTGGTTTTCCGTCAGTAAATTTTGTCTTTTATGTGTTGGTTGTTTTTTGTAACATTTGGCGCTTCTTTTGAATGGGAGACAGTTTTTTTCAATTTTTCCATTTATCCTCTTCACTCGTTTGGTCTTCTGAAATAAAAGAAGAACTCGATATACTTTTATCAAATACT
Organism: Bathynomus jamesi; assembly: GCA_023014485.1. NCBI lineage: Eukaryota > Metazoa > Arthropoda > Malacostraca > Isopoda > Cirolanidae > Bathynomus > Bathynomus jamesi. The sequence goes on from JAJOZX010003980.1 coordinate 18,027, forward strand.
TCTAGAGTTCATGGTTGGCATTTTTCTAAATTGTCTCATGTTTTTTTTTCCCTTTTATTAATAATAATCTTTATTCAGAAAACACATTACATGAGCTATACTGTACATTACATCCATACTGGTTTATACATTGTTGGGATTAAAGTTTAATTTTGTAGTTTAATTACAGTATTCTTATCTGAATATGCCGTTGGGAAGCAAGACAGCTTTTCAGACAAACGTCTTTGAGATTCATTTCTATTTTTACATAGGAAAATAAGAAATATAGTGTAAGTAGAATTTGTGGAAAATAAAATAATGTTGCATTTAGTTAATTTTTTCATTACAAATGAAAATTTAAATAATCCTTGAAATAATAGGATATTTTCGGTTTGACGGCCTGTAATATTTTTTAACATTACTTGTTTTTTATTGTCCAATTTTAATCGAGGATTTCAAAAATAACATTCATGTTTTAGAGAAACAAATAGTGAGGCAGTTATATGCAATTTAACAAATTTAAAATATATATTTTTAAACCGTTATTAAAGATTATTATTATCATTGGGATCTTTTTAGTTTGACGGCCAGCGGAAAAAAATGAGTCATGGCTATGGGACCGTCAAATTCTAGACTCTAGACTCCACCAACTGGTTAGATTAACTGAATGCCCAGTTAGGTTAACAGAATGCCCGGTTAGGTCAACTGTAACCATTTAGGTTAAGTCATGATATTTTCGTTAGTTTACTGTCAAAACAAACGAAAATATCATGACTTAACCTAACCACTCGTCATGAGCGTACAGTTGACCTAAAACTTTCAGGAATTTTGGAATCTTAAAGCGTATATGATATTCTCTAAACTAAAATGTATAACTGCCTCACTATTTGTTTCTCTAAAACATGAAGGTTATTTTTGAAATCCTCGATTAAAACTGGAAAATAAAAAACAAGTAATGTTAAAAAATATTACAGGCCGTCAAACCAAAAAAATCCAAATAATAGAAAAGAAAAATGGTGAACAATACAAATCATGATACAATCTTAAAGTTACAAAGATAAAGATGAGTGAGGCATTTTATAAATATGGCGTAATATATTGGAAACTTTTAACATCTAATTTATATGATTTATGACTGCACCCATTTAAGATTGTGAATTTTTGCATGTGATATAACAGGTGATTTTCACTGTTTAGTAATATTTACAAGTTGCAATATATATACATAAATATATACATTAGTAGGAGTTTATAAAGTGTTTCTTTAGCGAGTTGCGAAACGATATTAGTGACGGTACTTGTCTGATGTTTATGGGTATAGCGTTCCAGATATCTGCACCTTTGTAGGAGAGAGCATTTCCTGCAATTTGCATGGAATAATTTCATTTATGTATGAAATCATTGGGAAGCCTTGTATTATGATTATGGTTGATCTGATGGGAGGTAATCGACCTGTGAATGGGCGAAGTATAGTTTGTGTTATTGGCAACTTTGTACATACTGATACCGTCAGTAAGTTTATATAGGTCATTTAGTTTTAGAATATTTAATTTTCTGAACATGGAAAGGTATGTGATCGTCTGTTATCATTGTCTGAGAGCGCTTGTAAACATTTTTTATGGATTACTTCTAGCGGATACAGTATATAATCTTAAGTTATATTCCGAAATTCTTTCTCGTCTGATATTAATTTAGTGTTTCAGACTGATTTTTAAATTTCCTTTTAGTGAAGCTTTGAATCTAGTAAAAAAATTCATTCTTCTCTTGGATTTTTGTTTTATCGGTGTTTTTCTCTTTTCATAACAATTACAAGCCCTCGCTCTGGAGATAGTGTCACGGTAAAATTTTTGAACCACAAACTTTGCTCTTAATTTTCTTTTCTTTTCGGAGAGACGGTTCTTCACATCAAATAAACAAACAAACAAACACACACACTTTATTTCAGACTCAACAGGTACAAACATTATACAAGAGGTCCATAGAAGATTAAGAGATAGTTGTCTGGAACACTGACTAAGTAGGCCAGTGAATCACTGTGCATAATGAACATACAATTGCCCACGCCAATGCTTCCAGATTTGAGATTTATAAAATATATCGGAGACCAGTCCACTAACCAGGGCTTCTATTATTTTATTGATAGTGATAAATCTAAATACAAAATTGCGGATGACACTGGCACAGTTAGGCACCTTATTGACTACAAACAGCATACTGACACAGGAAGGAGCACCATTTATAAATCTTGGAGTTCTTAATAAACTCCTAAAAATATCATTATATGCAACATATAATTTTCTCAAATTATAGGGGAGAGACGGATTCCATGACCCCAAAATTTTTAAAGACCTCTAGACACTCTGTCTTCAGTCAGAATAGGGATTTTGTATTTTTTGGATAAGTAAATAGGCTGTTTTTTATCATAGCTATGAATTTAGGTAATATTTTCATTTGTAAGTGAGCAGGAGCAATTTTTTTTTTTTTACAAGTGATCATGGAACCCACTGTTTAGTGGGTCCCATGACCTTTTGAGTGGGTTCTATGACACCCTTGTTTTTTTTTTTTAGAAATAGGTAAATTAAAGGAAGCAAGAGACATCAGTCTCAAAACACAGCATGTTTTGTGCTCTTGCAGTCCCTCCAGCTGTTAAGGGAGGGGGTAACTGGTGTTCAATTTCATCTCTGGTGATCCATGCTGCAGGTTCATCCGCTAACTTAAAATAGTTCTTCCTCTTTGTAGAAGCTGTGAGGAAAGATACCGAAAAATCGGTGTCGTCTTGTTTCTCAGTTATTTTAGCAACAAAACTGAGTTTTCTGCCTTGTTCAGATTACAGACAACATAATCTCCTACTTCAGGTTCTCCTTTTTCCTCAGTTTTTCGATGGAGATCCATTTCAAGTTCGTCTCCAGAAGAGCTGCTACTGGGGATAAACTCGTTTGAATCTGATGAACTGTCTTCTGCTGGTACTGATTTCTTGCAAATGAGTTGTCTTTTCACAGGATTTCTTTTTGTTTTTATCTTTGATGCATCTTCTTGTCGTTGCATCAGTTGAAGTTTTTATGGAGTGTCTGTAAGGATTCGTGTTTTCCTTGGTTTGGGGCCTCCTCGTCTTGCCTTTTTGGCTCTGTTTTTTATATATATATAAAAAGTAAATAATATTTAATGGTGTATATATATATATATATATATATATATAATATGGCAGTGGGTTCCATGACCAAGGGTCATGGAACCCACACTAAGTGGGGTTATGGAACCCAATTTTGTCACCATACAGTAAATACGTTGTAACACGCGGTTAATCAATTAGAAGAAAGTTCGATCTAACACCTTACAAAGACGCTACAGTACCTAAGCTTTACCACAAACACTAGATAAGTTCAGTTTTTATAGGAACCATAACATCATCATAAAAACTTTCGATCTACACTCATTTCAAATATCTGCCAGTAACACACCCACCCCTGACAAAAGTCAAACGCACGCTGATTGCTAAATGAAATTTTGTGGAGTGTGTTGCCACCACCAAGTGGAAAAATTACTAGACAGCGACCAATTAAAATTACTATGGGTAATAGCAGAAAGTGTTAGGGGTCATGGAGCCCATTGGGTCATGGAACCCGCCTCTCCCCTACATCCTGTAGTTCCACCACAAATGAGCTGTATACATTGGAGTACAAAATTTTTTTAACAAAATCAACTTAACATCTAATGTACACATATGAAATTTTTTAACCAAAGTATTTCCCTGAGCATATAATTGTCTACATTGCTTTACGAAGTCTTTTAGATGACTGTGATATTCTGTCAGTTAGTATGTGGAGTCCTTTTACAGATGGAGAAATAAGAACTAGATCATCTGCATGCATCAGATGATTAACAATCATTGTACCAATATAGCAGCCTATTTTACAACAGATAGATTATCCATATAAACATTGAATAAGTAAGGGGGATAATATCCCTCCCTGCTTGACACCATTGGTCATAGAGAATGGCTCTGAATTAACCCCACCCCATCTTACAATCATTGCCTGGTGTTTATACCAGAATATTAATATACGGACCAAGTCACCAGGTACATTACGATTTACAAGTTTCATGAAGAATTTGTCATGATTAACACGATCAAATGCCTTAGAGCAGTGGTGCACAAACTTTTTTGATGTGAGGGCCAAGCGAAGAAAATAACTAAATGTATTAGCCTACTTACTTTCCATCTAAGTCATAAATTGGGTCACTTTTATATTCTAACTTTTTCATTGAATTGAAAAGACCCGTGGGGCCACTGAAAAGACCCGTGGGGGACACATTTGACCCGCGGGCCAGGGTTTGTGCATCACTGCCTTAGAGGCATCCAGGAAACACAAAAATACATTAGCATCTAGAGTTTAGTATTTACAGACCACTTCCTTCAAGGCATACACACACACATATCAGTACTGTGTTTCTTTGTTAAATCAAATTGGTTATCACCAGGGCCGCCGAGATGGCGGGGAAGCCGGGTTAAATCCCCGGGGCCCGGAAAGAGGGGGGATAAAATCTAAAAATATTAAAGTAATTGATTAAACAATAGAGAGGAAATAAAGGGTGGGGCACGGGAATCAAGTGTTTTTTGAATAGCTAGTAATCGGCCATTAGGAATGGGAGGGGCGTGCGGTAGGTAGCATTCCATTCCTGGGTTCATAGCATTTAACTTTAACTAACACTCACCTTTATCTTTCAGGTGCCATCATGGAGCAGTGGACGTTAGAACACCGCATGTTCGCGTATGATCATTTTGTTAGGAGTGGCGAGTCAGTGACAGCAGTTCAGCGTGCGTTTCGCCGCAGATTCAACATTCATCGAAATGACTCTGTTCCCGCTCGTGACACAATCTTACGTTGGGTTAACAATCTTCGAACAGGAGGCTCAATAATGAAAACAAAACCGAAGGGGCCGCAACGCACTGTGCGTACTCCAGAGAACGTTGAAAGGGTCAGACAAGCGATGTTGCAAAGCCCAGGCCGCTCTGCTCGGAGACATTCAGCTGCACTCGGAATCAGCAATCGTACTGTTAGACGGATTTTGCATGAAGAATTACATTTTCACCCATACAAGTTAGCGATGGTGCAGGAATTGAATGTAAACGATTGCCCCCAACGACTGAATTTTGCACAGGAAATGCTTGCACTTTATGAGCAGAATGAAAACATGATGGTGGTAATGAGTGATGAAGCCCATTTCCACCTTAATGGGGCCGTCAACATCAAAACTGTCGGTATTGGGCTGCTGAAAATCCGCGACAACTCCATGAAAAACCGCTGCATAGCCCTAAGGTTACAGTTTGGTGCGCGGTGGGAAAGTTTGGCGCCATCGGTCCCTATTTCTTCGAACAAAATGGGGTTACCGTTACCATAACATCTGGGCGTTACATTGAGATGGTGAACACCTTTTTCATCCCTGAGTTACGAAGAAGGCGTATTGCTCGTCGACATTTGTGGTTTCAGCAAGATGGGGCCACGCCACACACCGCCAGAGCGTCAATGGCTGTTCTTCGCCCCCTGTTTCCCAACCATCTCATTTCGAGATTTGGTGACATTGCATGGCCCCCTCGGTCCCCTGACTTGTCCACATGTGACTTCTTTCTATGGGGGTACCTCAAGTCACGTGTCTACGAGGACAAGCCCCGTACATTAGATGCATTGAAGGAAGCGATCCGTCAACAAATCATCCAAATCAACAGAGACCTGCTGGGAAGAGTGGAGGCCAATTTTCGTAAACGCCTTCAACAATGCGTCGACGGCCAAGGACATCATATGCCAGATATAATTTTCGGTACATGATTATTATGACATGAAATGCTATGTTCTTACGAATGTTGTTCTACCAATATATTTTCTTTACAAAAATAAATATCATTTTCCTGATTATTCCAAAAACACTTGGTTCCCGTGCCCCACCCTGTATAATTAATGAACGTACATTATAGAGAGATTATCATAGTCAAACTGAAACAAATAAAATATTATCTGCGGTCCACCAATGCCCAAGACCGACTGACAGATCTGGGAACCATTGTAATTGAAAGCCAGTTTGCCCGTACTTTAAATTTCAGCAGAATCATTTGCCACTCTGCTAGAGAGAAGGCAAAGAAAGTACTGCTTCTAATTATGAAAATCTTGCAGTAAACAATTGTCTTTCCTGCATGGACTGGTACTGCATTTGTAAATTGTATGGTGATAGAATTAATATAATTGATTCAAAAAATAAAATGGTCATTTTCTTCAGAGTTGTTTATTCATACTGTATGTTTTGAATAGTGACTTCGACATATAATCAGTTTGCTTATGTACACAAAAAACATTCATAATAAAATACTGAATAAACAGGGGGTCCAATATACTAATCCTTCCCCGGGGCCCGGGGCAGCTCTCGGCGGCCCTGGTTATCACTAGTATACAGGTAACATTCAAGTCTATTAATGAGTATATATTCAAATACCTTAGACATAATACTGGCCAAGGCTATTGGCCTGTAGTTATCTTTACTGTTGATTTTACCCTTTTTATCTTTTAGTACTTTTATCTTTTTATCTTTTAGTACATCATTAAATGGGGATTCAGTCGTCACATTAGTCAACATGTTTTTCTCTTTCTCACTCAATTTTGCTTCTGTTTTTGATAGCACGCAAGCTATCTATAATGGTAAGTAGGGAATACAGTTGTTCAGGAAATAGGTTTTGAATTCTTCAGCAAAATATAGATTTCTGTTTTTCTGATTTTAATTCGCTTCTCTGTTCGTTCGGTTCGGCATTCGTTATTTTGGCTAATGTTTGTAATATGGAGAGTTTTTTCTTGTGTTTTTTTTCTTATCTTCTTCAGCATCATCAATGACAAGATTTTTTTTTTCTTCAATGTATTAAAAACTCTTTTCTAAAGAATTATGTTCTAGAATCATATTCTTCATTTCTTATAAGGCGTATTCTGTTTCAGTACCGCAAAATTTTATAGACATGATATCATTCATTAATCTGATAATTTTCTCTCGCTCCGTGGAATTATTTGAGGTTTTTAGCTTTGTCGTTAACGCTAAAATTGTTACTTTCGCTGTTCTAGAGCTGATCTTGTCTGCTTGTTTTGATATTTGATGGAGGTAGTGCGCGCTGCATATATGAACACAATGCTTTTAGTTAGTGGTAACTTGGTAAGGTTTTATTTTCTGTTTGAATTGCCCATGCTTTAGCTAAAGTTAAATATCTTGTTTGTTAAATATTTCAATTACCGAGTTTATTAATGATTTTGAGTTGTCAACGTTAATAACTTGCGATGAAACTATCTAAAACTAAATTAAAATCCTCATCATCTACCACATCTTTTTTAAAAAGAATGTAATTTCTCGGGATGTATACTGTATAGTATATCTTTCCGCAATGCAAGACGCAATTGGAAAAGACACTCTATCGCCTTGGCAACTGTTGTGTAGTAAAGTATTGTCCTATTTCCTGGGCGTTTTAGGTTTTTATGAAATCACCAGTGGCACCAATAAATAACGTTAGATTATAGCATTAAAGTTATAATGTTTCAGACCAACAAAGACCCTAGGATCCACTCATGGCTGGTCTACCTAACTGTGTTCGTAATTGTGTATTGTGCATGTCCTCCGTGGTTGGCGGAGGGGACCTACAATTATACGTGGGTTCCGAACCACAAAGCCTCAATTTTACTACCTTAAACTATACCCAATCTATCAAATGCATCTAATCGATTTTTAAACATGTTTATAGACGTGCTACTAATTACTTCTACCGGCAAACTATTCCAGCTATTTACTATTCTATGTGCAAAAATTTTTTTGCCAACTACTGTCTCCAACCTCCTCCTACTTGTCAACTTACACCCGTTATTTCTAGTCCTATTATATTGAGATATTTCGAGAAAGCTATCTCTGTCTACGTTATCGGACCCATTCATAATTTTGAAAACCTGGATTAGATCACCCCTTCGCCTTCTAGTCTCGAGTGTAGTCAATTTTAACTCCTTAAGCCTATCCTCGCACGACTTTGACCAAAGCGACGGAATCGTCTTAGTTGCTCGTCTTTGAACTCGTTCGAGTTTGTCTATATCTTTTCACATATGCAGATTCCAAAATTGGATCGCGTACTCCAAATGGGGTCTAACTAATGATTTATAAAGAGGAACTATAATATCGCCTGATTTGTACTCAAAATTCCGAGCTATAAAACAACACTTTGTTCGCTTTATTCACCGCTGCTATACTTTGTTTCGCTACTTTTAAATCACCAGTGATTATAACTCCTAAATCTTTTTCCTGCTCTACGCTTGCTAACTCCTTCCCTGACATACTATACGCAAAATTACCGTTACGCGAACCTATATGTAAAATTTTGCACTTATCGACGTTAAATCTCATTTGCCATGTGACTGACCAATCAACGATTTTATTCAGATCTTCCTGGATTTTACCTCTATCTTCGTCATTAATCGCCCTACCACCCAGCTTCGTGTCATCCGCAAACTTTGAAACTGTACTGACTAGGCCGACATCTAAATCGTTAATATATACAGTATAAGAAAAAGCAAGGAGCCCAATACAGAACCCTGAGGAACGCCACTCGCTACATTAGCCCAACACGACTCCGCTCCATCAACGACCACCCTCTGTTTCCTACCTCGCAACCACTCTTCTATCCAATTTATTACTACACCCCTGATTCCATGAGCCTTAGTTTTTTCAATGAGTCTTTTGTGCGGTACGGTGTCAAACGCTTTTTGAAAATCTAAATACACTACATCAACCGCCCGATGGCTATCGTAAACGTCAACCACGCTTTGAAAAAATTCTAAAAGATTAGTTAAGCAAGATTTGTTTCGCCTAAAACCGTGCTGCGTATTTCTAACTAAATTATGCAATTCTAAGTGTTCGACTATACGATCCCTAATTATTGATTCCAGTAGCTTACCTACAACAGACGTTAAACTGATTGGCCTATAATATCCCGCAGCATCTTTATCGCCTTTCTTAAAGATAGGTGTTACGTTTGCTAACTTGAAATTATCTGGTACGCACCCCTCAGAAATAGACGTTAAAAATCGTTGTTAGCGGCACAACAATGCTATCTTTTAATTCTTTTAGTTGTATGGGATATATGGAATCCGGTCCCGGTGATTTACGCGTTTTCATTTTATCAATATAATGCATTACCTCCCCTTCACTAACCACAATATTATCCAAAATATTACCATTATCAAAACGTATTATGTCTATGACCGTAGGGATATTCGTTACATTTTCTATAGTAAAAAGTGACGTAAAAAATTCGTTTAACAAGGTAGCCATTTCTTTGTTTTCAGAAACTAGCCCTCCGTTAACATTTTTCAAAGGCCCCAAGACACTTTTTACTGGATTTCTATTATTGACGTATTGAAAGAATCGCTTGGGGTTTTCTTTACCGTCACGAGCTATGGAGATTTATTCGCGCTTGGACTTTTTTATTACACTTTTCGCTTCACGCCTTAGAGATATGTAGTTGTTTCGTAACCACAAATTGTCTTTATCGCACTTATGTAGCCTATAAGCCCTATCCCTACTCTTTATAATGTCTCCTACTCTAGAAGTAAACCACAAGGGCTTGTTGTTTACTTTCGCACGCTTAGTTTTGTACGGTACACATTCCTCATTTATAGTCCTAAATACTGTTTCAAACGATTCCCACATTAGTTTTGCGTTGGAGATCCCCATTACGTTTTCTCAATTGACGTGTGACAATTTATTTCGAAATTTACAAAAGTCTGCTAAGACTGCCGTAAAAGATTCGTATGAAAGACTTCTTAAATGTCCTTTAAAAGGCTTAGAGTGGGTATCTTTTTCTGCAAATTCCAGCTGAAGTTATAGAGTTCAGCGATCTCGTCAGCATCTAGTCTTCGTTCTTTTCTGGACCCATTTAAAGCATTCGTAACAACCGGCGCATTTGGAACCTCAGTCATATTTCCTGCAAATCTAAATCGTTCCACAGTCCTTGAAAATAAAAATTTTGAACCCCTTGCTCGTCAGCTTTTTCTGCAACACGTTTTCTGTTTTAATTTTTTAAGGGTCTCCAAAATATTATATTTAGGTCATGGTTATAGTGTATAACAAAGACAGAAGTCTAACGTTTACCGATTATGGTTTGTGTATCAACCGTTTGTAGTGGAAAAGAGCGCAAAGTCGTCGTTTTGTATATGAGAATGTGTATATCTTCCCTCCGTGGGAATAAATCAGAAGATAAATTATACAGTAACGGATTGAACAGGGAATCTGGAGTGCATTGTAGAAGGAAGAACAAGAATTTGGTCACATTTAGGATGAATTTGAAAATGTATATTTTTAATCCAGTCGTTACTGCAATACTTTTATAAACATTTCTACACGTAAATTCATATTATGTCATGGCCAATGTTGTTACACTACTTCCCGTCGATCAGCGATATTAAGCTGCATTGGGTCCGGAGAGTAGTTGGATGGGGGACCGTCCTTCAGCGTCCAGATTATTTAGCAACCTGTGGTTTTGATCCCACGTAAAACTATAGGTTCCCTTCGTCATATGACGTTATATGTTGCGAAGGAGGTTAAATAACCCCATTAAGAAAAAAATAAATTTCACAAGATTTTGTTAGTTTTCACTCTTAAAGTAGAAGAGAAAATGACCCACTTATTTCATTAAAAGGAAAAGTCCATTAATAAATGGCATAAAATGCTTTGCTTTCAAAAAGTTCATTTGTCTTTAACAAATTCAGTATTTCCTATATTCAGTATTATCAGATATTACTCTAAAGCATTACACATAAAAACTTGGATCAATTAGGCTTATTATTTCATTCTCAGCCAATTACATCAGTATAAAATTGTTTGCAGACGATACTAAGATTACGTATACTTCTGGTATGGTAATTAACCGGTCAAATCTGGAAGGAACAATCTTCTTTCTCCTTGTCTATGACCTCCAGTCTTTCGAACTTCGAGTATCCAGGGCCTCCAGGCACCTCGAAAACTTTGGATCTTGATTTTGGCTCTTTACTTTTACTATGAGTTTGGAGAGGGTAGCGTTTTTGCAGGCATTCGCCCTTGGCCCCTCCTTCCCGCGTAAAAAAATGTATTAATGGAATTCTTTTCCATATAATGTTTAATACCCTTAAATATATAAATGACAACGTGATTGGCTCGTGACGTCAGAATTTGTAAATTTGTTGGTATTTTTCACTTGTAGGTCCCTTGTTAATATCGAACCTGAAATTTATTCTTTGATTTGAATCGAGTAATACCCAGTGCTGTGCTCGTTACTTTATAAATGTAATGCCGTTACCATTACTACAGTCTAAATGTAACGCCGTTGTCGTTACATTTACCATTTTTAAAAAGTAACGAGTAACGGCACCGTTACTTTTAATGAAATGTAAATATATTATATATATGCATAGGTATATTATAATTTATATATACATAAAATATTATATTATATAAACATTCGCTTGTGCGAGTATGTGTTGGTTTGTATCCACTGGTTAATGCATAAGCTATGAAGTCTGTGCATGCCTTCATTGCGTTGTTATGACTTATGGGGCATAATATTTTCAAAAAAAAGTGAAACAAAATTACTGCAAGATTTATTAGTAGGAATTGTAACATAACAGAGGATGTAGCATACTAGTGATACTAATTTACTAATGCTAGAATATACCAGGAAAGTTTAGTTTTACAAAACAATAATACGAAATACTAAAGAAATGAATCAAATGAGTTATTGTGCATGGCAATGATAATTGAAATTTATTAGCTAAATATACAAACTTAATTAAGAAATATTATTCAAAAGATCTTTATTGGCCTTTAAGAAAACAAGCTTCTCAAAAGTTGCATCTTGAGCGAGCCTCGTTTCGGACGCAGTATATCCTTCCCTACTGAAAAAACCCGCTCAACAGCGGCACTAGATGGTATAGGAGTGTTAAGTTTAATAAACATATTTTTAAAGTTAGTGGATGGGAAGGATGCAGAGCTAACGTGCCGTGAAGGCCCAGATGAGAGGAATGACGAAACCTCTGTTGAACTTTGGTCCCTCCCTGCTCCAGGGTTCTTCTCCTTTTTACTTTGAGAGTGCTGTCAGCGTAGGGGGAGATGGTGAATGGGGGTAGGCTGCCAGCATGCCAACGGCCAACATGCACACCTCGCTCATAGTGAAGGGACAAATTTTTATCGGTTAATGAATAACGTCGTTACTGAAAGAGTTACTTGATTTGAAATGTAACGCCGTTACCGTTACTAAAAAAGTACCGCGTTACGTAACGGCCGTTACTTGTAACGCGTTACTGCCCAGCTCTGGTAATACCCTCTACGCGCCACAGTTCGCTATACGTGAGCTATGACCAGGGCCAAAGCGTCACTTTCTCGGACTCTGTACACAATCACATGTCGGGCCACTTTACTTCTAGATTGAAATAAATGCCTTACTCCCAGATCAGATTAGAATTAACAGATACATCAATGATAAAAAACCTACAGAAAAACGTTTTCTTAATTGGGCTCTACAGGGCCCCTTGGCTGTCTTGGCCGCAGTAAACTTTACTTTAGGGCTTGGGCCCTCGCTGTGATCAAATGCACAAACGTTATTAGTTATTACTAAACTGTTCTTATTTTGCAAAGAAAAAAAAACGGGGCGGAACAAAATAAATATTTTCAAAGAAACTTTTAAACTTTAGTTCGAACCTTTCTTCATTAATCAACACGTTAATCAACACTTTTGATATTAAGTTATTCCGGAATGTGTTAAAAGTTATTTTCATCATTACCTTTTTAATCATTAGTTTTTGCCACCTCTGAGATTCACCAATTTTTATATCCTTAATTTAAGGATATCACATTGCGACGAAAGATTCCGATCTAACTTCCTCTTTTACATATTCAAACATTATTTTATCAGCTTAACCTTTAAACATCATTCCCCCTCCAACTGAAATGCATCTCTACGCACTTCTTACACTACATCTACTACTTCACATTTATCGTCGCCAATTTCATATTTTGAAAGCTTTATATAATATTCTTTAGAGCATTTTGTAAATTTGTGTTTTTTCACACACGTGTAATTTCTGTATTCGGATGTATTTTTCTATTGTATTTATGACGATAATGATAAATTTTATTGGCAGGATATAAATTCCATAACATAGTATAATATGCTTGTCAATATAAAAGATAAGTCAAACAATAATACAAACAAAACAATACAATCATACAAATAAAAACAAACAAATAAAAAATTATTATGATTTAAGGAGATAAACAAAAGACACGTACTGAAACGAGTAATAATAATAGAAAAAAAAATACCCATTGCTAAAACTATAAAAATGATGATAATGATAATGATGCTGTTAATTGACAGGAGACGGATACCCGAACCTAAAAAAAAAGGTACAGTATCTATCAAGGTAATCAACGATACAACCAATTAACTTTAAAAGCAAAATACAACCAATTAACTTTAAAAAAACAAAAAAGAAACCATAATAACAGAGAAATAACAATGATACACGTAAGGAGACGAGAATAATAATAATAATAATAATAATAATAATAATAATAATAAAAACAGTAATAGCGGTTTCATAAAAATAGTACATGTAATGGAATGGCTAATGCAGGAGTTAAGTGAAGCTATGGACACACACTTTCATACTAAATATTTATATAATATTTCTTCTTTCATTTTCACACACTTTTTTATATTTTTTTTACTTTTCACTGTGAATTAAGCGAGGGTTCCCCGTACGCTATTTTTCAAGTCTATTTCTTCCATTTCCTCTCGGTTTATTCCCAGTATTCTTCTTTAATTAAGTCATTTTTACTTAGAAATTAATTTAATTTTTTATAAATTCTCTTTACCCTTTATTAACAAGGGTATTATTAATGGTTTTGGATATATGAGGCAGGTATTGGGCAATTACTCGGTCAATATAATTAATTAGTTACAATTACTGATATAATCTCAATTACAACTACTGTAGATGGTGAAATACTTAATTACAATTACTTAGTAAAGTAATTAATTACAATTACATTTACAAAAGAATGGCATTTTTTTTTTCATCAATACACACCATTTGATTTATGTCATGCTTTAGTACCGAAGTACCTCAATTCTATTTTCAGTTTTGGCCATCATCTTCAGTGAAAAGTAGATAATATTAGGTCAATAAAATGTACTTTTTTTTTTTTTTTTTTTTAACATTGCACAGAACTGTATTTTTCATCAAGCAGTTCTTGCTTTGGACAATTGGACATTGGACATATGTATGTGATATGGTATAATGAAAGCAAAGATAAGGCACTCAAAAATACTAATATAAGACAAAAGAACTGGCATTTATTTTATGAAAATAATAAGGGCAAAAAAGTGGTACTTTAGTTAGGAACATTTGAAATAAATGAAACATTTTATTTCAAATAAAAAGAATAACATTTTATTTCAAAAGAAAGTTCCATGAGACATGATGAGAAAGTAGTTTAAACTGTGTGACCAATTAACTCGTGTAAATAAAAGTAATTGACTGTAATTGTATCAATTACCATCATTTCCCAATGTAATTAATTACAATTACATTTTAGGTAGTCAATTACTTACCAATTACGTGAACAAATTTAATTAATTACAATCAGTTACAATTACAAATTACAATTATCCCATGCCTTATATGAGGCCCTCGTAGGAAGAAGTGGCTAAGCGACAAAAGTAAAAAACGTCAGAAAACTCTTGTTAAAGTTGTACCAAATTTGAAAGCGTCATAACTTTTTAACTTTTGAAGAGATTTCAACGAAATATCTTCAAAACTTTAACTGCGTTTTCTGGCGCTTTTTAGTTTTGTCGTTCAGCCACTTCTTCTTTGGAAGGCCTCATGTAGCTCATCATCATCATCATCATCATCATCATCGCTGAATCTTTATCACTGATTTAAACCTAAGAAATGCGATTATAGAAGTATGTTAAAAACAAAAATATGTGAATGATGAATATGATTAATTTGGGAAAGGTACAACCCTTTCCAACGCCATTTTAGGGATTATCAAACCCAAATACTGAAATACAAACCTTAAAACATTGTTTCCTGGTTAATACTCTCGTTCGGTACGCAGTTCCCCCCCCCCTCCCACCGAAGAAGGAGGGGCACGCGCGGCCGTCAGGTTATAAACACCGCTAACTGACCCTCACCAAGCCACAGAGTAGGGGAGGGGCCTCCTATCCCCCAAAGGTTGTGCCACCCATCCCCCAGGCAGGCGAACCCTGCCTCAGGGAGATCGAGGGAGGAGGACGGGTGGGTCACTGTTAACAGGCGCTCTTCCCGAAGGTTTCCTCAACCGGTCTCCGCGGCGAGGCCATCGATGGGGAATCTCACCCTCTTTGTGTCGCGAATTCAGCTCTCGAACGAGGCAAGCGATATTCGACACATGATGGAAGAAGTCATTGATGAACACAGTATATTGTTAGTTAATAAACTAAACACAAAATCTCGGTATTATAACTCATTTAAAGTAATAATTAAAGGTGTAAATTCGCATTTCAACCCGTATAATACGAGTCAGTGGCCAGACGGTATTATTGTTAAGGAGTTTATTCACTTTTCCACGAGATTTGATAACAGGCAAAATAATAATAATAATAATAATAATAATAATAGGCGCCCTAACGGTAATGCCTGAAAGTTGTACTGTGTATAATAATAATCTTACTAATAATAAAATTTCTATCAGTCATGGCGGATAACTTGTTGAAAATAGTCTCATATAATGTAAGGTCAGTGAGGAATTCAACTGTAGATGTTCATAAAATCTTCGACAGTGCAGATTTGATACTCCTGCAGGAGCACTGGCTACCGAAGCAAGAGCTAAAATTCCTCTCTACCATCCATGATGACTTTATGTACCATGCGTCATCAGCAGTAGACTTGTCAGGTGAATTAATGTTCGGTAGGCCTTTTGGTGGTGTTGCTTTCTTAATAAGGAAAAATTTGTCAAAACATAAAATTTTTAACAAGCGATAATGTAAGGTTGTTAGGCATTGAATTACAAGTGAACAATGATCGCATATTAATTGTAAACTGCTATTTACCATACAACAACGGCAGTAATCTAGATGAATACATTGATTTGCTGTACAAAATTAAGTCATTATCACTATCAGAAAACTCCAAATATTCTCATTGTATAATAATGGGGGACTTTAACGCGCGTGTGAACTCGGAATTCTTTGTAGAATTTGGTAACATGTGCGAGTCGGCCAATTTAAGTAAAGTGATGTAGATGTATTAGGGGTAACCAATGATAATTTTACGTACGTTAGTGACATGAGTAGTACCACCAGGTGGATTGATCATTGTCTCACTAGTAGTAATCTAAAGGATCGAATTGTTAGAGTTTATATTCTGCATGAGTTCCTTCTTTCTGATCATAGACCATTAGAAATATTAATTAACTTTACCAATTTATGCGCAACACGACTGAACAAGAACTCAATAGGTAAGAATAATCGCGTCGATTGGTCCACTGTTAATATGCAACAGAGAATAGAATACAAAGACAGAACAAGTCACCTCTTTAATAATTTAGAAATTTTGCATCTTGCCTGTAGTAATCCTTGCTCAAATGATTCTCACTGTAAACTCATAGATAGGTATTATAGTAGGATAATATCCCTGTTAAGAGAAGCAGGAAGCCCCCTGATTAAATCTTACAACTATCATACTAAGATTATTCTGGATGGAATGATTTTATTGCCCGTGAAGAGGGAATCGAAAGACGCCTATGATTTGTGGTGCTTTCATGGTAGACCCAGATTAGGACCAGTATATATGAATATGTGTAGAAGTAGGGGTCATTATAAGCTGCCAAGGCGATGTAAACAGGAAGAAGAGTCTATTCGAGCATCAAAGCCTGTGAAGCTCGCATAAATAACGATAATAACACATTTTGGAAATTTGTTAAGAATCAAACGGGTGTCAAAAATGTTCTCCATCCGACAATCGATGGGGTGTCGCGGGAGGATGAAATTGCAAAGCTGTGGAAAAACCACTACTCTAACATTCTTAACAGTGTGAGTAGGGATAATCTTAAGATAGATTGCAGCGAAACGACTGAGGGGGGAACAAGGGAAAATACTTTGATATCTTTTTCTGAAGTAAAGAGGTTAATTAAAGAGTTAAAGACTGGTTCTGCGTCAGGGGTAGATGACTTATCGAATGAGCACTTAAAATATGCCAATAACGTAGTATATCTGCATATATCATTGCTCCTATCAGCCATGCTTGCTCATAGCTATATCCCTGCAGAGTTTATGAGGGTATATATCTTGCCCCTAGTCAAAAATAAGTACGGAGATATTCTGTCCAGCAATAATTACAGGCCTATTGCTGTCGCTTCCTGCTTCTCGAAACTACTAGAAAAACTCTTACTCCGATTAAATGATTTCCTATGGACATCTAATCAGTTTGGTTTTAAAAGGTCCCACTCAACTGACCTGTGTATCTATGTACATAAAGAAACAATATCTAAATAGAGTGACAGTAATTCAACTATTTATAGCTGTTTCCTAGATATAAGTAAGGCATATGATAGGGTGAACCACGATATTTTATTTGAAAAACTAGAAGACAGGAAGGTGCCCATGTACATATTAAACGTATTGAAATTTTGGTATTCCCACCAATCTTTCACCGTTTGGTGGGGCAATGTACTATCCGAGTGTTTTGGCTCCTCTTGCGGGGTGAGACAAGACTCCTTGCTCTTCCCTATGCTGTTTAATGTGTATATTGACGGATTAATTGATTCACTTAATGAGGCAACAGTGGGATGTTGTATAGATAACACAAGGATAAATAACTTAGTTTATGCCAATGATATGGTGTTAATAAGTCCCTCTGTTAAAGGTCTGGATTGGCTACTAAAAGTCTGCGAAGTGTATTCGCAGAAACATGATATTCTTTTTAATGTTACAAAAACTAAGGTTATGCAATTTCATCCTAAAAGCTGTAATCAGCCAGCTGATATAAGGTTTAAAATGAATGAAGTAATTGAGGAAGTACGAGAGTTTAAGTATCTGGGTCAAACTATTACCAGCTCCTTGAGTGATGACGCGGATATAAGAAAACAATCTCGAAGCCTGTGTGCTAAAGCGAATATGACCATAAGGAACTTTCGATTATGTACGAGTGAAGCTAAAGACACTCTCTTTCGTAATTTCTGCAGTAATATATACGGACAGCAACTCTGGGTAAATTATAAAAAAGGTTCTGGCAGAACCCTAAATTTGATGTACAACGGGTCTTTTAGACTCTTCCATAAATTTACCCCGAGATGCTCAGCTTCGCAAATGTTTGCTACCCGCAATGTCCCGAGCTTCCCGAAGGTAACAAGACGCGCTGAATACAGTCTAATGCAAAGAATTAAAAAATCAACCAACCCGATTATCGAAGCTATCCATGAGTCCCGCCATTTATCCTCTAAGGTCTAAGCTATGGACTTCTTGGTACGAAAAGGTCTGTCTGTAGCTCCACTTAACTTCGACAGTGCAGTATTATTTCTAATAAATTGTATATATTTCTATCCTTAGTATATGAACTGTCATTGTATTAATAATATTTGTCATATGGACTACATATAGTCTGCCAATAAACCTTTTCATTTTCATTTATTCAATAATAATAATAATAATCAGCACTTAATAAACAAATTATAGACTATTCTACTTAACAAAGAATTCAGTTTTCTAAAGTATTTTTATAAACTTTGAAGAGTGAGTTTTCACAGTAACTTTGAAATGAAGTAATTCCAGTCAGACTCAAATAAAAATATAAATAAATGTAATTTGGGTGAAAGAGATCATAAATTTGGGGAAGAAAAATAATTAAAAATCGGATTAAAAGAAGAAAAATATTAATAATAATAATAATAATGAGAAAATGGTTGGTAAAACTATTCCAAAAACATCTCATACCATAAATAAATATATATATATATAATAATGATCAGAAAAGCATAATTACATAGAGCAGCTCTGAAATCATAATATTTGCGACCACTAGAAACCCAAATAAGTTTAATCTCAATCGTTTGCGCGTAAAATACATATGATATTAAAATTAGTTAAAATAGTTATAAAATTAGTTATAATAAATGAGGTACAGTGCTTACAATAAGTCTCGCGCCTCTGTCTCGTCCCAAGCTATTCTGTTAGGTATAAAATGGGCGGTCCTTATGGCAGCGGAGGTGTGTTCGGATTGGTGCACATAATTGCTCTAACCCCATCATGACGTCCACATTATCATTGTGTCGATCACTCTATCTATTTATATATAGAGACATACTGTATATAGATATATATAGAGTATGCAGGGGATAACGTGTCTCAGTCCCAGCTATGGTAGTTGTCTTACAACTAACAGTCCCAAGTGCAAGTTACGTTAACACCTTCACATAAACTACCCTGGACTAAAATAACATACGTGAAGCCTTACCCACAAACCATTTAAAAGGTGTGATTTAAAAGCTCTCTCTCTCTCTCTCTCTCTCTCTCTCTCTCTCTCTCTCTCTCTCTCTCTCTCTCTCTCTCTCTCTTCTCTGATCACAACGCATGGCAATGTATCCATATAACGTTAATAATAACCGAAACTCGAGAAAATATACTCTCTGCCTTCCGCTCTATCCCAAATCCTTTTCTCTTAGTAACCTCTTAATACAAACTAATCTATCATATTTTGCGACTTTTTAACTCTGGTAGGATTCAATTCCATTTTTAGTGTAAGAGATACTTAAATTCATATGTATATTATGCCATATGATGTGCGTAATAAATAATCATTTTTAAATAGTTAGAGCGTTGAAGGTCATCTGTAATAATCTATAGACTACCCATCAAGCCCACTGTCAACACTTAGATTCCCCTAAGACACAGGCGTCTTTAAGTAACATGAATGCGTAGAGATCTAAGGTGTTAGATTCCATATTATATAATTTATGTGCTAGGTTTAAGAACGCTGGCATTGAGGATAGAAGGAAGGGACAGTAAAAGCGATAATAGGTTTAATGAAGGAAGTGGAATGAGGATGGAGGTAAGCGTTGCTATGTCGAAGGAAACGAGGTTGGGTGAGGAATTACGAAGGGAGGAAGAAAGGGAGCCAGAGATTATTAATCTAATTCTGCCACCACGTTCTCCTGATATGAATCCGATTGAAAACCTTTGGCAATAATGATTAACGAATGGGAGCAACGCAATAAAGAACATTTGAAGCACTTTTAGCTCACACGAGGAATAGTTGGGAGAGCTTACGTCGAACACCAAACATTCCTACAATCTGGCCTCTTCTATGCCGCAACGATTGCAAGAAATTATTGATGCCGGAGGAAGCTATACGAAATACTGATGTTAAAGTCATGACGTAAATGTGTATCGAATATATATTTATGTTAATATAGAATTTTATTATATTTTTATGTTTGACATCTATAAAGTATATATTGTGACCATGAAGAACTTTACTTATCCTTAGTTTGAATCTTTTCCTTGCAATGTCTACGCTCGTGGAGATGATAATATATGCATTGTTGAAATAAACTATGAGAAGGTAATAGTTTTCAGGAAAAAATAAAACTGGCAACATCGAGGCCATCACATGTTTATGGGAATTGTCATATGATATGCTACCAATAAACTCTTACATACTACTATATACGGTATACTATATTGCGTAATAATTACGATGAACAAATCAAATGCAAATTTCTCTGATTCACGGCCCACCAGTCTTGCTTTAGACTAATGACTTTCATAAGATGAAATAGGTTACCACTTAAAACAATGGATAAACTATCTATTAGTGAGACGACCGTGACTTCCTCGAAATGCGAGCGCGTGAGAGGTTCACTGAGGAGTTTGGTTATTAGATTCTTCACGTAGGATATGTATCACAAACAATAATATTGACAACAATTCCCAACAATTACTTAATATCAATCATTGCATTTGAGCAAATAATTTAGACCTGCGTCAAAATAACTTAGGTATCATGCCATGATTTGGGATATTTGCTGAATTCGTCGTTCTCTATAGTCTACAGTATATATTGAGACGGTATAATGTAATGCCCAGCTAATATTATGATGACTAGGATTGCTCCATAACCATCCCAACATCCCGAAACTTGGTCATTCTGCTTCTTAATCATTTGTATTTTAAACACTAAAATGTAGCAGAAGTGACGTAATAATGGACGTCATTGATGGGGCTAGAGCAATTATGTGCACCAATCCGAACACACCTCCGCTGCCATAAGGACCGCCCATTTTATACCTAACAAACTAGCTTGGGACGAGACAGAGGCGCGAGACTTATTGTAAGCACTGTACAAAAAGCGTTTCTGGAAACGCAACTTTTGCGGAGAAATATACAGGGTGTGTATAAAGTAATGCGAGTGAACATTTGACTTGTTATAAAGTATATACAGTACAATAAATATTACGACTGTATATTCGATAGTAAGGTTTATAAAAGGTGTTGAAAATGTTTTTACCAGTTAAAAAACAAGTTGAAACTAGTTTAAATCAGTTCGAATTGGATTTGTCTCTTAACTCGCGTTACTTCATACAGGGTGTCCCAGAAGTCTGGACTCAGGGAAAAAACAGACATTATATTTTTAAAGTAAAACAAACGCATCTCTAATGTCAGTTTTACATATTTCAGGAAAGAAAATACCTTGCTGGCTCAGTATACCAATCAAGAGAAGGTGGAACTAGTATTGCTACGTTTCCAGAAAAAGCCAAACGGAGGCATGTTATGAAATAACTGACCTGCCTCCCTCTGGCTTTTTCCTGAAACATGTAGCAATACCAGTTCCACCTTCTCTTTCTTGGTATACTGAGCCATGAGGGTATTTTCTTTCCTGAAATATGTAAAACTGACATTAGAAATGTGTTTGTTTCACTTTAAAAATATAATGTCTATTTTCCCCCATGAGTCTACACTTTTGGGACACTCTGTACACACCCTGTATAACCAGTTAAAGTAAAATGGAGTTTACATTGAAAGGTAGTAAGAAGATAGCGGTAACATTCCATGCAAAATTAATAAAGGTGTGTAATTGCACGATGAACTCTGGTAAAGGCAATTACACTGTTCAGAGGGTGACAAGGAAATGTGATTTACATACATTTTTAAAAATTTTTGATCCGTGATTTTGTTTTTAGTTACTGACGTCGGTCCTCCGTAAGAAATAATTCTTTGACTTGAGGAAGGTAATTTTTTAAACGAAAATTAAATGTTTTTTATCCTTATTTGCTGACTGGCAATGTTAATGCGTAAACATTTCATTAACTCTCAAAATCACGAAACAAAATTTTGGAAAAAATGCATTTATATCATTTTCCCCTTGTCACTCTCCAATTAACACTTACAAATAACCTTTAATACACTATAGATCATTGAATTTGATAAATCTTCGAGCGTATTGAAAGTTGAGACTGCCATCTAGGCGAAAAATCGAGAAAATATATACTCTATAGTCTATACGGATACAGTCATCTTTAAATGCCGACAAATTGGTGATGACTGACGAATACCCCCTCTTTGCAGACAGAAGTTGCGGCTCTACTAATTATTCAACTTCAACTTTCTCCTTAATCATATTCCGAAGCCAACATTGAATCCGTCTAAAATCTACCTCCGATTCACTTCCCCAGTCCTGTTCCACAAACAGTAGCCAAGGCCCCCTCGAAACATCGCTTAAAACCTCGTTCTCAACCTCATCCCAAACACTGTTCCAAATCTTCTCCCGATCCTCCTCCCAGACTTCTTTCCAAACCTCCCCCACAACTGGCTTCAAAATCATTATCAAAATTTCATCGGGTATGTTCTTCCAACCTTCTCCCAAAATTTCCTTCCCAAGCTTCTCGCCTATC
The DNA here is from genome assembly GCA_023014485.1 of Bathynomus jamesi. Taxonomy (NCBI): domain Eukaryota; kingdom Metazoa; phylum Arthropoda; class Malacostraca; order Isopoda; family Cirolanidae; genus Bathynomus; species Bathynomus jamesi. Next base: position 40,980 of record JAJOZX010003980.1, read on the forward strand.
TCTTTCACTGCCGCACCAAATTCCTTGTTAATCGCTTCCAAAAATTCATTACCAGTATCCTCCCAAACTGTTTTTAAAATCTTCTCCATCGGAAGGGGATCCGAAACCTCAACCAAAAATACCATCAAAGCAGCTTTCAAAACTTCCTTTAACATCTCTTTCAAAACTTCATTTAAAAACGCGCTCAAAAACCCCTTCAAAGAGTCTTTCATATCCTTAACCAAAAACTCTTTTCGAGGATTCTTCCAATGTTTCTTCCATTCCCTCTTCCAAAACTCCTTCAAGACGTTCTTCAGTAGTTTCTTCCAAAGGTCATCTCTCCATTCCCTATCTTGTTCTAATGTCACTATCACCTCCGAATACTGTACCCAGTGTTCCCAGTCCTTTCCTACAAGAGCTCCTTTGCTACGCATATTTCTAACGAAGTTGAAAGTACGATACCGCACTGCATAATTCAAAGGTCTTCTTCCCAGGCAATCTTCATCGTTAATTTTCTCGTCACTGATTTTCATCTCCTCTTTATTTATTATAGAACTATGTATAGGATAGTTTTCCGTTAACTTAAGGTCGAATAAATAACGCACGAACTCATTCCCAGGTTTCAAAAATAATTTTGCCATTCCCTTTTTACGGTCTGGACTAATCTTCGGATTTAACGACACAAGAACTAAGAATTTTACAGTCAAATACTCAGCGAAGGTTTTATGAGTAAAATGGAAGGCATCGTTAAATTTATATATAATCCCAATTTCTGTCAATAACAATATTTCAGTGTCATCTAACCTGTTTGAAGGAACAAAGAGTTCAGCGTCCTCCGGGGAAAATATCCCTCCGTAAAGGAGAGCAAATTCTTGATGATGGATATCGTACCATTTTAGTTTGTGATCTGTATTCCTTATGTTTTCACCATATTTTTCAAGATAAATGTTGTACTTTGTGTTTAGGAATTTCTCAAATAAAGACGTTATTGGCAAGGATTCTGGAATATCTGGATTATTTTTTGAGGCCTCTCTCTGGAACGCAACAGCAAACATATAGGTCTGCAAAGGAATTCCTAAGAAACTTCTATCCCTTGCACTAGTACTTCTATTGAATTTTTTTATTAATTCTTTTGTGTAATCTAACAAGTGTTTCTCAGACGCGCTGGATGACTCCTCCTTCCGCGTCCAGTATCTGGTCAAAAAGGAAACTTGCTCTTCCTCCGATATTTCCTTGATTGAGTAAGAAATCACTCCTAAACTATCTTCTAAATCTTCCTTAAAATGAGTCCTTGTTGTTATACAAACTTGTTTAACTCGTGATTTAAGCTTCAGAAACTTCAAAAAATCAATTATCTTTCTTCGTTTCTCTCTCGATTGTAACTCATCAAAGCCATCGAGCAGTAAACTAACACGATCGCCATTTGAAAAAAAGTGTTTCAACAAATTTTTGCCAAAATTATTTTCAACATTTTCGAAGAACGATATAAACTCAGCAACACGATCAAAATTATCAAAACTCTCTATTTCATCTAATTTTTTATCACAATCTTTTAGCAAGATTTTAATGATCCAATCTGGGGTTTCTTTCTCACCATTATTTTCCCTAAAATTTTCTGCAATCTGATCCATTAAAGTAGATTTTCCCATACCTGGCTCTCCAATTAAAATTACAAGTCGATCCTTCTTACACAATTCACTTTCATTTACAAGTTCTGAGGTGTGAGCTTTATTAAAGTAGTTTCGTAGTTCTAATTCTGAACCGTGCGTACGCTTCCACAATAGATTGTCTCCTTCATATTTTACCCAATGTATGTTTGTCCATTTCAACTTTTCAGAATACGTCTCCACAAGGTTATCGAAATCTTTAGCTTCAAAGTCACATCCAGTAAAAATAAAACGAGATTTCTCTGTAACATTTTCTATATCGAGCGTCTCACAATTGGAAATAAATTTCTTGATATCATCTTTATCCAAATCATCTTTTATGTGACTCAGTAGAAAAACGTCTTCTCCTCCCGTTGTTAAAATATTTTTAAGGATTACCTTCTGTTTCATTAAATCTCGAGATATGTAACAATACTTCGTCGTTGGGTCCGTAATTCCACGTATTTCATTACCTATGTTAACATTTAATGAGCAAAAGATACATAACAGAAGGTTTGGATCTAGTAAACTTTCATCAGAAACTAATTGTTTCAATTTCAGGTCGCGTCCTTGAAACTTAATTGTAGTTTCCATTGCATCTGATACGAGTTTTTCCTTTGTAAGCCAATCCCTTTTCCTTATCAGCGACCCTTCAGAGTCTTTTTCTTCGTAAAATCCTTCGTCGTACCACTTCTTCATTCTGTCATTATAATCACTGAACATCGTTTTACTGATTTCACTGATTTCTCTTCTCGTAATGCTCTCATTATTCTGTTGCTCTAAAGCAAGTATTAATTTGCCCAGAAAATTATTGATTTCAGTGTCAACTTCATCAGCGTTTACGTCTTCCTCTGATAATTCTATGTCATCATTTGGATATTTCTTAATATCTCCAAAACGTTTGCTAATTTTTATGGTCTGTTCTTTTAAAAAGTCTTGAGCCGAATTCATTGTTTTATACATAGAGATGCGATCCTTTAACTCTATGGAATTTTTTAATCCAGTTTTGAATTCATCATAAAGTTCCTCCGCGCTAAAATCTTTGTACTTTTCACAGAATTCAGAAACAGATTCGAAGAGACAGTCTTTAAATTTCCTAAGTCCAGAGTTCTTTAAGTCCGTGTCCAAAAATTCATTTTTAAATTTCTTTGTCTTGACATCAATAACATCTTTAGCTAATGAGGCATGATAAGTTTTAAGCATGCTAACATGATCATCCTTTTTCAAGGAGTCGATATCAATATGCTTGTTACACATTGTACTGTATGTCAATTCATTTGCTAACCTTTTTGTCATACTAATATAACTGTCTTTGAATATGTTCCTTTTATCGGTATTTGAGATTGTTAATTTGTAAAGGACACCGGAATCTTTAAATAACTCATCGTTAACTATTTGCCGTTTTTGGATTTCTCGCAGGTCATCTTCCAGTCCAATATTTGTACATAAAAACAATCTTTCCAGCTCAGCATCTGCAAAGTCATTATCAGTAGAAATGGTCCTCATAGATTCAAGATAATACTCCAAATATTTAGGAAGAAAAAAATAGCTATTTTTAGCGCTTGTTAGTGCTTCGTAGCCTATTGTGTTTGATTTATCCGAAATGTGCTTCAGCTGTAAAAGACCAAACTTCTTTCGACCATCTTCAGTTTCGTAAATGTAAGTTAAATCGTCGAACTTCCCAAGTCCTTTTTTCTCTCTGGTAAATTTGTGGTTTTTGAAGTTGGCGTCAACGAGGCGTTTGAAAAGGAATTTCGCTATTTCTTTTTCGAAATCTTTCCCGTGTTCTCCTTTATTAACAGCCTCAGTGGTTACGTGCCATTCACTTTCCTTTCTTCCAGACATTGTTTACGTTTGTGTATTCACATTTCTCGTAATAGACGTTCCAGGATTTTCTCCGAGATGTACTCTATTTCCTCTTTGTGGTGTCCTGAATAAAAAGAAAAAAGAAAAGAAAAAAGGGATCAGTTGTTAACCTTAACGGACAGCTTCCACTTTATTAATTTTATTCTTTGTTAAGGGATACCTTTACGCAGGTAAGGGTTAAGAATAAGATTAATGAAACCGTAAATTAATTGCAAGGTATCATATGTTTTCATTTCACTCAGTCTATGATATATATATATATATATATATATATATATATATATATATATAGAAATTAGAATTGTAAAAAAATAAAAAAATATTGGTCCATAAAATTATTGGAAACGTATCCATCATACGATATATATATATATATATATATATATATATATATATATGTGTGTGTGTGTGTGTGTGTAGATATAGATATATAGATATGATGTAAAATACACACTGTCGCGACGAAGTATGAAAAAGGAAACCACTCTTCACGAAGAATTTTTATTTCTTTAACACCAATACAGTTTCGGCTCATCGCGAGCCCTTGTCAATTGGTAATGACCGCATAAACAGAGAACAGAGTTTAAATACACCTGGAAGTTAATTATCAGGGCTTACTGACTGAACCTTCCCATCCTCTTACCAAGGGATAGTTAAGTGACCCTTCCGACTAGTGCTTGCATAATACCGAAAATTTTCAATACCGGTATTTGGAGGCAATTATGCTAATCCCGGTATTGATACCGGTATTATGAAAAAAATAATTTATTTTGATTTATTATGGTGCCACCCTACCAACCCTCCCACAAGTCTGAGGGACTTGCAGTACTCACCATATTTACTATAAATTAATGACCCAACTCCAAATAGATGGCATTCTATTCGAAAAGTTTATACAGTAAATTACTAAATTGTAATAAAAATATTATTTGAATTTTTTTTTAGCATATTATTATACAACTACTGGGGTAGATAGAAATTATTAGTATCTAAATATTTATTTCTTAGTTTGATTTTGAAAGTATGCTTTGAGGAAACAAAGAGCATCTAGGGATTGTTCAGATAGACTTGATCTCAGTTTCGTCAGAAATAGGCCTGCAGCAGAAAAGGCTCTTTCTGATTCTGCACTTGTAGGTTTAATCGAAAGCATGCCTTGTACAGCTTCTCTAAATTCTCACTTCTCTGTAAAGTAACTTCCAAGCTTTTAAATTCATTAGTAACATCAAAATCAATGGAATTTTTTTTAGATGGCACTTTTCCTAGTTTGTCCATTTCTTGCATGTATTCACTCAGTAATGAATCTGCTTCCACTTCAGTCTTATCGGAGGACTAAATTGCCTAAATTTTACAATAGCAATTTTTGTCAATACCGAAAACCTATAATATCGGTATCGGTATTATTTGTACTTCTTCAATACCGGTATTAATACCGGTATTTCAATACCGGTTTTAACCCCTACTTCCGACCCAGCTTTGACCCGATGGATGTACCTATGTTGCCTGGGGATTTTTGGATGGTAATGTTACAAAATTCTTACTTTTATTACATATAATTTTGTTAAAAGAGAATTGACCATCAGATAAATTGAAATTCTACGCTTAACATAATTATTAGATTTGAAACCAATTGTATGTAATAAAATTTCTTGGTGTAATGCTAGATAAGAATTTGCAATGGAGTGATCATGTAAATTATATCGCGAAAAAGATTTCAAGGAGCGTTGCTATAATGTTTAAACTTAGAAATGTAGTCCCTAAACAAGTTTTATTGACTCTTTATCATACTCTTGTTCTTCCTTATATAACATACTGCACCCTTGTTTGGGGGAACTTCGCTAACAACGCATTAAATGGTATCTTCGTCATCCAAAAACGAGCAATAAGGTTATTATTTGATGCTGATTTCCTTGATCACTCTAGGGCATTATTTAAAGAGCTAAACCTACTAAAGCTCAACGATATAACCAAACTGGCACATTTTATTTTTATTTACGAGTGCAAGAACAAACTCATTAATTTGCAATGGGTAAATAGATATTTTGTAACTCATCAAGAAATCCATTCGTATCAGACCAGAAATAGATCAAAGCTTGTTATACCTCAATTTAGATTGTCTTCATCTCAAAAACTATCCATTTTCATTGGATTGAAACTATGGAATGACTTGCATGCCAATATAAAAAATATTGTGAATGTAAATTTGTTTCAAACCAAGTTGAAATCCCGATTAATAATGGCATACTAACAAAAATCTGGGATTGATGTCCGCTAATATTGTTTAATATTGTCCATTAATATTGTAAAACATGTTTTGATTATTAATAATACTTATTTACTTACTTATTTATTATTATTAATTAATAACAACTAGCTGTTTATTTTTAATAAGAGTCCAGTAAAGCCTAAAGCTTAAGGGCCAAATTAAATAAAATAAATAGTCGAGCTTCAAAATTATTCGTGTCATTGTAAGATGAAAAAATTTATTTATTTTATTATTATTAATAAAGGTTATTCTATTCTATAAAATTAAGAATTTTGTAGCATTACCATCCAAAAATCCCCAGGCAACACAGGTACATCCATCGGGTCAAAGCTGGGTCGGAAGGGTCACTTAACTATCCCTTGGTAAGAGGATGGGAAAGTTCAGTCAGCTAAGCCCTGATAATTAATTCACAGGCCTGCGATGGAAAAACGTTTTTCATAATTTTAGCTGTTTACAATGTATTTTTGTGTGCTGAATTCGAAAACACAATGAAAATGTCATACGACACAAAGTTATTTCACAAATTCGATTTTTTTTGTGAAGCGACTTCGAGAAAATGCCAGATTTCCGGAAATTACTAGAAACTTCTAAGAGACTATAAATACTGGGTTGCCAAGCCGTATGAGTCAGTTGTTACTCAGTGGTGTCAATAATCCAGCAGGGTTGAAGCACCTTAAACAGAAAAAAAAAAAAAAAGTTGTTACTCAGATTTCATGACGTGCGCACAATGATTCATCCGAAGTGAATTTTTTCAGTGATTTTGAGTTGTTTTTTGTGTTTTATATCAGCGAACTAGCGTGTTTTGATAGTGTTAAGAAAGCCTTATTTAGCCTTTATTAAATTAAATTCAAGACTCTTATTGTGTTCTGGGTACTGTAGTAAGTTGTGAATCATGGCTAGCCGTGGATGTGTCAACAGTCCCGACAGCTTCTGCTACATATGCGGGGAATTTGTGATCAAGAAACATCAAAGAAACGTAACAAATTTTATTAGGCAAGTGTACCATGCCTACTTTGGAATGAAACTAGGAGACCAAGACAAACCATGGGCACCACACAAAGTTTGTTTTATTTGCGTAGAGGATCTAAGGAAATGGTGTAAAGGCAAAAAGAAAGCATTCAGATTTGGTGTGCCAATGGTATGGAGGGAGCCAAAAAATCACTGTGATGACTGCTATTTTTGCTCTTGTGATGTTAAAGGCTATAACTAAAAAAATAAGAGAGCCATATTCTATCCAAATCTTCCATCAGCTTTTCGACCTGTTCCTCATGGGCCAGAAGTTCCAGTTCCGCTTCCACCAGAAACATTGGAAGATTTGCCTAGTAATTCTGGTTCAGATACTGATCATGAAGAATTTCAGTGTGATATAGGAAGTCAAGACCCCCAGTTGTTCACTCAATCTGAACTAAACGATTTAGTGAGAGATTTGGGATTATCCAAGGAATCTGCTGAACTCTTAGGCTTCAGATTAAAAGAAAGAAATTTATTATCAGCTGGAACATCGATATATTTGTATTGAAGAAGAGAAAAGGAGTTTATTCACTACTTTTCACATGAGGGCAATTTAGTTTACTGTAGTGATATTGATGGTTTGGTACAGGCATTTGGCATTGAGTACAAAGCGGATGAATGGAGACTTTTCATCGACTCTTCTAAAAGAAGTCTAAAAGCTGTTCTTTTGCACAATGGGAACAAGTATGCCTCTGTACCTGTTGGTCACTCGGTACATCTCCAAGAAAGTTATGAGAATTTGGAATTGGTTCTTACAAAGATAAAATATTATGATCATCACTGGATGATTTGTGGAGACCTTAAGGTATTGTGCATGCTTCTGGGGCAGCAGGGAGGATATGCTAAGTTCCCATGTTTCCTTTGTGAATGGGATAGCAGAGCAAAGAGTCAACAGTGGGAGCAAAAACACTGGCCACAAAGAAGATCTCTAGAACCTGGAAGCAAGAATATTTTGCGTAAAAATCTTGTTGACCCAAAGAAAGTACTTCTACCACCTCTTCATATAAAACAGGCCTTATGAAACAGTTTGTTAAGGCATTAGAAAAAAGTGGAGAATGCTTTAAGTACCTCTGCAAGAAGTTCCCTAACCTATCAGAAGCAAAATTAAGAGAAGGTATTTTTGTAGGCCCAGACATTAGAAGACTGCTGCGAAAAATGCTCTGTATGAATTGGTCCACAATTAACCCACCCCTTATATCTCCAGTCTAACTATAGAGTAGATCAAGTCTAGCCTAGAGGGGTCAGCCTAGAGATTCCGGAAATGGTCCAGAGCGGGCAGATAAATTGAGGTCCACAGTAGGATTCCTCACAAGATTAGGTTAGGGCAATCTACCTTCACCTTTGTTAAGCTATGAGTTGATGCTGGGTCTTAGGCCACAATGTAGGCCTAACTTGTCTGACCCAGCTTAATTTAATGTAATTAACTGTCTGGTGTAAAACTCAATTAGTCACTTACTTTTAGTTATTGAGTCTCTCCCTTCTCCGGTTGTCTCATTGTCGAGAGCGTACTTTGCTGGTACGTCCTCTCGCCCCGTTCTTCGTTTTCGTTCTCCCTTTGTTCTCCTCTTCGCGGGGCTTCTTGCACCAGCGTTGTCTTGGTTTATTCCTCGGTTGGTTGAGCGGTAATGTATCCCATTACCGAGCACGCTCCTCCCACACAGTATATAAATACTAGTGTGGAGAATAACTCTGGTGAGCAACCAATTGGTTTCTTCCACCCAGTTATTGACATAAAAGGAATTTAATAATTGTTAGATTAACTACCTACCTACTCAGTGAACCATTTCCGTTACCTCCCAACTACCCACTCATCGGTTTTCCATATACTGGGGGCCCCGGGAGATAAAAATTTTGGTGTCATTGTCACCAATTTTTGTCTGAGTGTAGACTAGCTAACTATTTAACTGTAAATGCCTGTTAATCTGATTAACAGTGCCTATCCTCACCTTCTCATGGAGAAGGTGTAGCATTTAATTAGAAGAGAAAATATACATCCATAGGATGAAACTGTCTATGGTCTTTACCATAAGAAAAGAAAAAATGAAAGTTAGAAGATAAAATTACAATTCCCCAGCATCTATTTTTTGTTTAAAAATAGTCGCGCTTTTAATGCTGTTTGTCGCTGAGGTCTTGTGTCTGTCAATGTTGTAGTAGGATGCGTTACCACTCCTACTGTCAAAGGAATAGTTACTGGAAGTTCAGTGTCTCCAGTTGTTACTGTCAGTGGAGAAGGTTCTCCAAAGTCCATTGTTTTGGGTCCAGACTCTAAAGGGTACAAAAGAGAAATGTCTCTTGTTGTGTCACCCGTTGAAGTCCTTAATTTGACCACTCTTGTTACCCCTCTGCCCCTGGTCTGAGTTCTGAAACTCTAGCCAGGTGGCCAGTATTGTCTTGGAGTACTGTCATGTATGAGAACAAGGTCCCCTACCTTAATTGTGTCAGACCAATCCTTCTTAGTCATTTGTTTATGTCTCTCCCTTAGACCCATCAAGTACTCAGTTTTCCACTGTTTAATGAAATGAGCTTTAACTCTAGTTAAATGTTGTAACTTAGTCTGGAGCTCATCATGTCGTTGAGTCCAGTTTGGGTCTTCTGAAGAGTCTATATTGTAGTCCGGCAGGAGACTAACTTGTTCTCCCCGAATCAAATGATTTGGAGTTAATGGTTCTGGGTCATTAATGTTGTCACTCACATAAGTGAGTGGTCTATTGTTAATGATGTTCTCAATCTCAGCCAGGAGAGTGAGTAACCCAAATAAGTGTATCTTTTTTTTGCCAATTGCTTTCTTCAAGCAATTCTTTACTGTTTGTATATTCCTCTCCCAGATAGAACCATACCAAGGAGAGGCAACCGGAATATACTTCCACTTTATATTTGAATTTTTTATATATAATTGTGTGATTTCATTGCTTAACAAGTCGTGGATGACTTGTTCACCAGCTTTGAAATATGTAGCATTGTCAGTCCAAACTGTCTTTGGTACTGAATGTCGTGCACAGAATCTCTTAAAGACAGCAACAAAAGATTCTGCTGTAAGGTCCTCCACAACATCCAAATAAACAGCTCGTGAGGCAGCACATGTAAACAGTACAATGTACATTTTTTGTTCAGTGTCACCCCACCCCTACAGTCAATGCTCCTGTATAGTCAATGCCTACAGTCTCAAAGGGTCTGTTGAGAGTAACTCTCTCCTCTGGCAAAGCAGGAGGATTTGGTTTCCTATAGGGCCTAGCATGAATACGCCTACATGTGACACACTCACTCAGGACTGTTTTAACAGTGATCCTTCCCTTGGGTATCCAATAAGTTTTTCTTAATGTAGTTAGTGTCTGTGGTACCCCCATATGATATACATCATTGTGTGTTTTTGATTATTAATGTTGTCAAATAGCTAATCTAGGTAAAAGGATTGGATTTTTGCTTTTGTATGACAGTTTTGATTTGTCTAATCTCCCTTTACACCTTAGAAGGCCTTCCTCATCTCTGAACAAGTTTAGATCCACAACTACTGATGGTACAGGTTCTTTTGTTTGTTTCCCATTAGTTAAGAATTCTAACTCTTTATTGTACTCTTTTTGTTGGGCTTGGCCTATCCAGTATTGGGTTGCAACTTCTGTATAATTATGATTATTTTTATTTAGCTGTTTGTTAATTGTAGCTAAACAGTTGTGAGCAAACCTCAAACAGTAGGCTGTCACCCTGACAAGTTTGTTGAAATCAGAATACTTTTCATAATTAGTGATTGGTTCACCTTTTCATTTGAAAAGATTAAATTTAATGTCAAGTTAACTTGTTCCACAGGCCATTGGTCTGTATTACAGAGCCACTTAGGTCCCATAAACCAAGTTTGTTTGACTTCAACAACTTGTAGGATAAACCTCTGGTCAGAAAGTCTGCTGGATTCTGTTTAGTTGGAACATAGTGAAAGTTTACTTGTAGGCTTTCATTAGCGTCAGCTATTTCTTTTAGCCTATTTCTTACAAAGATATTCTTACTATTAATGCTATCATTCCGTATCCAGGCAAGACAAATCTGACTGTCAAGCCAGACGTGGATATGAGTTATGAACACATCATAGTAAGCATCCTAAGCAATGAAATGGTTTTAATGGCTAATGTAGCAGCTAATAGTTCCAATTGAGGTATGGTTCGGGTAGGTTTGAGAGGTGCAACTTTCCCTTTTGCATAAATTAGATGACTTTCTGTAGGGCTTACAAGATACGCACAGCACCCATAAGCTTGTGTGCTTGCATCAGCAAACACATGAAGCCTCTGGGGCTTATCCCTAAACCCACAGCACCTTTGAATTTTAATGTTCTGCACTTTTGTTAAATCAGTAGCTAACTTCTTCCAAGATTTTTGATTTTCATTTGTTATTGGATCATCCCACCCAACATTTGTCCTCCAAATTTCTTGGAGGAGAATCTTTGATTTTATTGTTGAAGGCAGGAATAGACCCATAGGATCAAAAATTTTGGAAGCCTCTGATAATATTTGTCTTTTAGTATTTGCTTCCTCATCAAGTTTAAAACCTTTAGTACAGATTGAATCATGACTGTTAGAAGTTGCATCCAAATACCAGTTCATACCTAAAGTTTTAACTCTGTCTGATGGCTCAGTAAGACCATTATTATCCTTTAAAATCTTTTTGTTTAAATCCTCATCATTTGAAATCCACTCTCTAAGTTCAAAGTTACCTTGTTGCATAATGTTTTGAGAGTGTTCATAGACTTCAGATAATTCAGATTTTGTTGTCGTTGAGCCTATTAGATTGTCTACGTAAAAATGTTCCTTAAGGAAGTTCAATGTTAGAGAGTTATTAAACTGGTTTAAATGATGTCTAATTGTCAATGCTAATAGGCTAGGTGAGCAATTGGCTCCAAACAACACACCATTAAATCTATAGGTTATGAACCCTTTATTCAAATCAATGATCTTTGAACCATAAGACCTAAGTTGGTTCTTATCATATTCATTTTTAAGATTTATTCTCAAAAATGCCTTTGAAATGTCACTTTGTACAGCATATTTGTCTAACCTGAACCTCAGTAAGATCTTCACAAGGTCAGAAATGAGATTAGGACCCTCAATCAAGCAATCATTCAAACTGTGTTTATCACTGTCTTTGAGGCTACAGTTATATACTACTCTGAGTTTTGTTGTTGGGGCATCTTGTCGATAAACCCCCCTGTGGGTTAAATAATGACAACCATCTTTTTTAAAAGGGTTATTTGTTACTTCTTCAATGAAGCCTTTCTGTAGCTGTTCTTTGAAGACATCACTGTACTTTTTAATATTATTATCTTGTTTGAGTTTTTTCATTACTTTATATAAATGTCCTTTAGCTACTTTGAGATTGTCTCTTAAAGTTGGACAATTTATTTTCCAAGGTAACTCAATAAAATAACTATTGTCTTTGCACTGAATGGTGTCTTCAAATCTTTCTACCATTAACTGATCTTCTGAAGTTTGATTTGTGTCATGTATACCCACAGATTCTAGCAACCATAAAGTTTGAATTGCCTCATCCAAAGTTTCATTTGATAATGATGAATTAATGTTCTCAGTTGAGATAATATTATTCAAAGTGTTGCTATTCTTACAGGTGTTATGTAGGACTGAGTTGAGGCACATAGTATTTGTTGGTCATGCACTGTTTTGGTTTAGGTCTAGGTTGTATCTGATAGGTCACCCAAAGGGGCTATCCCTGATGGAGTCTGATAGCTATACCATTACCTATCTCTACTATGCCCTTATGAATAAGATTAATATAATCTGCCCCTATTAGCATTTCAATGTTAGCTACTGTGTTGTTAGTGATATGTCTATCAGCTATTTTGTAGTGTTTTCCCAAATGATTTATGGTTTGTTCTAGTTTGGGTATAACCAGTTTGTTTTGTCCTACTTTAGAAATAATAACTGCTTCAATTTTCTTGAATTTACTTTCTAAATGTAGTTCCAGGTCAATTGTCTTATAGCTATTTTTGTCCGAGTTATCCTTAACAAAGGACGCAATATTGAGGTTTTGTTCATTCGGGTTTGGTGTCAAACCCAATTTATTAACTACATTTTTTGAAACAAATGTTTGTTGAGAACAACAATCATAAGACATCTCACTGGAGTGGTACTACCCTCACTATTCACTAAGTCCAAAGTAATAGTTGGTAAAAAATCTCAGTGTTTCTTGTTACATTGTTTGAACAAGCAGAATGTCCCATGAAAGTGGCATTTTCTTGATTACCTTTGTTTGGGGGAGGTATCTTTTGAGTTTGAGTACTATTGTTTGGACACTTGGTGAATCACACATTGATGAGACATGTCGTAAACTTTACAAAACTTACACTTGAATCTTAACCTAGATTTACAGTCTTTCTTATAATGTCCCTGGCCAGTACCTTTTTACACAGGTTCAACTGTTCACATCTTTTAGCCCTTTGGTTAAAATCTGAATATTTGTCACACCCAGTACTACTGTGTTCATTACTTGCACAAAAATTTGCAATGTGGTGTGTAAGTTGAGGCAGCAGTTACATTAAAGTTCTGTAATGTAGGTGTTCGTGTATTATAGTTGGTCACATTTGATTCTCCAGTATCAAGTTTTGTCTGTTTGGCTGTAGCTAGTTGGTCTCTGGGAACAGTCTTTGGTTTATCCATAGTCTGGGTCTTATGTGTTGGAAAAATCTCTCAAGTTGTAATTAATTAGGATATTGGGGAAGTGTTTTCTTATTTGTTCTAAATTAGGATAATTTTCTCCCGTCTTTAGAATTAAATTATCTTTAACCCTCGAAGGAAGGCACCTAAGTACTATGCTTTGTATAAGCCAAGATGAAGTTTTAATATCTATCTCATTGCTAACCAGTTGTCCTATAATAGCTTCTAATTTTGTATAAAAAATTGCCATATATCACTATGGTTATCTTTTATGGGTGCAAATTCAAAAATTTGTTGAGATAATTCATATACAATCATATCTTTATTAATGTAATTACGTTTTAAAAGATCAATAGCTACTTCATATGAATCCCCTACGGCTGGTAAATAGGCTATTAGGTTATAGGCTGGGCCTTTAAGGGAACTAGTTAAGTAACTAAACTTTTCAACAGTTGAAATATAAGGTTTATTACCTATTAAATTCTCAAATTTGTCAATGAAAGATGGGAATTGTACCGTGTCCCCTTCAAATGTTGGTACTAGCAAAATGGGTAACTGAGCCCTCAATTCTTGTGACTCAGGATTTTGCATGCCACTTAAATTTTGTTGAAGGTTAGCCCTACTTTGATTAAAATCAGAATTAGGTTTTTTTGGTGTTAAGTCAGTCAACCGAGACCGTAGTCCCCTTATTTGCTGTTCAATTGAGCTTACCTGATCATCATCATCAGCGTAAAGGTCTATCAATTGTTCTTCAGCCATTTCGGATTCAACTAACCTGAAATAATCTCATTAATGGCTATTATTTCCTTCTTTTTAATTTCTAATTTAATAATTACTCTCTCTATATTTTCCTTACCTGGTTGTGTAATATTGTTAAAAGTGTTCACAGCCTTTGTAACAGCTCCCAACTTTGCCCCCCTTTTCTTTTTTAACTTTTTCAATTCCTCACTGTCCATGTCTAAGTCAAAATTGTTTAACTGGGGATCGTAATGAAATAGAGGACAGAAGATTACCAGAGAGAGAGAGAAAGACAAAACAGTCAAGTTTAAATTTGGTTTAATCCCCCCAAGTACTTGTGTGTCACTCAGGTCTAAGCTTATAAGAGAATGAGACTCCTTAAATGTAAATGTTTCCTAGTTAGGCCCTAGGTTGTAGACCTAATTTGGCTTGCTCAGGTTAGGCTTAGGCTAGACCATTTAGCCTAATTCTGCAATTTTTGTTAAGTAAGGTTAAGGTTGTAATTCCCCACACGGGCCACCAATGCGAAAAATGCTCTGTATGAATTGGTCCACAATTAACCCACCCCTTATATCTCCAGTCTAACTATAGAGTAGATCAAGTCTAGCCTAGAGGGGTCAGCCTAGAGATTCCGGAAATGGTCCAGAGCGGGCAGATAAATTGAGGTCCACAGTAGGATTCCTCACAAGATTAGGTTAGGGCAATCTACCTTCACCTTTGTTAAGCTATGAGTTGATGCTGGGTCTTAGGCCACAATGTAGGCCTAACTTGTCTGACCCAGCTTAATTTAATGTAATTAACTGTCTGGTGTAAAAAACTCAATTAGTCACTTACTTTTAGTTATTGGAGTCTCTCCCTTCTCCGGTTGTCTCATTGTCGAGAGCGTACTTTGCTGGTACGTCCTCTCGCCCCGTTCTTCGTTTTCGTTCTCCCTTTGTTCTCCTCTTCGCGGGGCTTCTTGCACCAGCGTTTCTTGGTTTATTCCTCGGTTGGTTGAGCGGTAATGTATCCCCATTACCGAGCACGCTCCTCCCACACAGTATATAAATACTAGTGTGGAGAATAACTCTGGTGAGCAACCAATTGGTTTCTTCCACCCAGTTATTGACATAAAAGGAATTTAATAATTGTTAGATTAACTACCTACCTACTCAGTGAACCATTTCCGTTACCTCCCAACTACCCACTCATCGGTTTTCCATAACTGCTGTCAGATGAAAACTTCTGTAGAAAAAGAGGCTTGGAATTCCTTCAAAAGTGTGGTTACTAAGTGCCTTGGGAATAATAAGGACCTGAATATGCACTCATTGTTGAAAAACATGCTGGAGAAATTCAAAGCTTTGGGATGCTCAATGAGTATCAAAATTCATTTCTTGAATGCACACTTGGACTTTTTCCCAGAAAATCTAGGTGCAGTAAGTGAGGAACAGGGAGAACGTTTCCATCAAGACATAAGGAGATGGAAAAGAGATACCAAGGCCGGTGGAACGTTAATATGATGGGGGATTATTGCTGGATGCTGCATCGTGAAAATCCGGAAGCAGCTCACAAAAGGAAATGCAACAGGCGCAGCTTCACTGGCAAAAGAAAACGGGACTACTAAGCCATTCCACTAAGTAAAGATGTAAGTATCAAGTTTTATAGTTTTTTAAAATAAATATATTCAGAAATGGTCAGGAAATAGGTTTCATGTGGTAATTCTTCACTACTTATTTTATTCAGTAACATATTACAACATAAAAACGTCATAGCAAATTGTGAAAAAACTATACGTGATGGAGCAAATCTGAGGCCCGTTTTGGATTTAGCACCCCAAATTCCTATAAAACCAGCACACAATTTCAAAAAAGTTTTTAGGACCCTCAATTTTGCAGGCCTGTGATATAATTAACTTCCAGGTGTATATAAATTCTGTTTTCTGTTTATGCGGTCATCACTAATTGACAAGGGCTCGCGAAGAGCCGAAACTGTGTTGGTGTTAAAGAAATAAAAATTTAAGTCGTCCCGAAGAGTGGTTTCCTTCTTCACACACACACACACACACACACACACACACACACACACACACACACACACTACCAGTCAAAAGTTTAAGTACACCCCCTAACTTCCAATGTTTTGCTACTTAGCTCATGACATAAACTTCAAATGTAAACTTAACATGTACTA
Source organism: Bathynomus jamesi (assembly GCA_023014485.1). Lineage (NCBI taxonomy): Eukaryota > Metazoa > Arthropoda > Malacostraca > Isopoda > Cirolanidae > Bathynomus > Bathynomus jamesi. The sequence goes on from JAJOZX010003980.1 coordinate 57,302, forward strand.
GAGATGAATTTGCTTACCTGGCTTTCATATTGTATGCTTCAGTGCATCTGCTTATGCAGTGTTGTAACACAGAAGCATGCTTCAGTGCATCTGCTTATGCAGTGTTGTAACACAGAAGCTTCTTCAAAATAGCCTCCAAAATGTTATTTACGCTAGCATGCAACCGAAAATTAATGCAATTAGCTCTACACAAAGGTCCAAAAACAGTTTGAAAGTCTTTACTGCGGTAGTGTGTTTCTTCAGGAGTATGTTAATACATGTGTTCAGTTATTAACATGCGCTGCAGGTCTTTACATATAAAATCTTTGTAGAGGAGCTAACTGTGTAGTTTAAGATATATTCTGTGTTTCAAAAAGCAAAAATGGGTGCCAAAGCTCGGTTAACAACAGAAAAAAAGACAGTCGATTGTAACTTTGAGAAATGAGGGCCAATCACTGAGGCAAATTTCAAAAAACTTAAAAGTTTCTGTGAATACGATTGCTTGTGCCATTAAACGGTACGAAGAAACTGGTCAAAATAAGGACAGAAAAAGGTCAGGGTGACCAAGAACCACAACAGACTCAGTGGACAAGTATATCCGAGTCACCAGCCTGCGCAACAGACGCCTCACAGCACCTTAAATCAAAGCCCAGCTGAACAACTCCAGAAGTACAACAGTTTCAATATCAACTTTCAGAGAAGACTAAGAGAGGCAGGATTAAAAGGACGAACTGCAGCAAAGAAACCAATGCTGAGACACCAGAACAAAAATAAAATGCTAGTTTGGGCTAAAAAACACCAAAAATGGACAGTTGAGCAGTGGAAATTTGTCCTTTGGACTGACGAGTCAAAGTTCGAAGTTTTTGGATCTAAACGCAGTGTATTTGTGCGGCGCAGAGCGGGTAAGAAAATGATACAGCAGTGTGTTGTGCCAACAGCGAAACACAGTGGAGAAAGTGTGATAGTCTGGGGATGTTTTGCAGGGGAGCAAGTTGGAGATCTCCACAAAGTCACTGGGATACTGAACCAACGTGGCTATCACAGCATTCTACAGCGTCATGCCATCCCATCTGGACTGCGACTAGTTGGCCAATAGTTCATAATGCAGCAAGACAACGATCCTAAACACACTTCCAAGCTGTGTCAAAATTACCTGAAGCAGAAAGAACGGCAACGTCAGCTCACAGTTATGGAATGGCCAGCACAGTCCCCGGATCTGAACCACATCGAGCTAGTGTGGGATGAACTGGATCGACGAGTGAAAGCCAAGCAGCCATCCAGTGCTCAGAAGCTCTGGGAACTCTTACAAGACTGCTGGCAGCATCTTTCACCAGACTATCTTCTTTCATTGAGCGCATGCCTCAAATTTGTTCTACTGTAATTGCTGCTAGAGGAGGCTATTTTGATGAATCTAAAATTTAGACTTTGCTTTTGGTAAATTGTCCTGATTTGTTGTTATTTAAGTTCCTATATTTGTACTTATGAATTTGTCATGATAATTTAGTTAATAAATAAAAAACTTTAAACAAAATTTGAAATTTATGAATATTTCAGGGTGTACTTAAACTTTTGACTGGTAGTGTATACATATAATGTTTCAGACCAACAAAGACCCTAGGATCCACTCGTGGCTGGTCTACCTAACTGTTTTTGTAATTGTGTATTGCACATGTCCTCCGTGGTGGCGGAGGGGACCTACAATTTTACGTGGGTTCCGATTTCCGAACCACAAAAGTCTTAATTTTACTACCTTAAACTATACCCATTCTATCAACATGTGCATCTAATCGATTCTTAAACATGTTTATAGACGTGCTACTAATTACTTCTACTGGCAAACTATTCCAGCTATTTACTATTCTATGCGTAAAAACGTTTTTGGTAACTGCTCTCTCGAACCTTCTACTTGTCAGCTTACACCCGTTATTTCTAGTTCTACTATATTGTGCTGTTTCGAAAAAGCTCTCTCTCTCTTTACGTCATCGAACCCATTCATAATTTTAAAAACCTGGATTAGATCACCCCTTAGCCTCCCAGTCTCGAGTGTAGTCAATTTTAACTCCTTAAGCCTCTCCTCGTACGACTTTGACCTATGCGATGGAATCGTCTTAGTTGCTCGTCTTTGAACTCTTTCGAGTTTGTCTATATCTTTGCGCATATGCGGATTCCAAAATTAGATCGCGTACTCCAAATGGGGTCTAACTAATGGTTTATAAAGAGGAACAATAATATCCGCGATTTGTACTCAAAATTCCGAGCTATAAAACCTAACACTTTGTTCGCCTTATTGACCGCTCCTGTACTTTGTTTCGCTACTTTTAAATCACCACTGACTATAACTCCTAAATCTTTTTCCTGATCTATGCTTGCCAACTCCTTCCCTGACAAACTATACCAAAAATTACCGTTACGCGAACCTATATGTAAAATTTTGCACTTATCGACGTTAAATCTCATTTGCCATGTGACCGACCAATCTGCGATTTTTTTAGATTTTCCTGTATTTTACCTCTATCTTCGTCATTAATCGCCCTACCACCCAATTTCGTGTCATCCGCAAACTTTGAAACTGTACTGAATAGGCCGACATCTAAATCGTTATTATAGATAAGAAAAAGCAAGGTGCCCAGTACAGAACCCTGAGGAACGCCGCTCGCTACATTAACCCAAGACGACTCTGCTCCAACAACGACCACCCTCTGTTTCCTACCTCTCAACCACTCTTCTATCCAATTTATTAATATATATATATATTATATAATATATATATATATATTATATATGGTGTCCCATAAGTCCGGCATCATAGGAAAAATAAAAAAAGGCAAAACAAAAGCTTTTATTTACAGAATGTGCTCAGTATGTCCACCATTGTTTTCAATACACAAATTCAGACGTGATGCCCAGTCAGCAAGCACACGGTGAATGATGTCAGGAGTAATGGTGTTACATGTCCCGATAATGCGCTGCCGCAAATGTTCAACACTCATAATTTTCTCTGCGTATACCAGCGCTTTCAAGTGGCCCCAGAGATAAAAATCTAGTGGCGTGAGATCCGGGCTTCTAGCTGGCCATTCCACAGGCCCTCGACGTCCTATCCAATGAGCAGGAAATTGTTGGTACAGGTATTCCCTTACTTGGGTGCTGTAATGTGCAGGAGCGCCGTCTTGCTGGGACCATGTTGGGAAATTTCCTTCTTCGTTCAAGACACTGGGAAATGCTTCTTCCTTGAGCATACGTAGGTAGGTGCCTCCAGTGACATGTCATCGAAAAGAGGGGGCCTATGATGCGATCCTTCCAAATGCTACACCATACCATCACCCGAGATGCACTTTGTTCCTTTGAAGAGGTATACCACTATACCAGTGAGGGTTGTTTTGAGACCAGTAGCGGGTGTTCTGTCGATTTACCTCACCATTTCCATAAAAAACAGCCTCGTCACTGAACAGAATGGTGGACGGGAAATTGGCATCCCGAGCATATTGTTCCGTCGCCCATTCACAAAATTCCATCCGCCGGTCGGGATCATCTTCGCTTAATTTCTGTAGGATCTAAAGTTTATATGGATGCCATTTGTGAGCCTGAAGAATGCGATGGATGCTACTTTTCGACACACCTGTCTCGGCGGACAATCGCTGAAGAGACTTATTGGGACTTCTGTTAAAATGAGCCAGGATAGCAGTCGCTGTATCATCGTCAGTGGACCTCCTTGAAGGTCCACTGCGTGGTTTATCTTCTATGGATCCTGTTTCCTTAAACTTTGCAACAAGTCTGGTAACACAACTCTGTGTTATTGGCTCGCGGTCTGGATGCAGTCTGTTAAATTCAGCCGCGGCCTCTCTTTGACTCCGATTTCCTGAGTAGAATTATCTGGATTCGTTCTTCCTTGCTCACAGACATTATGGCCTGTAGAAAGAGAAGAATATGAATTATGGTTTGCAGAAATAGAAAAATATGAATTTCTCCTATGATGCCGGACTTATGGGACACCCTGTATATATATATATATATATATATATATATATATATATATATATATATATATGAGAGTGAGAGAGAGAGAGATCGTAAAAATCCAAAGTATATCATCATCAGATTGGAAGCACGCAGCTCAGCACCACAAGAAACAGTGTTGGGCCCACTCCTATTCATTCTCATGCTAACAGACATAGACATTGGAGTAAACAGCAACAGTATAGTAACATCCTTTGCAGACGATACAAAGATCAGCAGAAAAATCAGTAATGCAAACAGGTGGAGGCCTCACAGGGGGACACGAACAGAATATACAAATGGTCAAAGACAACATGAAATTTAACACAGAAATTTCAGCGCTTGAAATATGGAAGAAATGAGGAACTTAGACAGCATATTATGCCCCTGATAGACAGGAAATTCAGAGAAGCTAGAAAGCAATAGATTTGAGGGTTATAATGGCCGACGATGCGTAATTTGAGATGCAAAATCAGATAGCACGAAACGAATCAAAAAGAGTCGAGGGACAGGTACTGAGAACCTTTAAAAGAAGGGACAAGAAGTAATGATTCCCCTACTACAAACGCTGATCACACTAAAATTTGAATACTGCTCAGTCTTGAAGTCCCCATATAAAAAAGGAAGAAATTCAAGGACATTTCACAGCCAAGATTGATGGCTGCAAAGAACTCAACTACTGGGAAAGACTACGTAAACTAAATCTGTATTCCTTGGAAAGAAGAAGAGAGGTACACCATAATTTACATAAGGAAAATAATCGAAAAACTGGTACCAAACACCAAACTAAACCCATATACCATCCAAAAAACACTGGAAAATAGGAAAGGCAGAATGTGTTGTTTCCAAATTAAAGGACCGACAAGGGACACCCTCAACACTGAAGGAAAATAGCTTGGTTGTCAGGGGGCCAAGACTTTTTAACCAGCTTCCAAAGGACTTCAGGAACGTGACAGGAGTCAAAGTTGAAATCTTCAAAAGAAGACAAGGTGCGTGGCTCAGGACGGTACCAGATGAGCCGGGTGTACCTGGCTATGTGCGGTGGAGAGCGCGAGAGCAACTCGCTTCTCCACCAAGCCAGTCCAGAGGCGGTAAAATGGTATTGTGAGCCTCGGAAACCTTGATTTTGGCTCTCTTATAAAGGGGTCATTTTTGCGGGCACACGCCCTTGCCCCACCTTTCTACCACACACACACACACACACACACACATATATATATATATGCTAAAATAAGAATAAAAAACAACTGTAGTTAAAACAAAAACGAAGAATCTGATATTATATATATGTAACCACGGTGAGACCCTGAAGTCGAAAGTCATAAAATTATTGACTTATTAAAACTTAGTTAAAAATTAAATTAAAAATTAAAATTTATATAATTATAAAATCTTAAAATTAGAGATTATAGAATTTGAAGGACTATGAGAATATATATATATATATATATATATATATATATATATATATATATATATATATATATATATATATACCGGGTGTCCGAGAATTATCTGTACAATTTTGGCTGTTATTAAAAGTCACCATGAAGTGTAGAAATTCCAGTGTTGTCCCATTTTACAGAGAATCTCATTAAGTTTTTTCTGATACCAAGTTTTGACAAGTTTTTAGAAATTTCAGTGTGTCCGAAAATTATCTGTACAATTTCATCTTTTAATAAAATTCTTGATAACACACGTAAAATTCTTAAACAAGATTATTTAGAATCTGTATTTTCAAAAGTTTCTTTTATTAAAGTAACGTTGTTACAAACGTTCGATATGTGCACCATCAGTGATTCGCAAAACATCCAATCGATAATCCAAATGTTGCCATGTACGCCGCAGCATATCCACATCAATTCGCTCAATAGCAGCTGTGATTCTTGCTTTTAAATCATCAATGTCTGTCACCCGCGTACAAAAAAGGAAAAACTTGTCAAAACTTATCACCAAAAACTTAATGAGTTTCTCTGTAAAATGGGACAAGACTGGAATTTCTAAACTTCATGGTTGACTTTTAATAACAGCCAAAAATTGTACAGATAATTCTCGGACACCCGGTATATATATAGGCTTACCATATTTTCATGCAACCAAACCGGGACATTTAGGAACATTTTGGAAATGAAGATCACATATGTGTTTTCCGCAGTATAAAAAAATTGGGGTGAACAAAAAAGTTTATATATTTCATTTTATTGTATATATAATATATATATATATATATACACACACATTAGAACGTTTCAAAAAAAAAATTTATTTTGTAAATTGACGCATATGCAATAAAAAGATGAGGTCGTGATAGAAACTCGGTTATAAAAAATTTCAATAACATTGGTTGACATTTGTTGATGTGAAAATCATCTTATCGAAACAAACTGCCTTTTTCATTATACCGTATAATGAACAGGGGCACCTTTACACAGGGACACTTTCAGGATTTTCCTCGAAGAAAAGAATGAACATATACATGAAATTACATTGTTACAAGGTATAATTTACTATAGCAGAAACAAACTTACTGTACAGCTAAAAATATTAATTATCTGATTGAAACCATTCGTATTTCTCACTAGCGTGAACCTTGTTTAGAAGTGGTTTGTTATTCTTTATTTTTTCATAAGACTCAGTGCAACTTAGTTCAGTGTTTGGTTTGCAGTACATTAGACCTTTCACTGATGATTCGGCTATGCGACCTCTTTCCTGAGACCATACATTGTTCATCGCTGAGAACACCCTTTCAACAGGAGCAGAAGTACCTGGTAGGCAGAAAATGTACTCCACAACACGGCCGAGGTTAAGTACAGAAATGTTCTGGTCCTTGAAATGATCAAAGAGTTGAACCCATTTTTCTTCACAAGTTAAGTTCTTAGTTTTCTAAGTGTCACAGTTTGAAGACCAAAATGCCTTGGCAACCATCACTTCATCAAACAGTTCATCTAAGTGTATTGCAACATTTCCAAGTGTTTCATTAATTTTTTTCAGCAGATGTTTCGATTTCAGGCCATGTACTGTCACTGTTGTTTATCCAGGCAAAGGATTCTGCTCTACCAAAACTTTTTCCACAGTTCAATGTAAGAGAGAGATCGATCATAAAAGTTTGTAAATTCTTCCATGACCATACCAGCAATACTATGATATTTCCATTCTCCTCTAGTGCCTTGAACAGTTTTCTGGCTCCTTGTGGTATAAATTTATTATCCCGCCTTTCTTCAAGATTTGTTTTCAATTTTTGAAGTTTGATAACAATGTCAGTTGCACTTACTTTTGTTTTCTCCATAGCCAAGATTGTTTTGTTAAACAGATGTAGCTGTCCATGAACGAACCACAAATACATTTCTCCACAGTCATCGTCAAAGAACTTTATCATCACTGGGCTGTGTTCTTGAGAGCAAAAGTAAGACTTTAATTCTTCATAAATCTGAAGGATCCTCTCAATAGCTGAAAGCAGTGAAAAAAATCGGGTACTGCCATGTTGCAGAACCTTTTTGTACTCAAGGTCTACAAACTCCCAGAACTCTTTCAGCTGAGTCACATGCATGGTGTAAATCTGGAAATATTTGTAAATTTTGACCACAGGAGCTTCTACTTCAATAGGTAGCCTATGAACTGCAGTTTGAAGACAGCTGTGAATAATAAGAACACCACAACCAACACCCACAATATTTCTTCCCATTTCTTTCTGTAATCGGCTGTAAACATTATTTTGTCCTTTCCGTTTTACGCCTCCAAAATTTGTGTTTATCACCACAAAACCCAACAACTTTTTTGGATAAGTCATGGTTTTTAATAACTGACAACCAGGGCCGTTTCCTGGCAAAAGCACTAAGCGGCCGCTTAGGGCCCCGCTGCTACTAGGGGCCCCTAGACAGGCTCCCAGGTCATAGCTCACTGGGCAAGAATAGGAATATACCTGAAGTTATTATTATTATTATTGTTGTTATTATTATTATTAATAATAATAATATCATCATTATTATCATGATTATTATTATTTAGCAGATTAGTTGTGGTTAACTAGATGTTACTTCGTGCATCTTGGAAAATGAAACCACATTATTCATCAGGAGCTGAAAAACGGAAAAAAGAAGAAAATAGAGGAGGAGAAGCTTTCCAGTAGCACAGGTGAGATGTGCCACTTGTATATTCTTATGATTACAGTTCAGGCAACTAGGTTAGGTAGACCATCAAGCTAGGCAAGTGCTCAGGAATCGTGTAGAGTAAGCTAGTCTCTGTAATATTTATAATATTTCGAAATGTGAAATTTAATGGATCACATCACCTCAAATTCTGTTCACACAGATCAATTATCAAACAAGATAAGAGAGTATTTTAGCAAAAATTAACAGAATATGTAATGTTATGTTCTTCTCAGGAGCGCTACTGAAATATTTGGAAAAGCCATCCTCAGCAAAGCCTGATGAGCATCATGAGCCAACAGCAGGACCATCCTCTATGCAACCTCAAACACCAGTAGAAGTAGAGCCTGATGAACCTACAAGTGGCCCATCTTCTGTTCAGCTTCAAACACCACACTCAGGCATTTCTACTGAGCAACAAAAACCAAGATCTGCTCCACCGCTTGATCCGTATGACTGGCCAGTTGTCCTGTCAGATGCCTTGAAGACAGATCTGGTGTCTGGAGGACCATTTCAAATCAGTCCAGATTTCGCATTCCCTAAAAGAGAGGACGGTAGAAGCGTTCATCACCATTACATGTACAGAACGTTAATTAATGGGGAAAAAATAAAACGAAGCTGGCTGATGTACTCCAGAAGGAATGATGCTCTTTATTGCTTCTGCTGCAAGTTGTTTTCAAGGAAGTCGTACAAACTAATTACGGATGGACTTTCAGACTGAATAAACGTTGGTTCGCTTCTGAAAGGCCATGAAAATAGTTCAGAACATGCAGATAACATGGCAACATGGAAGGATCTGGAACTGCGGCTAAAAACTGGGAGGACCATTGACGAAACTGAAATGTCATTAATGGAGGTAGAGCGAAGACGCTGGCGAGATGTTCTCACACGTCTTGTAAGTATAATCCAATCACTGGCAGAGAGAAACCTTGCTTTCAGGGGGTCTTCCTCTACATTGTACAATCGAGACAATGGCAACTTCTTGAAGGAGGTTGAGCTGCTTGCCAAATTTGATCCAGTGATGAAACAACACATCAGCAGAGTCGAAAGTGGCCAATATAGTCATTCAAGTTACCTAGGAAACATCATTCAAAATGAGCTCATTGGGTCCATTAGTGGGAAGATCTTGGATGCCATTGTTGCAGAAACAAAACAAGCTAAATATTACTCACTCATTTTAGACTGCACTCCAGACATAAGCCACCAAGAACAGATGTCGATTATTATCAGAACTGTTAAAATGGGTGAAGTACCAGAAATAAAATAATACTTCTTGGGCTTTCTTGAGGCTTCAGAAAGTACAGGCCTGGGTTTATCAGTTCTGATTCTGAAGAGACTAGATGAACTGAATATCCACTTTCATGACTGCAGAGGACAGTCATATGACAACGGAGCGGACATGAAGGGCAAGAACAAAGGTGCTCAGGCAAGGTTATTAGAGAAGAACTGTCGTGCACTCTATGTTCCATGTGGGGCTCACACTCTGAATCTTGTAGTGGCTGATGCAGGTAAAGCTTCCACAGATGCCATCAGCTTCTTTGGCAACGTACAAAAATTGTACAACCTTTTTGCAGCAGCTACACAGAGATGGACAATCCTAAAGAAGCACGTGAACATAACACTCAAGTCTTGGAGTGAAACCAGGTGGGAGAGCCGACTTAAGAGCATTGAGGCTGTGCGATACCAGAGCCACAACATCAGAGAGGCCCTGTTGTAAGTCAGAAACAGTGCCACAGATGCCATAGCTAGGACTGAAGCACAAGCACTTGCAGAGGAGGTAGGGTCTTATCGCTTTCAGATTTGCACAGTAGTATGGTATGACATTCTTCATGCAGTTAACCATGTGAGCAAACTTCTGCAGTCTCCTACAATGCAGTTTGATGTGGTAGTCAACCTCCTCACAAAAACAAAAGACTCACTCACCAGCTACAGAAACACAGGTTTTGTTGCAGCACAAGTCGTAGCTAGGGACATATGTGAGGAAATGAATGTGGAGGCTGAGCTGAAGGAAAAGAAGCTCAGATCCACAAAAAAGCACTTTGCTTACGAAGCTCCTGACGAACCATTTACAGAAGCCTTAAAGAGGCTGGAAGTCAAATTTTTCAATGTGGTGGTGGATTGTGCCATCGGGTCAATAAATGAGAGATTCAAAACATTAGATGATGCGAGGGACATATTTGGGGTTCTCATAAACTTCACCACAATGAATAAGAAAGACTTGTCCTGCAAGTGTGAAAAGCTCTCTAAGATACTGAGCTCTGGAGCTGACTCTGACATTGATGGAAGAGAACTGGCCCTCGAAATTAAGAACTTGCCGACTTTACCTTCACACAACATGACTGCATTGGAGCTTCTTTCCTTCATTCATCAGAAGCAACTGGAGGAACTATACCCCAATCTCTGGGTTGCACTAAGAATTGCCTGCACTCTACTCTACCTGTGACAGTAGCGTCAGCCGAGAGGAGCTTCTCTAAGATGAAGCTAATCAAGAACTACCTCAGATCATCAATGGGGCAGGATCGCCTCAGTGGCCTTGGCATCATAAGTATCAACCAGGACGTTGGCAGGGAGATTTCATATGATGATGTGATTGATGATTTCGCCCAGAAAAAATCTAGGAGGCAAACATTTTGAAGATACAAATGTTCTGTATAACTGTTAGCTATTACACGATTGTATCGTAGAGTTAGTAATTGTTTGATAGTTGATAATTGCATTATTTTTTTATACATAGTTCTGTCATTTATTCTAAATAATGTATAAGCTAATTTTCAGGAATTTCATGAGTATTTTTTTCTGTTTGTCTTCTGAAAGTACATATTTGTTGTTTTGGACATAAATGTTTCATTAAAATTGTTTCATAATTGTTTTTTATTAACAGCCATTTTTTGTATGTGTGTGCTGAGGTGATGTAGTAAGGCGTGAGTTGGTGGATGAAGGGGTGGGGCCTCAAATGGGTATACTGCTTAGGGCCCCCTAATGGCTAGAAACGGCCCTGCTGACAACAGATAGTTTGTCAATATTTCTGATGTTTCACCAGGAGCTGACTGAAAGTCTAAAAGTTTAATTTCTTTTCTGTTGGAAGCATCAATTGTTATGGTTACAAAATTTGACTTACTTAAATCTTCGTGAAGTTCATCAAATGCCATTGACGCAATCACATATACGCGATAGCCTCACACTTCGTTCTGGCAAGACTAAACTTTGGTTCAAAGAACTTAGCTGATTGTTCATCTAAATTAATCTCTGTTTTGAAGCTTAAATCGTGAGCAGCAGTATGGAACGCAAAAGTTGTTTCTTTGGCAGCTATTAACAGGTCTTTGTCAATTGGATCGGCGCTTTTGAAAAATGACGAAAGTGTTCAAGAACTGGTGGCTACTGCCAAACTAGCTTTATGTTTTGCACATTTCACATGGTCTTTTATGTCGGAACGCCCACCATGAGAAACTGAAAATTCAGACGGACATTGTGCACACTTAACCCTATCAACTCGGCCACACACTTTTTTCAGAAACAGATATTATTTTTGTAATTCACTAGTAAATTTACAGTTTCTTTTCGGCATTTTAACTCGTTAAAATAAAGATTTAAAAGGCATTCACTTCAAAATGCAAAATAATCAGGTAAAAGTACTGTTTACGTTCGTAAACTCACGATCGGACAAAGCTGCACTGACGTGTGTTACGATGTTGCCAACTTTTATTTTTAAAAGTAACTGAAAAAATATTAAAAATAGCGAATCATGAAAAATAGTAGCAGAAAGTATATATATTACAATTAAGTTAATAAAAATACAAAGTACCGGATATACTGGCTGACGCAACTATCTGTGAGGGGGTGGGCATATGTGTAGGTTATACAGTGCGCATGCGTAATGAACTGGCCACCTATCGTGGCTTTAGTGGTGTGTTGGAATGACGCAGTGTTACCAGGTCTTAAATAGAAAACCCGCCAAATCATATCTTAAAACAAGCCCAAAACCGGCAACTCTAAGGATCTTTTTTTATTATTTTATTCGTATTTATAAAAATTTAATTATTTTTCGCATTTTTTCTTCTAACCGGGACAAAATGACAAACCGGCCGGGACGCCGGGACCGGACCTTCAAACCGGGACGTATGGTAACTTGGTAAGCCTATATACGTGTACAGGGCTATTCAAAATAATTCACCTGATTTCAAATGAGAATATTTTTTAATGTTACAAATACAGAGTGATTTGTGATACATCAACCAAAAGAAAAACTGTTCAAATTTTGTCTCTCACCTCATAAATGTTCAATGTGACTTCCCCTAGTTACACGAGCAACGTCGACACGATAGTCGAATTCCTCCCATACTCGCTCCAGCATGTCCGTTGTCACTGACTCTACGACAGTAACAATGCGAGTTCGGAGCTCATCCAAAGATGTGGGCAACGGTGGCACGTACACAGTATCCTTAACGTACCCCCAAAGGAAGAAGTCTCACGAAACTCACGCTGCACTGTGACTACCGATTTACAGCTCGAAAACTGCAACACACAAAACACCTTCTGCTGTGCGGACGCCATTTTCACACTGACTGTTTGTTGCTAGGCTAGGCCACGGCGTGACTTTGGAGCCCTCTCGCAGTGATCTTGTAAAACTCGGAGATTTCCTCTTTCATGTGGTGTATGCCCAGTTGATGCACGGTTGATAGGTACGGAAGTATTCTCAGTTGAAATCGGATGAATCAATTTGAATAGCCCTGTACTATATATATACCTTAACCTTATGTTTCGTGCGTTGGTCTCTCTTCACACGGAGGTCAAGCTGGTGGCCCCGCCTCTAGGTCTGGCTTGGTGGAGGAGCGAGTTGCTTTCTTGCCGTACATAGCCAGGCACGCCCGGCTCATCCGGTACCGTCCTGAGCCAGGCATCCAGTCTTCTCTTGAAGACTTCAACTTTGACCCCCGTTACATTTCTGAGGTCTTTTGGAAAATGGTTGAAAAGTCTTGGCCCCCTGACAACCAAGCTATTTTCCTTCAGAGTTGAGGAGGTCCTTTGTCGGGCCTTTAATTTGGGAACACTACACATTTTGCCTTTCCTATTTTTCAGTGTTGTTTGAATGGTAATTGGGTTTAGTTTTAGGTTTAGTATCAATTTTTCGATCATTTTCCATATGTAGATTATGGTGTACCCCTCTCTTCTTCTTTCCAGGGAGTACAGATTTAGTTTACGTAGTCTTTTCCAGTAGTTGAGTTCTTTGCAGCCATCAATCTTGGCTGTGAAATGCTTTGCGTTTCTTCTAGTTTATTAGTTTCTTCCTTTTTATATGGGGACGTCAAAACTGAGCAGTTTTCAAGTTTTGGTATAATCAGTGTTTTTAGCAGGGGAATCATTACTGTCCTGTCCCTTCTCTTGAACGTTCTTAGTACTTGTCCAGCGACTCTCTGTGCTTTATTTATCGCTATCTGATTTTGTGTTTCGAATTTCGCATCATCTGTCATTATTATCCCGAGATCGATCGCTTTCGTGCTTCTCTGAATTTCCTGTCTATCTGGAGCATAATATGCAGTCTGTTTGAGTTCTTCTTTTATACCATATCTCAGGAGCTGAACTTTCTGGTGTTAAATGATATGTTGTTGTCTTTTGACCATTTGTATATTTTGTTCGTGTCCCTCTGCAAGGCCTCCACGTCATGTACATCGCTGATTTTTCTGCTGATCTTTGTATCGTCTGCAAAGGATGTTACTATACTGTTGCTGTTTACTCCGCTGTCTACAGTATGTCTGTTAGCATGATAATGAACAGGAGTGGGGCCAGTACTGTCCCTTGTGGTACTGACCTGCGTACTTCCGATTCTGATGATGATATACCTTGAATTGTGACGACCTGACGTTCTCTGAGGAAGTTGTAGATCCATTTTCCCACTTTGCCTGTTATTTCCATATATTTAATTTTATGTACTATTATACCATGGTCACATTTGTCGAAAGCTTTAGCAAAATTTGTGTATATAACATCGTAGTTGTCATTGCCTTCCAATGCATCTAGGATATTGTTGTAGTGTTCTATTAGTTGTGATAGGCATGATCTACCTGATCGGAATCCATGCTGATTTTCGTTGAATCTTTCCCGTGTCTCCAGGAAGTCATAAATTTTCTCTCTAACTATTCTTTCAAATACTTTGGTGAGGTGGGACGTCAATGACACTGGTCTATAGTTCTTTGCTTGAGATCTGTCCCCTCCTTTATATATAGGGACAATGTTTGCTCTTTTCAAGATGCTCGGTATTTCCCCAGTGTCTAGGGATCTTCTCCATATCCAGTATAAAGGTGTAGCTATTTCATTTTTATAGTTTTTAATCAATAATGCGTTCCAATTGTCCGGACCTGCAGCTGAATGTGGTTTCATTTGTCCTATGGCTCTCACTACATCTTCTGGTATAAAATCAAAGTCTGTTATATACTCTCCTTGCAATTCCTCTTCAAAGAATGCATTTATGTCAGGTATCGCTTTGTCACTTTTTGGGGTACTGAAATCTGATTCATATTGAGCTCTCAATGTATCAGATATTTCTTTTGGATCGTCGGTTAGTTCATTATTTCTCGTCCTTAAGGGCCCAATAGCTGCGCGCGTTTTTGTTTTCCGTTTTGCATAGCTATAGAAGTATTTTAGATTTTCCTTTATTGCTTCTACCGCCTTTTCCTCTTCCCTCTCTGTATGGTCCTTAATCAGGGCTTGTATTTCCCTATCGATACCCTCCAGTTTTTCTTTTATTGCTTTCCTGTCATTATCTCCGCAGTTGCCTAACTTCGCCTACACTCTCTTTCTTTTGCGGAAAAGTCTTTTCTTTTGCCTCTCGAGCCAGCTCCTCTTTCCTTTTGGCTGTGATTTCGGAGCATATTTTTCTAAAATTCTCAGCGTTTTTTCTTCCAAGGTTGTTAGCATTTCTTCAGTTGTTTTATTCTCGAAAATTGTTCTCCATTCTATTTGGGCCATGTGCGATCTGATTGCTTCCCAATTTATAGTCTTCGAGTTTAAGTTAAAGGCACCGAATTTACTTCTTTCCTCAATATGTGTATTGTCTTTTAATGATGTCGTCATATTTGTTGATATCTCGATTAAGATGTGGTCTGAGATAATGGTTGGGGTTATTTTTATATCAGCAATCAAGTTCGTGTTATTCGTGAATCAGAGCTGGGCACTTGCGTTTTTTTTTGCGGTACTGCGGTACTACCGCACTACCAAACCGGTACCGCATAACGCAGTACCGCAAAGGATCGCTGAAAGTACAGCCTGTACTTTCAGCGATCCTTTGCGGTACTGCGTTATGCGGTACCGGTTTGGTAGTACCGCAGTACCGCAAAAAAAAACGCAAGTGCCCAGCTTTGTCGTGAATACCAGATCCAGGCAGTTATTTTTTCTGGTATTTTCTGTTATCTTCTGTGTCAGCATGAACTCATTTGTGAGAGCCATCAACATTTTTGCTTGCTCCTGGTCTTCTCTTGTGCCCCCCTTGTCCTGGTGATATATTCCTATCCACCTTTTTGTATTTTATAAATGGGAAGTTAAAGTCTCCGCAGATCATTATATGTATTGGGGGATGGAGGGTTTATGGCTTTTATTAGCTTTCTGATGTCATCAATGGCCTCCGAGAATTTTTCGGTTGGGGTGCTTGGGGGTCTATAGATGACTATTACTATCACCTTTAGTTTTTCTATTTTCACTGCTAGGAGTTCCACATAGCTGTTTGATTTACTTATTATCGTCTCTGTCATATGACCTTCCTGTACATATATAGCACAGCCACCTTTACGTCTCGTCGTTCTATCCGCTCTTAGTAAGTTGAAGCCCTCTATATTTATCTCTTTCTTATCAATACAATGTTCGCAGTTTTCACAATTTCCTTGGCAATCTTTAAGATGAGTTTCTGTGAGGCATGCGATGTCCGCCCTTGTTTCGTCCATAAATCCTTTCAGGTACGAAACCTTAGTGAGTGATTGGTTTGGTCTTATTCCTTGAATATTAGCCAGGACAATTTTTATGTTCTCTGTTTTTCGTTGCCCCTTGCGCATTTCAAGTTCGTTTTCCTTCGATATCGCTTGATTCGTTGCCCTATGATCCTCCGAGAGAGATCCGTTTCCGCCTAATTGTACTGGTAGCGGTTTGGCTCGGGGGTTTCCAGCTGTGTTAACTGCATGTGGATGACATTTAGCATCCGTAACGTATCCGCGATGTTGAAAAAATTTTCTTGTTCGCTTATTGTGTTCCTATTGTTGTTATTCCTATTGTCATTTAAACATTTTCCTTTGTTCTTTGAGTCCGTCGGGAGATGTTGATAGTAGCATTTTTTCCCGAATTTGCAGGTTCCATATTTTGCGTAAGTCTTGCACATGTCTGGGTGGTAGAATTTACATCCGTCTCCAAATTTACAATGACCATTATTATAGAAGAAATTGCATATTCGGGGATGTTCATATATACATTGTCCTCTTTTAAATCTGCAATTATCTTTTATATAATACCTGCATATAATTCCTTCCCCCATATTTACTCTTGGCCTTTGTTTTTTGCTCCTTATTGGGGGACAGTTTCACTCCGTTTTCTTGACTGCCCTCTTGTCTTGTCCTATTTGTGCTAGTTGTGTTTGTCCTTCGTTGCCCTATGCTGTGTGTTGTCTTTACACTCTTTGTCGCCTGTGTTTTCGGCCTCGTTTTGTGACGGTATTTGATTTTTTTCTATTTCGTCTTTCTCCGTTTCTTCCGTTTTTCATTGTTCTTTGTTCCCACTTTCCTCTTTCATTCTCTTCTCGTAGTCTCTTTCTGCTTTAAATACTGTAAAAGAATTTAATTCGGTCAAGCAGTTTTCGCAGAAAATTTTTAGCCCATTAAACTGCTTTGCGTTCGTTATAAGGGAGATTTTTTCATCTCCCCATTCTAGGCATTTAAAATCAAAAAGTAGCTGACAAAAATCACACCTCATCGCCCTTGTCTCATCTGTTGCATCCTTACAGATACTACAGAGTTGCGGGTATGTATTAATTTCCATGTTGGTGAAGTGAATCAAAAAGGGGTATTATGGGAGGTATTGGGTGGGGGATGACTCAAGCTGGGTGAGGGAAAGAATTTTCCGTTGCTCCAGGGGCGGGGATGGGGGATGTGGCACGCTGTATACTTCTCACTGATTGGTCCTCTCGACTGTGGCCGCGGGGATAATGGGGGGATATTTGCGGGCACTTCAAAAACAAAACTTTCCTCACAAAGAGACTCTCGGAAAAAAACAAATGCTGCATATATTAATTCACTTTGTTTTTATTTACTTTTTTAAAAAGAAATACCACTATGCACTATCAATTAACTCACAATATCGGCACCGTTTAAAACTGATTAACTATATTAAACTGATTAACTGATTAACTATATATATCTATATATACTTTTCAACCTTTCAAATGTTCCGAGTGATGATTCCTCATTTCACGAAGGTCAAGCTTGTCGCCCCTCCTCTCGAGTTGGCTTGGTGAAGTAGAGAGTTGGTTTCTTGTACTCTCCACCTCACACAGCCAGGCACGCCTTGCTCATCGGGGATTGTTCTGGGCGAGGCGTTTAATCTTTTGAAGATGTCCATCGCAACACCACTCGTGTTCATTAGTTCTTTGGGCAGCTAATTAAACAGTCTTGGTCCTCTCACAACAAAACTATTTTCTTTGTGTTAAAAGGATGTTCCTTGTCTAGCCTTTAATTTGGGAACACGACACAGTCTTCCTTTTCTACTCTCCACTGTTGTTTGGTGGGTTTTAGGATTCAGAGTAAGATTAGGGGCTAGTTTCTCCATTATTTTCCCAAGTGTAAATAATGGTGTATCTCTCTCTCTCTTCTCCTTTCCAGTGAATATAGGTTTAATTCGCGTAACCTTTCCCAGTAATTTACTTCTTTGCACCCATTGATCTTGGCTGTGAAGCTTCCCTGAACCCGCTTCTAGCTGTCTAATGTCTTCTTTTTTATATGGGCATGTTAGGACCGAGCAGTATTCCAACTTGGGTATGATCACTGTTTTCAATAGAGCAATCATTATATTTCTATCCCTTCGTTTAAAGGATCTCAGTATCTGCCCAGTTATTCTCTTTGCTCTGTTTACTGCTATCTTATTTTGTGTTTCAAATTTCGCATCATCAATCATTACAACTCCTAAATCTTTTGCTTTAGAATTTCTCTGAATTTCCTGTCCATTTGGGGTATAGTATTCCATGGATTTTAGGTCCTTCCTTCTTCCCTACCGAAACAGTTGAAATTTCTCGGTGTTAAACTTCATATTGTTGTCTTCCGTCCACTTGTAGAATCTGTTCATGTCTGTTTGTAGAGATCCCTATGTCCTCTGGGTTTCTTATTTTTCTACATAGGCAAAGGATGTTACTGTGCTGTCTCTGGTAACGTCCTCATCTATGTCAGTTAGCATGATTATGAAGAGTAGTGGAGCTAATACTGTTCTTTGTGGTACTGAGCTAAGGACCTCTGATTCTGATGAAGATATTCCTTGAACTGTAACGACTTGCCGCCGCTCACTAAGGAAATTATATATCTATTTCCCTATTTTCCTGTTATTCCCATATATTTCAGTTTATGTATTATGATTACATGGTCATACTTGTCAAACGCTTTGGCAAAGTCTGTGTATTACATCATAGTTTTCATTACTTTCCAGTGCATCAATAATGTTGTTGTAGTGTTCCATTAGTTGTGATAGACATGATCTGCCTGACCGAAACCCATGTTGGTTATCATCTAAATTTTTCTGAGTTTCCAAAAAGTTATACATAGATTTTCTCTCTAACTATTTTTTCAAATATTTTAGCGAGATGAGATGTAAGCGACACTGCCCTATAGTTTTTGGCCTCGGATCGATCTCCTCCTCTATATATTGGGACTATGCTCGCTCTCTTCAGGATATGGGTCTATAGTTCTTGGCTTCCTTTCTTTTGCCTCCTTTGTAGATTGGGGTAATATTTGCTTGTTTCATGATTGGTGGTATTCTACTGGTGTCTAGTGAGAATCTCCACAGGATTTTCAAAGGCAGAGATAAAGTATGCTTGCATTCCTTAAGAATCTTGGCTCCAATTCCATCTGGTCCAGGGGCTGAACTCCCCAGTAGCTCTGTTATTGCCTGTTGTATATCTCTAGTGGTTATTTGTATATCTTCCAATAATGGTCTGTCTTGGTCATTTTCTTCTCTATCAAAAAATGCTGTAGTTTTTATTTTCTTTGCTACTACAGGGGTACTCCAGCTTAAAGCATATTGAGATTGTAGAATGTTTGCCATTTCCTGTGTATTAGATGTGAGAGTTAGTCCATCTTTAGCAAGCAATGGGCCAATGCTCGTTTTGATAACTGCTTTGCATTTAGCATAGCTAAAGAAGAATTTGCTATTTTCCTTTATAGTGTCAATAGCTTTGTGTTCATTATCAATATTCTCTCTTATGGTTGACTCCTTTATTTTAAGTTCTAACATCAGTATCTGATTCCGGATGTTACTATGTCTTGTATCACTTAATTGCTTTGTCAGCTGTTTAGATAACTTTGTTCTCTTTCTCATAAGTGTCCTTCTGTATCTGTGCTCTTTTGTCCGGTGCTTCTTTGCACTATCGTTTTTCTTTGGTGTATGTTTGTATAATGCTGATGATAGCAGGTATTGTATTCTACTCCAGCATTCTTCTAGTTCTAGGTTTTGTAATTCATCTTCCCAGTTTATTTCTCCCAGACAGTTATTTATTGATGTCCACTCTGACTTGTGCAGGTTTAGGTCAGAGTATGGCAAGTTCGTTTGGCATGGGTCTTGTTTACATTTGTGGAGAAACAAGTTTGTGAATATGTGCATGACATTGTGGTTGGAGTGTATAATTGGTGTTATAACAATGTGGTCAATTGTAGTTGCATTATTTGTCAGCACTAAATTTAGGATATTATTTTTTCTAGTTGGCCAGTGGACATGTACTAGGAGCAGTTTTTCCATAAACTCATTCAGGTGTTTTGATTTGGACCTTTTTGTCCCTGATTTCATACCACCATATTGGTTCCAGGTGCAATTTGGGAGATTAAAGTCTCCTGTAATGATTAAGTCTCTTGTTGAGTCTACAATAGCTGGGCATTGCCTGATTTGGTAATTATTCGTTTTTTGACCCAGTCTCTTTTTATAATGAGAGCAAACTTTTCTGGTCAATTTTGAGGTGTTCTGCACGAATCTGCCATCCGTTTCCTGTGCAAATGCGTGGTTTTCGAGATATCGTCATCTTGAAAACTGCGCATTTGCACAGGAAATGGATGGCAGTTTCGTACAAAACACCTCAAAATTAACCAGAAAAGTTTGCACTCGTCATTTTCGTTTAAACTAACGAATTTAAACGAAAATATCATGACTTAACCTAACCAATCATCAAGGGCGTACAGTTGACCTAACTGGTGTCACGTACTGAACTGTCCGCAAAACATTAGGACCGATCAATTTGTGATGCATGGTCTTTACGGGGGCGGAGCCCCCGTACCCCCGATACCTAAATTATACAAATGATAATGTAATAACATGTGCCAACCTTGCATGGGTAGTCCGCTAAATTTCGCCTGCCCTTAAACTGAAACGACACACGTTTATTTTTAGGATTTTTTTTTACGATACCTAAAGACCTTCTGGTCTTTTTTTAAAATACAAGCATTATTGCATTTAGGGCAGGTCATGGATGTCTTAATTATTCCGTGATTGAAAAAAAGGTCTAAACTCTTGTCTTCATCGAGGGCAATATGGCGGATCATGTCTTCAAACTCAAATATGCATAACTGACACGTCATACTTCGTCACAAAAAAACCAAACTGAAAAGAGTTCAACAGACGAAAAATTGCTAAAAATGATTTATTTGTAAAAGAGGACAAATTGAATTACGCAGAAGTAGCCAGAATCACCAAAAATAAGAAATATTCACCAAATAGTCGATAAATATATTGAAAAAAACACCAAAAATAGGACATATATTTTAATAAAAAAACACATTTTATACAAATTTGCACATGATAATAATATATATTTTCTTATTCAGTTTTGATTGGTTATTCATATATATTGCTGTTATAGCTGGGTGTGACTGGGTCAAAAACGAATAATAACCACTGATTTTTTGCAGTTGAATGTATATATATATATATATATATATATTATATATATATATTATATATATATATATATATATTAATTATTATAATATCCGAATGTATAAAAAAACCTTTAAAACCTTTGGTTAGCTTCCGCCCGAATTGTTCTTTCTGACGAAGGTCAAGCTTTTCACTCCACCTTAGACCTACAGTTTAACGTGGAATCCGAACCACGCCCCATCAGCAGCCCAGCGTCTTAACCACTAGGCCACCTAGGGTACCCATTTACCTACGAACCACTTTCTTTATTGTGTGGAAGGATGAACAGCTGGGTTTTGCTGCGCGCCGGGTCTCGAACCCGGGGCCGATGGATTCGTAGTCAGCGACGCTAACCACTACACCACCGAGGCGGGTAATTATTGAATGTTTCACCAACACTGAAATTAATATCCAAAATACATTTTTCTAATGTATTTTAGCGTGTTCTGTTCAAATATGACCTTCATATATTTCGCAAATGAACCGAAACAAAGTTATGAAACATTAAAGTTTTCTTATGTTTTGGTTCATTTTCGCTAGAAATGAAGGTCATACATGAACCAAACACACCAAAATACATTAGAAAAATGTATTTTGGATATTAACAAAAACCAAACGGGCTAGGTCAACTTAACCTACCCAATTGTCAAGGGCATAAACTTGACCTAACCGGGCATTTAATTAACCTAACCGGGCATGGGTACCCCATAATGAATTCGGGACCCAGAAAGGTAAGTAATACCCCTAACATAACCTAGGCCTAGATGATGTCCCACTCGGACTGGGAGCTCCTACCACAAACAAACATCCTAAAGCGACTGTTGAATTCAAATTTCAGCCGCCGGACCTGCGCGGGAGCATGACTCCAGATTTGAAAAAATTTACTGGAGCACAGCTCTGAATTTACTTTTTTTTCCCTTACACCACTAGATAGGTTAATGATAGTAAACTCGAATTGACGACATACCAATTACAAATTGTTTTAGCTAAACATAATAATACAATAATGTACAGTTTATAACTCACCTTAAGTTTATTTATTCATTGCAGCAGCAACAGTGGACGATGTTAGACCTTGCATGTAGGCATTTGTTGTGAATTTACCGCCATGTATGCTTGGCCACTGATCAATGGCTTTCTGTGTGATCATTACAGCAGATCTAGTGCCTGGAGCTGGACCCTCCTTCACAATTCTGCACAGCTTAGTCAAATGAGATGGCTTAATCATCATGCAGTGTTTCCCAACCGGGGGCCATATGGCTCCCTGGGGGCCATGGCACATTTGAAGGGGGCCACAGGAAAATGTTATTTTGTAAAATAGAGTTAAATCTGCATATTACCTACTGAAAATAATGCTTATGGGGGGCCACAGGAAAAAATAAGGTTCCTAAGGGGGCCATAAGCCAAAACCGGTTGGGAACCACTGGGCCTTAATGGATCCTTTGTGTTCAACAATGTAACCAAGAATGGAGAATGTCCCTTCAGCTGGTGCTTCACTCCAGGCAGTTGATCCATCTTTATCAAAATGCTTTAATCTCTCTGTGATTCCTTTCCACAGCTGTTCTATATATTCTGTCAGCCAATTTATCACTGAGTCTTTTGTAAAACTACTTTCAGATCTGGTTCTGGATGGTCTAGCAACTTCAGCAACCTGGTAGTAATCAGAACGTTTCTTGATGTATTTGTAAACTTCATTTAGGATGTAATCCTCAGCTGTAGTTCCTTTTGCTGCCCTGTGGTATCGTGCTTAAATTCAGAAACTACATCATTTGCATTTCCTCCATTAGCTAATTTGGAAATTGTTTCCATCACTCTTAACATAACAGTTTTCCCTCCTTCTTTATAAAATATATTTTCTACAAATTCTGCACTAACTGTGGTTTTTTGAGCTACTTGCAACATAATCTTTGTTACATAGGAAATCAATACATAGAACTTGGCACTAATTTCTTTCTCTTGTGGATGATCAAAAAACACACAATTTTCCACAAATCTGTCAAATTGATCAAATTCGTAATTAACCATGCGAGTATCAGATTTGAGTTTTGGTCTCTTAAAACCAATGATATTGTCAAGAACCATATTGGTATAGTCAAGGCCTGATCTCAGATTTGAAGAGTGATTCTGAATAAAGTCTAAAAGCTCACTTAGTTTACAAATTTTCTTCAATGCATCAACGTGGGCTCTGTTCACAAGATGCATTAAGTCCCATCGAAATTTGAAATTTTCTCCAAACAACTTTTTCATCTCGTTTTTAAATGGCTCGTTGTCCTTACAAAAAGCCCCATCTCCAACCATTCCAGATACCTTGGATTTAATTGCTTCTTCAGATAGTTTCAAGTGATTAGGAGACTTCAACACATCAAAAATTTCATTGGCCAAATAAACTCCTGATTTGCTGCGTACTAAATTTATCCCAGCAAGTTTTACAGTCTTATCTTCTTCACTCATAACTAATACAACTAGCATGCTTAATCCCAAATTGTTCCAATGTCAGCTGTTATTGTTACTGAAGTTTGTTCTAAGAACCACTTTACAGTTTGTTCTTTAAGTTGATTATCTAATAGCTCACAAATTGTCTCGCACGCATGTGTGCTATGATTCAAATTTCCAACCTCACAACCTGACCTATTTAATACAGCTAGAAGTACTGGATATAGAGCCCATGCAGTGTTTGTTTTCATTATGTAGTATAAGATGTTGCCACATAAGTCTTCTATGCGTTTAGTAGTGTTCCGAGATGTTTTCATCACTTCATAAACAGCAGCTCTTTGATGATGCTGAAGTTTAATTAAATGTCTCTTCAGGTGGGTTTTCAGATTTCTAAACCATCTCTCTTGATTTTCTCCTTGTTTGCATACATAGGTTAAATCTTTAACATTGAAGTAACCTTTTATGTTAGAATGTTTGTCTGAAGCACATGCTTTGGGGTCTGTGCAAGCTATGGCTGCTATGCAATATAATGTAAACATTTTATCATCAGAAACATCATCAATATCTTCTTGATTATCATCATCTTCATCCTCAACAGCTATATCTACATCAGGCATATTAGTGTCACTATTTGCAATGTTTTCCATTATATCACTTGGTACTGAAAATGAATCATCAGCATGCCCTAGATCCTTCTTTTCCACCAATTTGAATGTAGATTTGATCAAATCATTGTTCAGGATTTCTTGTATTGATTTACACTTGCTTAAATGGGCTATGGAAATGTCAAATTTGTTGCTTTTTGCTTTATTAGATTTGGATGCAACACTTGAACTTGAAGGCATATTTTGACTCTTCCCTTTATTAACCACAACAGCTTGGTGAGTTTCTTTTGTTAGGCGCAAAATTGCATTCAATGTCTTCTGGATTTGGGAATTTTCAAATTCCTCTAAAGCAGTTTTGTTAGTCTGATGCGCAGATTCCTCACTTACCTTTTGCTTAGGTGGAGGAGAAGCACTTTCTTCAGTCTGTGAAACATCTAGTGAAAAAGTTTCATTTTCTAGATTAGCAGTTGATGAAGTTGGTTCATTTTTCTGAGGTCTAGCACTAGCACATTTTGTGAACAAACTAAATGACTGCTTTGCCGTATCTCTTTGCTGCACTTCATCCTGGTATTTCTTTACTGCAATATCTAAGCTGTGGGCCCAAACTCTGGGACCTCTTGTATTGTAACAAATATTTTTTTGGAATTAAAATGTTCCTCCCAGTTTTGCTTCTTTGAATATTTGTTCTTGCATTGACCACAAAAGTAACCCCTTTTAACACCCTCACTTTTCTCTCCAACTTCATCAATATTAGGATCCATTATTGATTATTGACTACCTGAAAAAATACAAAATAAGTAAAAGTTAGTAAATATAGTATGGTAAAAGTGAGTAAAAGTAAGTAAATATAGTACAATGAAAGTAAGTAAAAGTAAGTGCTTTAAACTTAGTAAAAGTAAGGAAGAGTAAGTAAAAGTAGGTAAGTTAAAGTAAGTAAAAGTAAGTTTAAACTTAACTAAACTTTTCAATTCTAGAGTCATGGTGGATTACTTAAAACCGCACAAGTAATTATCTGGCCAATTTATCAAACCTGGCCGAGATCAATGGAACATAGTCCAATCCTGATAATTTTATATTAAAAAAATATACGTTTTAATAAAATTTTAATTATCAAAACATTGAAGCTTAACAAAAAATAAAAATAATTGTTAAATATGGAATTACCAACTAAACTTAAAATAACTAAATTTGTAATTTAAAAAAATTGGTTTGTACAAGAACGTATACACAAAAAAATTGCATAACGTCTAGCGGATGAACAAAACCCAAACCCAAATTTACTTTTTCTCATGGTCAAATTTACTGGAGCAATGCTCCCAAGATCCCAGGAATCTGGAGTCATGCGCGGGAGTATCACGTGGCAATGACGTTTATGCATGCCGTGCTCTGATTGGCCACTGTAGGCATATCGTCATACGGTCATACGGAACCTTAATTTTTCTACTATTTATAACTTTCTTAATAAGCATTTGCGCAAGATACAAATTGCAGATTCGAACAAAACAGTAAAATACCCTAAGAAATTATAGTTACGCCTTCAAGGTCACTGTTGGTTAAACATTCAATAATAACCTCTCTCTCTCTCTCTCTCTCTCTCTCTCTCTCTCTCTCTCTCTCTATATATATATATATATATATATATATATATATAATACACGATGAATAAAACCAAGAGGGAAAGGAAACACAGAATGGTGCTCAAGCGCTTTCGTCTAATGACATCCTTAAGGGGCCCATATACGCTCAGTGGCAATGCACAGTGCACTGTGCAAACCCGGTTTGCGCATGCCAAGGCTTTTGCCCATACACTACTCATGTGCACTGAGCTACTTTGCTCAGTTGTGCCGTGCCTTCATCGAGTGAAGATGTCAGCTACACTCTCTGAAGACGACCTTATATTGATTGCGTTGACCATTTCAGCAGCTTACATTTCACAGAAAAGAAAAAAGAAGCGCCCTCGGAAACAGTGGGCGAAAGATTGGCTTTTAAAGAGAAGTTCTCTTTCACATACTTCACTAATGGAGGAGCTGCGCCTGGAGCCAACAGATTGGTTCAATTACCTGCGAATGGATGAATCTTCCTACCGCCAACTCCTTGCTCTAGTCACGAGTCTAGTGACTCCGTTGATACAAAAACAAGGCACCTGCATGAGAACATCTATCTCACCACACGAACGACTGTCAGCAACCCTGCGTTTTCTTGCTACAGGAAGATCATATGAAGACCTTAAATTTTCAGTAGCAATCTCTGCTCAAGCACTTGGCAGAATAATACCAGAAACATCTAAGGCTATTTGGAAGGCATTGCAAAAGGATTATTTCAAGGTGAGTAAAAGAATATAGATACTGTAGGGTAGTCTAAAAAAACACGAAATGCAAAACTAAATAAAAAATATATTTGTATTCCTCTTATTACAAACATGTTTTGTAGCAAAGTATAGGCCTAATCCATTCATCATAGCAAGGTAAGAATCGCAACTTATTTTTTTCTTTCCGTGAATTTATTGAACTAGGCTGTACAAAGAACACCTGTGCATATGGAAAGTGAAAGTAAAGAATACTCTGCTACAAAAATAGACAAGAGGCTGTTATGTCTCATTCTCACTCCTTCCAATAATAACTTTAGAATAATGAATTTTGAGGCAAGGAGGGTGGCGATTCTTACCTTTTATGATGAATAATTAGAGACAAAAAATAAATATGGAGACTCTTAAACTAGGAAGTCTAACCACATATTTTCTTTATGAATAATTCGGTGGATGGAGAATGATATATGTTGGCTCTTGTTGTACAATCCCTTGCATTTGATTGCCGTTTATATTGTACTGATTAGTCACAGGTGGGTTATACCAACTAAGTTCAGATGTTATCTTACTATGCACATCAAGAGTGTCCATTTCAGCTTTAAAGAGTACCTCTCCTATGAGTTTCTCCGCTATAATTCTGGTCCTATTTGGAATTTTTCTGAGTTTAGCTGCTACGTTTCTTCCAATGGCGTCGAACTCGTCTTCATACCGGGGTGATTCTAATTTGTCTGTAACTAATGACAGAACATTGTCTAGTTTATTCTCAACTGAAGTCTTATTTACTTTCCTTTTTTTTTACTGGAGTACTAGCCTGGTTGCTTTCAGATAAGGCAGAACTTGGTCTTGATGGCTCCTTCATCGGATCACTGTCGAGAGCTTGTGGTTCCTCCTCATGTGGGTCTGTAGCGTCCTGAAATATACAAAGAATAATGTTAAAAAATAACATATCAAACACCTTGTCAGAAGGCATGTAGTTTTATGAATAATTAAAAGAATTTATATAAGTTCTCGGTACTTATTGACAATTTATCAAATAATTTAAAAAGTGTGTTCAATTGGTTTATATTCGTTTATATATATATATATATATATATATATATATATATCAGGGATGGGTTCAAGTACTGGTGGCTGTACTTGAGGACAAGTACAAGTACTTGTACTTGAACCCAAGCCTGATATATATATATATATATATATATATATATATATATATATATATATATATATATGAATAGAAACGACATAATATTAAGGAACGTTTCTGCACACGCGGAAGAGAAATAACGAATAAATGAAAAATGAGGCGAACCGCCTCATTTTTCATTTATTCGTTATTTCTCTTCCGCGTGTGCAAAACGTTCCTTAATATTATGTCGTTTCTATTCATTTATATACTGCGTGGTCATTGCAGTTAAATGCATATATATATATATATATATATATATATATATATATAATGCGTGTGTGTGTGTAATTACGAAAATAGGTAATCAATATCAAGTAACATTTTCATTACACTTTTTACACTTCATGTTCAGTTAAAGTGTAAAAATAATAATTCATATGTACACAGACGCGGTTGTTTACTGTTTTTCTGTTATAGTTTCCATGTAACGAAGCTGAATGGGAGCAAATTGCAAAGGATTACGAAGAGATCTGAAACTTTCCCAATTGCCTCGGAGCTGTTGATGGGAAACATGTGATGATAGTCCCACCCAATGGTGCTGGTTCTTACTTCTACAACTACAAACGGCATCACAGTCTAGTGTTTATGGCTATTGTTAATGCCAAATATGACTTCATCATGCGTGACTTTGGTATAAACGGACGTATATCCGTTGGTGGAGTACTGCAACATATAACGTTCTACGAGAGGTTGTGCAACAATGAATTACGTTTACCTACTGCAAAAATCCCTAAAATTTCAACCACTTCTTTGCCATATGTCTTTATTGGAGACGAAGCTTTTACCCTAAGGAGTGACTTCCTGAAACCCTTCAACCAAACGGAGCTTACTCATGACTAGAGACCGGATTTTGCCCTTTTTGCCTTTTTTATTCCCGTTTATAGATTCATAGGCTTCTTTTAGAGAAATCCATTTCGGGACTGTGGGATGTATATAATTAAATGTTATAGTGCCTATAAACGCCTATTTTGATGGTTAGTGCCTAATTTTAAAATACGTGCCTATATATGCCTTTTTTTAATTTTATTGTACTAAGTAAAGCAAAATAACTCGCATTTTTTTGAAACTTGTAGGCCTAAATAGGGCAGGGGATAGAAAAACCGAGGCTAGTCCTGAGGCAACCAGCACAGCCAATCAGATCACAATACGTCAGCTAAATACAGCCAATCAGATCACAATACGTCATTGTGACGCGTTCGGCCTCGATCATTTTGTTTGGTGCGTGCAACGTGGTGTCTTTGTTCAAGTGCTTTCGCTAAATAAAATCTCACGTTTGTGCTTACAGCTTTTTTTATAAGTGAGAAAAAATGCCTAAGGACAAGACAGCCAAAAGTGTTCTGTTCAGGCAGTGGATCAAGAAGGACTCAAACTTCACTACGGATGGTAGAATTATTTTCTGCCAACCTTGTTCCAAAGAGGTACGTTGCAACATTTTTTATTCTCTATCCAAAATAACAAACCCACTCGATGTAAACAAATGCATGCGAGGGAATTTGACGCTCCAACAATGAGTGATAATGTGAGCTTTTTCGAATTTAATAGCATCCTAAAGATAAATTGGTAAAGAGGGGTGAAAAACAAATTGTTTTAAATTATTTTAATATTAATTTAATTAATCGAACAACGAATTTCGACGTTCGACTAATGCATTTTATAATTTAGTTACCCTAAAAATTGTCGTTTTCTGTAGTTTCTGAAAAAAAAAAAAGATTGGTATCAAAAGAAATTATTAAGTTCAGTTGGGTTCTTATAACGAATAGAGAATAATAGCTTTTTGTTTGTTTTAATTTGATTTATTTTAATGCATGGCGCAGTAATTAAGTTTGTTTTTCAGTAATGTTTATCAGCATGTGACTTGCCTTGCTCATGCTCTCCATCGGGTGGCAGAAAACATCCGGGGACATTTTCGGAACGTAAATGCACTTGTATCGTCGGTGAAGAAGGTCTTTCTCAAGGTACCTTCACGAATTGCTGCTTTCAAGGCAGCTCTTCCAGAAACACCCTTGCCACCTCAGCCAGTTTTGACTCGATGGGTTTCCTGGCTTCAAGCTGCCATGTATTATGCTGAAAATATCAGCGAAATTGCCAAGGTACTAAACATATTCAGTTTAATTAGTACATTCTTCTACAGCCATTTCAAAAGCAGCAAAGCACATTTCATCTTAATTCTGTTTTTTGTTGCAGGTCGTTGAAAACTTAGACGAGCATGAGGCAGTCGTGATAGGAGAAGCGAAGGAGGCCTTATCGTGTCTAACCCTTCGAGGAGACCTGGCCTACATCATGGCCAATTTCGGACGGGTGCCAGGGACCATAACCAAGCTGGAGGAGAGAGGCCTGCCGTTTGTTGAAGCAGTGGAAATAGTTCAAAATTTAAGGAAGGAGCTGAGCCAGGTTCCTGGTAACGTAGGGAAAGAAGTGGTAGCAAAATTTGAAAATGTTCTCAGACACAATCCTGGTTGGCAAACGTGAACGTTTCAATAGTGTTCAAAGGAGAGTGTCAGGAGGTTCTGGACTTTGAGCCAAGCGAATTAGCATCTTTGAAGTTCGCACCAATTACGTCTTGCGATGTCGGAAGGTCGTTTTCTCGATATAAAAATGTATTGAGTGACAGGCGATGTCAATTTAAGCCACAGAACCTTGAAAAAATTTTAATCATCAATTGCCATTTCAATTTATAGTTTAGTTGAGTTTTTGTAAGAAGATAGTTTAAATGTTTGGATTTTACTTTGATTCAAATAAAATGTTTGATGGTTTTTGAGATGTTTAGTTTATTTTTTACAATAAAAATCCTGATATTCATTAGAACTGCAAATGGGTTTACTGTAAGTCAACAATAATAAGAGAAAAGTGGGAAAATAGAAATGCCTATTAAGTGCCTTTTTTAGCTTTTAGTGCCTATTTAAGCGACTTTTTTAGGGCTTCTTTAGTGCCTTTTTGCCTACCTATTATTGATTTTTTAGTGCCTATCAATCCTAACTCTACTCATGACAGAAAGATATTCAATTATCGACTATCTAGAGCGCGTAGGGTCGTGGAGAACGTGTTTGGTATAATGGCTTCTCGCTTTAAGATATTTCATGAAGCCATTAATATGAAGTTAGAGAACATTGACACTGTTGTGATGGTCTGTTGTGCGTTGCATAATT
Source organism: Bathynomus jamesi (assembly GCA_023014485.1). Taxonomy (NCBI): domain Eukaryota; kingdom Metazoa; phylum Arthropoda; class Malacostraca; order Isopoda; family Cirolanidae; genus Bathynomus; species Bathynomus jamesi. Next base: position 88,234 of record JAJOZX010003980.1, read on the forward strand.
ACTTGCGCAACACACAAGGTGCTTCTTATGCTCAGCCAGAAAGCATGGACCATAATGACGATGCAGGAAACATCACAGATCAAACCGTAAACACTTTCATCAGTCTAGAAAGAGGGCACAATAGGCGAGCTGGTGAGGAAGCTAAGCAAGTTCGAGAAAAGTTTCAAAGATATTTCACTGGAGAGGGGGCAGTGCCTTGGCAAGAAGAGAAAATTTAGTTTATATTTTAGGAAAAACATCTCAGGAATTTAAGGATAATCATTTACATAATACAGAAAGTGTTAACAATAATGTTATTTCCATCTGATATCATAGGCTATATCATCTGGCTAAATAATTGCATCTTGATTTAATAATCCACACCTTTTAAGTAGGCCTACATATATCAAATCCTTACTTAGGATTGAAATGATAATTGTACCATAAACATAGACATTCTTTCTGACTATGAATATTTGAGGTAGTAAATGTACTAGGCCTATATGTCTAGGCTATTTATGGTGACAATGCGTAAACCATTGAACTAATAGTTTAACTTAGCTTAATAATTTCAGGAAACGTTTAGAAATATTCAAGTTTGAGTATGTACACGATGCAGAAAAGGTTATCAATAGCCTAAGGTTATTACTCTTTTATCATTATATGCAATCATTACATGGACATGTTTTTTTTTTCTTAAGGCATAGTTATGTCAATTGGTTTTTTTGTCATTCAAATGTTAATTGTATCAAAACCATATCAAAATATTGTTTTACTCACCTCAAGATTGCATACAGAGGAACGTGGTATTTCCTGATCATGTAGAAAGAGTAGTAGATCGTAGTACCACAGACTTGGTCGATATATAGGGTGTCCATAAATTATTCACCCCATTATAAGCCTTAATAAATTCGTTATTATAGGAGCTATCTTAAAACGGTTTGCGACAATTAATAACACAACTCAAGAAATTTTTGTTTTAATTCAGTAAACCTCCACGTGAGCCCCATTGGTAGCACGCAGAACATCAAGGCGATAGATGATTTCGTTCCAAACATTAAGAAGCATGTCTTGCGTGATGGAAGCTAATGTCTCTTCAATCCGGTGTCTTAATTCTGTGATGTTATTAACCTTCTTTGCATACACTCTGTCCTTTGTGTAGCCCCATAAAAAGAAATCCAGAGGCGTGATATTCGGGGAACGAGGAGGCTATGGAATAGGGCCATCTCGCCCGATCCAACGAGAAGGGAACTTTTCATTGAGGAACCTCCGCACTTCTAATCCCCAGTGTGGCGGTGCCCCATCTTGCTGAAAGAACACACGGGGCTGCATATCCTCAAGCTGAGGTGCAGCATACCATTCAAGCATATCTAGGTAATTTGTAGCCTTCACAGTGTTCTCATGGAAGAAAAATGGTCCAATCACACGGTTATGGGAGAGAGCACACCAAACGTTTATCTTGGGGCTGTTGCGTTCGTGTTCAATAAATTCATGCGGATTTTCTGATCCCCATATACGGCAATTGTGTTTGTTGACTTTACCAGACAGATGGAATGTCGCTTCATCACTGAAAACGACATTGTTCAAAAAATGCTCATCTTCATCAATACGGTCAAGAATGTCAACAGCAAACTGTACCCGTTTGGGTTTGTCATTTGGTAGAAGTTTCTGCAAGGTTTGCAATTTGTAGGCATAAAGTTTCAACCTCTTGTGAACCACTTTATGCTCTGTTGAACGTGGTATTTGCAGTTCTCGGCTTGCTCGGCGGATGGATTTTGTAGGACTTCGGATAAACGCCTCCTGAATTCCTGCTATCTTATCTTCAGACACACTAGGCCTTCCAGCTCCTTTCTCATGTAGCACACTGCCAGTTTCTTGAAATTGTTTCAGCCATCGCTTGTGATTGCTTTGTTGGTGGAGTTTTCTGATATTCCTCCCGAAAACGTCTCTGTACAGTAATTGGAGATTTGGTTTCCCACATCCACAGCACACACATTGCTTTCTCCTTCACTGTCGCCATTGTGCCCCTAGTGGATGTTCTGCGAAATAAAGAAAAAAAAATTCTTGAGTTGTGTTATTAATCGCCGCAAACCGTTTTAAGATAGCTCCTATAATAACGAATTTATTAAGGCTTATAATGGGGTGAATAATTTATGGACACCCTGTATATATATATATATATATATATATATATATATATATAATCAGCTGCTGCACCAGACTTTAGTGAAGCCATAATTATATAAAAGGTAATTTCTTCAAACTGAAAAAATGTCCACCTCGTGTGATTTTAAGGAGTGCTTCACAGAAGGATAATTTTTTTATTTCCGGCTTCAGTTACTCTCTTAGTGACTGGGTTAAATTCTGCTTAAATTCACTTTGCATCTATTTGCCATCGAAATTTCCAAGAATGACTTTTCGATGGTTCGGAATGAGTCATATTAAACTCCCGCATTTCTGCCAATTTTTTATGAAAGGCATCAAACCCCCCCTCCCCCTCCCTTCGCTGACCAATGGTGGAAGGAGTGTAGTTAACATTACAGCACTGGATATAGCGTACCGAGTAAATATATATAAATAAAGTTTATATTGTCACAGATAATAATCAGCCTAAACGTGATGGGTATGCGCATCGTAGTTCCAAATTTCTGAATCCAAGGTCAGACAGCACCTGTTATTTCTAATACCCAAACTTTCATATCCTTTTCAAATTTTAAAGTTACAGGATGTTTCACTCCTCATACTTCCATTTAAACTGTGAATGGGTTTACACTGGCAATTTCCAACCCCGTCGGTAAAATAAATTACTTAAAATTAAAAATAATGTTAATAAATTTAAATTATTTTAATTTATAATAAGATATTAAAAAGTGTTTTATTTAAGACAGTTCATTAAATTATAGAATATATATATATATATATATATATATATATATATATATATATATAATGTGCGTGTGTGTGTAGAGAGAGAGAGAGAGAGAGAATAGGACAGTAGGAATAACAATAAGGAACACAAAAAGTGAACAAAAGAAAATTTAAACATTGCAGACACGATACGGCTGCTAAATGTCATACAACGGATGCAGTTGACGCAGTTGGAAATCTCCGAACCAAACCGCTTCCGGGTAAAAAGCTACCAGAACAGGGAGGCGGAAACGGATCTCTCTTGGAGGACCAAAGGGCATCGAAACAAGCAATATCAAAGGAAAAACAAACTTCGAATGCGCAAGGGGCAATGAAAAACAAAGAACATAAATATTATCCTAATATTATCCTAATATGAAGGGTTTCAACTTACTCAGAGCTGATAGAATAGCGAGACGTAAAGGTGGCTGTGCTATATATGTACATGAAGGTTATATGACAGAGACGGTGATAAGTAAATCAAACAGCTTTGTGGAACTCCTAGCAGTGAAAACAGAAAAACTAAGCGTGATACTGATAGTCATCTATGGACCTACAAACACTCCAACCGAAAAATTCTCGGAGGCATTGATGATATCAGAAACCTAATAAAGGCCATAAACCCTCCATCCCCAATATAGTGCTCTGGGAGACTTTAATTTCCCATTTATAAAATACAAAAAGGTGGATAGGAATATATATATATATATATATATATATATATATATATATATATATATATATATATATATATACACCCCAGGACAAGGAGGCACAAGAGAAGACCAGGAGCAAAAAAAATGTTGATGGCTCTCACAAACGAGTTCATGCTGACACAAGAAATAACAGAAAATACCAGAAAAAAAAACTGCCGAGATCTAGTATTCACGAATAACATGAACTTGATTGCAGATATAAAATAACCCCAACCATTATCTCAGCCCATAACTTAATCGAAATATCAACAAATATAGCGACAACATTAAAGGACAAAAAACACATTGAAGAAAGAAGCAAATTTGGGGACTTTGCTTCCCAATTTATCGTCTTGGAGTTGAAATTAATCAGATCCACATGGCCCAAATAGAGTGGAGAACAGTTTTAGAGAATAAAACTACTGAAGAAATGCTAACAACCTTGGAAGAAAAGACGCTGAGAATTTTAGAAAAATATGCTCCGAAATCACAGCTAAAAGGAAAGAGGAACTGGCTAGAGAGGCAAAAGAGAAGAATATTCCGCAAAAGAAAGAGAGTGGAGGCGAAGTTAGCCAACTGCGGAGATAATGCCAGAAAAGTAATAAAAGAAAAACTGGAGGGTATCAATGATAGGGAAATACAAACCCTGATTAAGGATCATACAGAGAAGGAAGAGGAAAAGGTGGTAGAAGCAATAAAGGAAAATCCAAAATACTTTTACAGCTGTGCGAAAAGAAAACAAAAACGCGCGCCACTATCGGGCCCTTAAGAAAAAGAAATAACGAAACTAACCGACGATCTAAAAGAAATATCTGAAACATTCAGAGCCCAGTATGAATCACTTGAATCAGTCTTCAGTACCCCAAAAAGTGACAAAGCGATACCTGACACAGATGCATTCTTTGAAGAGAAATTGCAAGGAGAATGCATAACAGACTTTGATTTTACCCCAGAAGATATAGCGAGAGCTATAGTACAAATGAAACCACATTCAGCTGCAGGTCCGGACAATTGGAACCCATTATTGATTAAAAACTGTAAAAATGAAATAGTTACACCCTTATACTGGATATGGAGAAGATCCTTAGACACTGGGGAAATACCGAGCATCTTGAAAAGAGCAAACATTATCCCTATATATAAAGGAGGGGATAGATCTCGAGCAAAGAACTATAAACCAGTGTCATTGACGTCCCACCTCATCAAAGTATTTGAAAGGGGGTTAGAGAGAAAATCTATGATTCCTTGGAGACACTGGAAAGATTCAAGAAAAATCAGCATGGATTCCGATCAGGAAGATCATGCCTATCACAACTTATAGAGCACTATAACAATATCTTAGATGCACTTGAAGGCAATGACAACTACGATGTCATATACACGAATTTGGCTAAAGCTTTCGACATATGTGATCATGGTATAATAGTACATAAAATTAAATATATGGGAATAACAGGCAAAGTGGGAAAATGGATCCACAACTTCCTCGGAGAACGTCTACAGGTCGTCAAAATTCAAGGTATACCATCATCAGAATCGGAATTACGCAGCTCAGTACCACAAGGTACAGCACTAGCCCCACTCCTGTTCATTATCATGCTAACAGACATAGACAATGGAGTAAACAGCAACAGTATAGTAACATCCTTTGCAAGCGATACAAAGATCAGCAGAAAAATCAGCGATGCAAATGAAGTGGAGGCCTTACAGAGGGACACGAACAAAATATACAAATGGTCAGAAGACAACAACATGACATTTAACACCGAGAAATTTCAGCTCTTGAGATATGGTAGAAATGAGGAACTTAAACAGACTGTATATTATGCTCCAGATAGACAAGAAATTCAGAGAAGCACGAAAGCGATCGATTTTGGGGTAATAATGACCGATGATGCGAAATTCGAAACACAGGATAGTAATGATTCCCCTGCTAAAAACACTGATTATACCAAAATATGAATACTGCTCAGTCTTGTCGTCCCTATATGAAAAGGAAGAAACTAATAGACTAGAAGAAACTCAGCGACACTTCACAGCAAAGACTGATGGCTGCAAAGAGTTCAACTACTGAGAAAGACTACGTAAACTAAATCTGTACAGCTGTACTCCCGAGAAAGAAGAAGAGAGAGGTACACCATTGTTCATTTTTTTTTTTATTAGGTTCAGAATCCCAGCTGAGCCGTGAACGGCCAAGCTCTGAAGGGCCAGTTTAATCTACAGCCCAAGTTAAGCTATAGACTAAAAATTTACGGACTTGGAGGTCCTATTAGGTCCTACCTCAGGGTTGCTGACTCGATGTGGGCCTACTTTAGGCCTCAGTTGCATAAAATTAAGATAAAAAACAAAAGGGGCACTATTTATGGTCTTTCTAAACCTTGCAACAACAACACAACCTGCACCATTGCACGATGCAACAATCTTGTATCTAAACAACCAAACTGAATTGCAAGAGAGCTCTCTATAAGACCACGCCCTGTAAGTGCCGCATTCAACAAACGAGTAGGAAGTACGCGCAGCGCCCCAAAAAAAATGATGCCACAAGAGTGCCCAAACAATGATGCCACAAGAGCCCAAAAATGCTAGCTCTAAATTAAGTGAATTTTTCACTCACCTTACAATTATAAGATGGATATTAGGGTGTGTTTATGGTATATGGTGAAAAATGCGAAATGAAAATGCAAGGGAGCGGAACCCTTTATTTTGTGAGGATACATGAGAAAACAGGACAGGCAAAATTTCTTTGTAATCCAACAACATTTAGAGGTTGCCCACAGTTGATAGGTATTTTCAATTTATAGGGCAATGGAAATTTTAATTCTCAGTTTAAATGATAAATTGCATCTCCAATAAGTATTCAGAACAAATATATCGTGTGAGTATATTCACTAAATTCATAATTAACGATTAAAGTACATGACGCCTCGAGTGTTGGCGTTAATTTTTTCATCAAAGTGGCTTTGGAGGCTGTCGGCAAGACTTTACGATGTTCTTCGACGATTTGAATCATGAACGATGTAACTGGCTTTCTTTCGGGACTTGTTTCCTCACTTGATGACGCTGACGATGAGGTTTCCATAACAACGGTAGCAGAGATTTCTTCCATTTCCTGCACATGCCTGTCTTTCCGCTTCAATTCCTGAGCAGTTCTTTCTTGGGCCCTTGCGACTTTTTTGGCAATCTTCTTGTCGACATTTCCAATCCTTCCTCTCCGACCCTCCTCCCTTTGAGCAAGCAGGAAGTCCTTGTCCTCCTGAATTTTGATAAGATTTAGGGCATTTTGGTGACCAATGTCGAAAAGGTTGTTCAAGCTTGACCTGAACGCAGCCTGGTTGTCCAAATTGGTCTTCATTTTCCGCGAAATTCTCTTCTTCAAACCCTGCCATTCGCCATGCAATTTCCGGACGTGCTTCTTGACGTCGTGCGGATGTTTCGTCGGTAAACCTTCTGTCACCCAGATTTCAATGATGGCTTGTGATGTCGAGGACACACTCTCAGCTAAGGATTTCTTCTCTTCATTGTGGAGATGGAAAAGGTACTTCAATACATCACCTCTTGAAGGTAATTGCTGACCGGCAATAGTAGGACTTGATGACCCCACAAGCCAGATTGATTTCTTCGATCTTGTACATGCCGCCATCGTTCACCAGTTATCTGCGAATAAGACAAAACAGTGAAATTGGTAAGTTAATTTAACCCATTCATGGATAAAGTACCTCAGGAAAATGTGTAGAAATAAGCCACCCTCTTTGTAACCGTAATCTGTGTTCAAACAATGATTGGCTGATAACCCATGAACACAATATGTATTAAAATTATAATAATTTTGCGAAATCATGCATACATAACCATTTACAGTATATCCAATCCATATATAAATTTAAAATAATCTACGGTACACTACACTATTTCACTCAGACGATGCGAAAAAAGATGATTGCAATACGCTGAAGCAGAGAGCGTCCAAAATTTTATACGCATAAAAATTAAACCTTATAACTATTTTTGGAAACAAAAATATTGCCGGTAAAACAAGTCATTATACTTACAAACAATTCATAATACCATCCATTACAGTGCTAAGTAAAAAAAAACGTTTGAAATATATGAATTATTTAAATAACACTTACCGTTATGAGAACTGTGATGCTTCTTGGCCACCATTACGTAAATGCATGAAAGACGTGAGTAATTAAGAGAAAACGATTTAGAATTAAAGAAAATTCATTTGTTGGTATACTGAAGTAAAGAAATATGGATTATCAGAACGCAATTGACAAATGCAATTTCTAATTTTGGGGACGCTGTGTATCAATGGGTTAATAAACACTAGAAGTGACTTAAAAAGGGCGCATAAATAAATGAGCATATGTAAAACTTTGTTTGGGTCTTTGGGCAACCTCTAAATATTTGATGATTTTCCAAAAAATCATGTGCTTTATTTGCTCCCGGAACCTCATCATTTGCGGGTTCCGTGACCCGAAATTCACACTTTCAGTTTTTAAAAGCACCCTAAATTGGATATATATACACCTTAACTTAATATACAGGGTGTCCCGTAAGTCTGGACCCATAGGGAAAAATAATAAAATTACAAATAGTCCAAAAATTTATTACATAATCTGTTCAAAGTGTCCGCCGTTGTGTCGCACACATAGTTGAAGACGCAATCTCCACTGCGACAGCACTTTCTGAATCACAGTCGCAGAAATTTCTTGACACGCCTCCACAATGCGTGCTTTAAGGTGGAAAATGTTCTGAAGTTTGACTTCGTACACTGGCTTTCAAGTGGCCCCACAAATAAAAATCATAATAAAAAATAATAAAAAAATAATAATAATAAAATAATAATAATAACATAATAAAAAAATATATTATAAATCCCTATGGGTCCAGACTTACGGGACACCCTGTATACAAGCAATGCTGCATCAATCAGCTTAGTCATCATATCGCCTTGGGACAACAATGGCTCTTCCTCTTCTAGATTTTCTAACACTTCCCACCGTAGAGGCATTGTTGTCATTACCTTCTGCAAATTTAGCCAAGCCTTCTCCATGAGGCTATAACTCAAATGTTTCATCTTGACTATCCGTGTTTTTGCTGATTTCTAAAGCATAGAGTTTTTGTATAGGTCTCTTTAATTTTCCTCCTGAAGTCTTTACCAGTGCAGACCTAACTAAATTGTATTTGCCAACAAACAACTCTTCAATTATGCCAAGCTTCCAGCATTGCCTTGGTCTTTCATCCCTAATCATTACCACTTCTCCCACCTTGATACAATTTGCAATGGAGCCTTTTACATTGCCTGATGGGTAATAATTGAGTTCTGGCAAGTATTCCATCTGCCACCTCTTCCATAACTGATTTTGTAGCTCTTCAAGGTACTTGAACCCTCTGGTTAACACACCTTGAGTGCTCTGGATAGGCTGCAAGTCTTCTGGCAAACTGGGGCTTGATGTTAATCGTTTACCACAAAGAAAATGATTTGGTGTCAATGGCTCTGCATCCTGCATACTGTTATAAACAAAAGTGATAGGCCTACTGTTCACCATTGATTCTACTTCACACAAAACAGTGCAGAATTCTTCTTTGCTCAAATGAGCATTAGCTAAAAGTTTCTTTAATGGACACTTTACACTTCTCACTAGCCTTTCCCAAAATCCTCCCCACCATGGTGCTCTCTCAACAATAAACTCCCACTGGACCCCATGGTGTGAAAAGTAGGATTGGAATCCCTCCTCTTTTAGCAAGGACCAAACTTCTTGGAGTTCCTTTGCAGCCCTTTTGAAGGTTTTTGCATTATCCGATATGATTTTATTTGGGAAACCTCTCCTGTTCACAAACCTTTTAAAGGCCAAAAGAAATACATCACGACTTAAGTTGCTTACCAACTCCAAATGGATTGCTCTGGTGGTAGCACATGTGAAAAGACATATATAACCTTTGTTAGACTCCCCTTGCTCAGCCTCATACACATAGACTGGACCTGCGAAGTCTACTCCCACTACATCAAATGGGGCAGTGTAGAGACACCATTCTCTTGGAAGTGGAACCACCTTTTCATAATAAGGCTTTGCACTCCAACGCTTGCAAACCACACATTTATGCAAGACCTTTTTTACTAGTCTAATTTTGGGAATCCAAAACTGTTGTCTGATCTCTATTATCACTTCTCTAACTCCAGCATGTAACAACTTATGATGAGTATCCAGGATCAAAAGTTCCACAAAGTGCCCCCACAGAAGGTAGCAAAATTGGATGTCTTTTCTCTGGAAGCCTAGAAAACTGTAGTCTACCTCCTACTCTCAATAAATCCTGATCCAAAAACACATCCAAACCCTTGAGAGCAGAATGTGTTGGTAGAACCTGTAATGGACGGCTGGTGAGCAATTCCCTCTCTTCACCAAATTTTTCCTTCTGCACATATACCACCCAGTATTTCCTGGCTTGCTGAATCTCCTTACTGTTCAGAATTCCTTCCCTTCCTGTTTCTCCCTTAATATTGTTGGTAAATCTATATACCCATGCTGTCACTCTTAACAACCTTTTCAGACTGCTAATGTCCTCAAGCCTCAATATGGGGTCCTGCTGCATAACTTGATAACTGTTCACAGTGCATTTTCTCACCTCACTCACCCATGCTTCTTCGGCCTGGCATTCTCCTACAATAGGCTAATTAGAAGGCCAGTTTTCACTTCCAAGTTTTAGCCACTCTGGCTCATTCCACCACAAACTTGACTGTGCAAGATCTTTCACCGAAATTCCTCGTGTTGGTAAATCAGCTGGGTTTTGGGTGCCTGGACAATGCTTCCATTGCTTTGGATCTGTGTGTGCTTGAATTTCCTCCACCCTCTTGGCAACAAATGGTTTCCATTTCCTTGCCAGGCTTCTTAACCAGTGCCAAACTACAGTGGAGTCTGTCCAATAATAGCTTAGAATTTCATAAAGGGTTATGGAAAACTGATGAGTGGGTAGTTGGGAGGTAACGAAAATGGTTCACTGAGTAGGTAGGTAGTTAATCTAACAATTATTAAATTCCTTTTATGTCAATAACTGGGTGGATGAAACCAATTGGTTGCTCACCAGAGTTATTCTCCACACTAGTATTTATATACTGTGTGACAAGAGCGTGCTCGGTAATAGATATACATTACCGATCAACCAACCGAAGAAAAAACTACGAGGACGCTGGTGGAAAAAGCCCCGGGAAAAGGAGAAAAGAGGAACGAAAACGAGGAACGGGGCGACAAGACGGGACGAGAGAAGGGAGAAGAACAGACAACGGAAAAAGATCCCCACCAGCAAGTACGCTCTTAACAATTAAACAAGACGGGAAAAGGGACTCTCTAATAACTAGCAGTAAGTGACTAATTGTGTTTTTAACCCAGTTAGACGTAAACTCATTAAATTAAGCTGGGTCAGACAAATTAGGCGTACATTGTGGCCTAAGACTTAGCATCAACTCATAGCTTAACAAAGGTGAAGGTAGATTGCCCTAACCTAATTTGGTGAGGAATCCTACTGTGGACCTCAATTTATCTGCCCGCTCTGGACCATTTCCGGAATCTCTAGGCTGACCCCTACAGGCTAGACTTAATCTACTCTATAGTTAGACTGGAGATATAAGGGGTGGGTTAATTGTGGACCAATTCATACAGAGCATTTTTCACATTGGTGGTCCGTGTGTGGGGAATTTACAAACCTTAACCTTACTTAACAAAAATTGCAGAATTAGGCTAAATGGTCTAGCCTAAGCCTAACCTAAGCCTAATCAAGCCTAATTAGGTCTACAACCTAGGGCCTAACTAGGAAACATTTACATTTAAGGAGTCTCATTCTCTTATAAGCTTAGACCTGAGTGACACATAAGTACTTGGGGGGGATTAAACCAAATTTAAAACTTGACTGTTTTGTCTGTGATCTCTCTTCTCTGGTAATTTCTTCTTGTCCTATATTTCATTACGATCCCCAGTTAAACAACATTAGTGAACAAGCATTTAAAATGCATACAACTCCAAGCATCCAATTCTTCTTTTAAGGAAGAATCACTCAACAGATTTTTTCAACAGGCACATGCATTCCTTGCAATCTGTGTGTGTATATATGTATATATACACTGTACTCTTTACATGTGCCACAAATACACTCAACCTATCTGAACATAAGCAAGGATTGCATGGGTTACTCAAAAGGGTCTTATGGCCTACTTTGGCCATAGCCCAAACACTGAACTTGGTCTTATGGCCTACTTTGGCCATAGCCCAAACACTGAACCTTGGTCTTATGGCCTACTTGGCCATGAGCCAAACAATAAAGGTCTTATGGCCTACCTTGGCCATGGGCCAAACAATAAGGGTCTTATGGCCTACCTTGGCCATGGGCCAAACAACTGAACCTTGGTCTTATGGCTACTGTGGCCATGAGCCAAACAATAAAGGTCTTATGGCCTACCTTGGCCATGGGCCAAACAATAAAGGTCTTATGGCCTACCTTGGCCATGGGCCAAACAATAAAGGTCTTATGGCCTACCTTGGCCATGGGCCAAACAATAAAGGTCTTATGGCCTACCTTGGCCATGGCCAAACAATAAAGGTCTTATGGCCTACCTTGGCCATGGGCCAAACAATAAAGGTCTTATGGCCTACCTTGGCCATGGGCCAAACAATAAAGGTCTTATGGCCTACCTTGGCCATGGGCCAAACAATAAAGGTCTTATGGCCTACCTTGGCCATGGGCCAAACAATAAGGGTCTTATGGCCTACCTTGGCCATGGGCCAAACAATAAGGTCTTATGGCCTACCTTGGCCATAGGGAAAACTATTACAAGGGTCTTATGGCCTCCCTTGGCCAGAGACCAAACAATACAAAATAAGACCCAGACTATGGATAAACCAAAGACTGTTCCCAGAGACCAACTAGCTACAGCCAAACAGACAAAACTTGATACTGTAGAATCAAATGTGACCAACTGTAATACATGAACACCTATATTACAGAACTTTAATATAACTGTAGCCTCAAAGACAGTGATAAACACAGTTTGAATGATTGCCTGATTGAGGGTCCTAATCTCATTTCTGACCTTGTGAAGATCTTACTGAGGTTCAGGTTAGATAAATATGCCGTACAAAGTGACATTTCAAAGGCATTTTTGAGAATAAATCTTAAAAATGAATATGATAAGAACCAACTTAGGTTCTTATGGTTCAGGGATCCATTTGATTTGAATAAAGGGTTCATAACCTATAGATTTAATGTTGTGTTGTTTGGAGCCAATTGCTCACCTAGCCTATTAGCATTGACAATTAGACATCATTTGAACCAGTTTAATAACTCTTTAACATTGAACTTCCTCAAGGAACATTTTTACGTAGACAATCTAATAGGCTCAACAACAACAAAATCTGAATTATCTGAAGTCTATGAACACTCTCAAAACATTATGCAACAAGGTAACTTTGAACTTAGAGAGTGGATTTCAAATGATGAGGATTTAAACAAAAGGATTTTAAAGGATAATAATGGTCTTACTGAGCCATCAGACAGAGTTAAAACTTTAGGTATGAACTGGTATTTGGATGCAACTTCTAACAGTCATGATTCAATCTGTACTAAAGGTTTTAAACTTGATGAGGAAGCAAATACTAAAAGACAAATATTATCAGAGGCTTCCAAAATTTTTGATCCCATGGGTCTATTCCTGCCTTCAACAATAAAATCAAAGATTCTCCTCCAAGAAATTTGGAGGACAAATGTTGGGTGGGATGATCCAATAACAAATGAAATCAAAAATCTTGGAAGAAGTTAGCTGCTGATTTAACAAAAGTGCAGAACATTAAAATTCAAAGGTGCTGTGGGTTTAGGGATAAGCCCCAGAGACTTCATGTGTTTGCTGATGCAAGCACACAAGCTTATGGGTGCTGTGCGTATCTTGTAAGTCCTACAGAAAGTCATCTAATTTATGCAAAAGGGAAAGTTGCACCTCTCAAACCTACCCGAACCATACCTCAATTGGAACTATTGGCTGCTGCATTAGCCATTAAAACCATTTCATTGCTTAAGGATGCTTACCATGATGTGAACATAACTGATATCCACATCTGGCTTGACAGTCAGATTTGTCTTGCCTGGATACGGAATGATAGCATTAATAGTAAGAATATCTTTGTAAGAAATAGGCTAAAAGAAATAGCTGAAGCTAATGAAAGCCTACAAGTAAACTTTCACTATGTTCCAACTAAACAAAATCCAGCAGACTTTCTGACCAGAGGTTTATCCTACAAGTTGTTGAAGTCAAACAAAACTTGGTTCATGGGACCTAAGTGGCTCTGTAATACAGACCAATGGCCTGTGGAACAAGTTAACTTGACATTAAATTTAATCTTTTCAAATGAAAAGGTTGAACCAATCACTAATTATGAACAGTATTCTGATTTCAGCAAACTTGTCAGGGTCACAGCCTACTGTTTGAGGTTTGCTCACAACTGTTTAACTACAATAAACAAACAGCTAAATAAAAACAATCATAATTATACAGAAGTTGCAACCAAGTACTGGATAGGCCATGCACAACAAAAAGAGTACAATAAAGAGTTAGAATTCTTGACTAATGGGAAACAAACAAAAGAACCTGTACCATCAGTAGTTGTGGATCTAAATTTGTTCAGAGATGAGGAAGGCCTTCTAAGGTGTAAAGGGAGATTAGACAAATCAAAACTGTCATACAAAAGCAAACATCCAATCCTTTTACCTAGATTTAGCTATTTGACCACATTAATCATCAGACAAACACACAATGATGTACATCATATGGGGGTACCACAGACACTAACTACATTAAGAAAAACTTATTGGATACCCAAGGGAAGGATCACTGTTAAAACAGTCCTGAGTGAGTGTGTCACATGTAGGCGTATTCATGCTAGGCCCTATAGGAAACCAAATCCTCCTGCTTTGCCAGAGGAGAGAGTTACTCTCAACAGACCCTTTGAGACTGTAGGCATTGACTATACAGGAGCATTGACTGTAGGGGTGGTTGACACTGAACAAAAAATGTACATTGTACTGTTTACATGTGCTGGCTCACGAGCTGTTTATCTGGATGTTGTGGAGGACCTTACAGCAGAATCTTTTGTTGCTGTCTTTAAGAGATTCTGTGCACGACATTCAGTACCCAAGACAGTTTGGACTGACAATGCTACATATTTCAAGGCTGGTGAACAAGTCATCACGACTTGTTAAGCAACGAACTCACACAATTATATATACAAAATTCAAACATAAAGTGGAAGTATATTCCAGTTGCCTCTCCTTGGTATGGTTCTATCTGGGAGAGGAATATACAAACAGTAAAGAATTGCTTGAAGAAAGCAATTGGTAAAAAACAGATACACTTATTTGAGTTGCTCACTCTCCTGGCTGAGATTGAGAACATCATCAACAATAGACCACTCACTTATGTGAGTGACAACATTAATGACCCGGAACCATTAACTCCAAATCATTTGATTCGGGGAGAACAAGTTAGTCTCCTGCCGGACTACAATATAGACTCTTCAGAAGACCCAAACTGGACTCAACGACACGATGAACTCCAGACTAAGTTACAACACTTAACTACCCTGGGACCTTAACTCAATAATAAACCAAAATTAACCAAACCGATAAAAATGTAGGCCTAAAACAACGACAGACGAGTGGCCAAGTTTCGCAATTGGGCGACCAAACTTTCTACCCTGGGACCTTAACTCAATAATAAACCAAAATTAACCAAACCGATAAAAATGTAGGCCTAAAACAACGACAGACGAGTGGCCAAGTTTCGCAATTGGGCGACCAAACCTTCTACCCTGGGACTTTAACTCAATTATGCTCAACCCGGCTAAGCCTAACTTGGGCTACAATTTGCACAATAAGAACTTTGCCGGAAAATAGTCACTGACTCAATCTTGGGCTAGAATCCGGTTCGAAGGACCATGTTAATTTTTTTTTTAATTGGGTTCAGAATTCCAGTTGAGCCGTGAACGGCCAAGCTCTGAAGGGCCAATTTAACCTACAGCCCAAGTTAAGCTATACTAAAATCTTACGGACTTGGAGGTCCTATTAGGTCCTACCTCAGGGTTGCTGACTCGATGTGGGCCTACCTTAGGCCTCAGTTGCATAAAATTAAGATAAAAAACAAAAGGGGCACTATTTATGGTCTTTCTAAACCTTGCAACAACAACACAACCTGCACCATTGCACGATGCAACAATTTTGTATCTAAACAACCAAACTGAATTGCAAGAGAGCTCTCTATAAGACCACGCCCTGTAAGTGCCGCATTCAACAAACGAGTAGGAAGAACGCGCAGCGCCCCCAAAAAAATGATGCCACAAGAGTGCCCAAACAATGCTGCCACAAGAGCCCAAAAATGCTAGCTCTAAATTAAGTGAATTTTTCACTAACCTTACAAGTATGAGATGGATATATATACACCTTAATATATACAAGCAATGCTGCATCAATCAGCTTAGTCATCATATCGCCTTGGGACAACAATGGCTCTTCCTCTTCTAGATTTTCTAACAACCATAATCTACATATGGAAAATGATCGAAAAACTGGTACCAATCCTCAAACTAAACCCAATTACCATTTAAACAACGCTGGAAAATAGGAAAGGCAGAATGTGTAGTGTTCCCAAATTAAGGGCCCGAAAAGGGATCTCTTCAACACTGAAGGAAAATAGTTTGGTTGTCACGGGGCCAAGACTTTTTAACCATTTTCCAAAGGACCTCTGAAAAGTTACAGGGGTCAAAGTTGAAGTCTTCAAGAGAAGACTAGATGCGTGGCTCAGGACGGTACCAGATGAGCCGGGTGTATCTGGTTATGTGCGGTGGAGAGCGCAAGAAAGCAACTCGCTCCTCCACCAAGCCAGGCCTAGAGGCGGGGACACCAGCTTGACCGTGTGAAAAGAGACCAACACATGGAACATCAACGAGGTTAACGAGGTTTTATATATATATATATACAGGGTGGGCCGTAAGTTTCCATACATAGGAAAAATAAACATTTTTTTATGGACAACCATTTTTATTTATATAATATGCTCTACATGGTTGCCATTGTTTTGAAAACACATTTCAATACGTGTTCCCCACTGTTGATGAACACGCATTAGCACAGTTGACGTTATGCTTGTAATGGCGTTGGTGATACGTTCCTTTAGATGATTTATGTCTCGTATCTTTTCCTGATACACCATGGCCTTCAAGTGCCCCCAAAGATAGAAATCAAGGGGGGTGAGATCTGGGGATCTGGGAGGCCACTCCACAGGACCACGCCGACCAATCCAAGCATCCGGAAACTGCTGATCCAAATACCGACGCACGTGAAGACCATAATTTAAATTTCCTATGTATGGAAACTTACGGCCCACCCTGTATATATATATATATATATATATATATATATATATATATATAATATATATATATATAAGGTAACTTCGTCATACTGGAAAAATGGACGCCTCGTGTGATTTTGATGAGTGCTTTCTGGAAGGATAATTTTTCATTTCCTGATTCCGTTACTGTCTTACTGACTGAGTATAGTCGCCAGTGCTGTAATAGGGGGTATACGCGTCTATACGTCGTATCCCCACCTTAAAATTGAGTCCCACTCCACCTCTTTTATGAAAGGTATCAAACCCCCCTCCCCCTTCCCTCGCTAACCAATGGTGAGAGGAGTGTAGTTACCATTACAGCACTGAGTATAGCGTACCGAGTAGCGGAAGTAAACGTCTTTTGTTTAAAATGATGTCATTTGCATTGTTTAAAATTTTAAAGCATATACAGTCTATAGGATACTTCCACTTAAACTGTGAATGCATCGATGATTATATATACTGTATAGTCACTTACAGTTCTTATTCATGAGTGGATTCGCAAGTTATTGTATAATTAGGCTGACCATATTTCCTTGAGAAATATTACAAAAGTCTTATAGGTTATGAATAATAATTTATGATTGACCAATATTAAAGTATATTTATAGTTTTTATTAAAAACGGGACAAAATTGACATTTTTATTAAAACGACGGGACGGCCAGGATATATAAACAAAACGGTACTGTCCCGTTCAAAACGGTACGTATGGTCAGCCTATGTATAATACATATCTGTAATCGAATCCTCCTTGAAAGTAACATTGATAAACACACAATGTGAGGGAGAAAAATTAATTGGACACTTTTTTTTTACAATATACTAACTAATATTGCTATTGCAAATATTAAAACCTGCGTTATTGTTCATAACGCGCTTTGTTGGTGGTGTGGTTAACGTCGCTGACTACGAATCCATCGGCTCCGGGATTGAGACCCGCTGACGGCAGGCGGCGCGCAGCAAAACCCAACTATTTATCCTTCCACACAATAAAAAGAAAGTTGGTTGGTAGATAAATAGGTACCCTAGGTAGCCCAGTGGTTAAGACGCTGGGCTGCTGCTGGTGGGGCGTGGTTCGGATTCCACGTTAAGCTGTCTGAGGTAGAGTAACACGGTTGACCTTCGTGAGAATGAACAATTGTAGCGGAAGTAAAACCAAGGTAACCAAGGTATTATTAATTCCATTTATAAAATCCAAAATAGCAGGACCTCGTTGTAATCCAAGCACGCTATGAGAAAAAAGTTGCCAACTTCAAGTTCCAGACGTTATGAATCATACACAATTTTATATGGAGAAAAACTGATAATGCCGCTCAGTACGGTAATGAAAAATTTCATTCACTTAACGACAAAAAATTTCGGCTGGGCGACATTTATGTCACCCAGTTTAATGCTAAAAAATGCTCTGGTACATGGTGCATTTTCACGTATATATGAATAACACCCAATATATGCTGCCTGTCTTTATATTTATAACAATCATTTTAATACTGACAATTTCCAATCTCGTCGCTAAAATAAATTACTTATAATTAAAAATAGCGTTAATAAATTTAAAATTAAACTAAAACTGGAATCTTTCTCATGATACTTACGAATTTACTTGAAACTACTTTCTTCTAAATCTCATTATTAATGGGCAGCCATTTATATGAAACTTTATAAACCACAAAATGTTGTTCTCGTCTTTCGCCTGACAAAGACCGATAAAGAGGCAGATGAACGCGATGTCACTAACAAAACTTTATTCTTTACATTAGTATAACACGAAAATGCAAACAGTAACCAACCGCATCGAGATTTTTCCTTACTATGAGAGCGAACGACGACTTAAAATGACAAGAACGCGTAGTAGCAAAGTCAGTGATGTCGTAATAAACAAACGAACAAACAAACACTTCTACAACTTTTCCTCATTACACACACATGGATTTAACACGCTACACAATCTTTTCAAAATTTATAAAAAATAAAATGGTATTGTGCGCCTCGGAGACCTTGATTTTGGCTCTTTCTTATAAAGGGGGGGCATTTTTGTGGGCACATGCCCTTGCCCCACCTTTCTATATATATATATAAGCTAAAATAAGAAAAACAACAACTGTAGTTAAAGCAAAAACGAAAAATCTGATACAGTATATGTAACCACGGTGAGACCGTGGAGTTGAAAGTCATAAAATTATTGACTTATTAAAACTTAAAGTTAAAAATTAAATTAAAAATTAAAATTTATATAATTATAAAATCTTAAAATTAGAGATTACTCAAATCTATAAATACAGTACTGTCTTAGGAGGATACTAAATGTAAGGTGGGAACAAAGGATAAGTAATGAAAGAGTGCGGGAGATGGCCGAGCTGGGTCAGAACATCGTGGAGAGAGTGAATGACATACAGAGGGGATGGTATGGTCATGTCGAAAGAATGGATGCGGGAAGATGGCCGAGGACCGTACTATACGGACGAATGCACGGTAACAGACCAAGGGGAAGACCTAGAACAACATGGTGGCGAAGCTTGAGGAACTCGAATGCACGACTCCCAGTGAGAGAGATGACGAATTTGGCAAGAGATCGGGCTGCGTGGCGGAGATACCGGCGCACCGTTATGAAGGACCCCACCTGACAACCATCAGAAGGGACTTAAGTAAGTAAGTATAAATACTGATATCATTATTTCTTTGTTCTCTTTACCTATATTTGGATTTTCCATAAGTTTTAAAATAGCCATTTCCGTTGTTTTATTATTGCGGAAGCCATATTGATTTGGAGATAATAAATTGTTGGATTCTAAATACCGCTGCATTCTACTTTTTACAATTTTTTAAAAAACTTTGCTGAACACAAATAATGAACACACCGGCCTGTAATTTGTTGCTAGAGTAGGATCACTCTTTAAAAAGGGGTGTTATACGAACAGTTTTTAGCATTGATGGAAATATTCCTTTGGAAATACTTTGAGTGATAATTTTAGCCAAAGTTACTGATATCTTATCTTTAAAAAGTTTCAATATAGGTACAAAAATGTTATGAATGTTATTTTTTGTATTTTTTAATTTACCAATAATATTCCAGACCTCAGTAGAGGTAGCAGGAACAAAAGAAAATGAATTTAGTGGGCTGGGTGGCATATATTCTAGAGGTGAATGATCATTATTTAGTAATTGTGAGCGAAGCTTAAACCGCTATTGAAGTAAAATGTATATTTAAAGAGTCTGCAATAGAAGTATCATCAGTGATTTCTTTATTATCAACATTTAATTTCTCTATTGAATTTTTCTTAATTTGGTTTCCGAGAACACTGTTTATGGTTGTCCAAATGTTTTTCATGTCTCCTTTATGTTCGGAAAATTGATTGTTATAATAGTTATATTTTGCAATTTTGATTATTTTAGTTAATTTGTTTCTGTATTGAATATATTGTACTTTAGGAATTTTTCTTTGTAATTGCAGTTTGAATAATTTATCTCTGTTCTTTACTGAATTGATAATTCCTGGAGTGATCCATGGATTTGCGACACTTTTGGGCGAAACTGTTTTCCTCCTTAAAAGAAAGCAAATATTAAAAATATGGAATAAAGTGTCATAGAAGAACTGAAACGTGTGATCTGGGTCATTTATAGGTTTGTCACAGTCAAATCGAGTATTTTCTACAGCCCCAATAAATTCTCTTTTGTTAACCTCCGAGAATATTCTGTAATCAATAGTTGTTTTGTCCGCAACCTGAACAATGTTATTGAATATAGCGTAAGTCGGAAAATGATCACTGATGTTTGTGGTTATAATTCCAGAATTTACGAGGGCATTGCTATTTACAAATATATTATCAATCGTAGATTCTGTTATTCGATTACCATAGTTGCAGACTCGAGTGGGTTTGGTAATAGTATAACTAAGATAGAAAGAATTCATTAAGTTTAAAAATTTATGAGAGATTGCTTCAGATTGCAAATTGATGTTGGTCACCCGCAACTATGGAAGTTGCATAACACGTTATCTAAGTGAATTAAAAAGCTATTGACATTAGTATTAGGTGGTCTACTGTGTATATATATTACGTGGACAGAATATACATTACTTTTGACTTTTATACAGTATTAACAATCAGGTTTTCAGTATCACCATTACATACAGAAAATACTTCGTTAGAGTCGTAAGTTCTATGCACATACACAGAGATACCCCAACCAGCCTGACCATCTCTTACAGTATGATAAGCAACGTAATTATCTATATTATGCAGGTTTTTAATACTATATATAACCAGGTTTCCGTGAGAATTCTAACACTAAATTTGACCATAGAAGTAATCCATCGATGAGACCATGTAATTGCCGACACCAGATTCTTGTTCTAGATTCTCTAAACTGGATGTAGAATTTTTTGTTAATGAATTGAAATAATTAATATCGCCATATAATTAATGATTAATATCGTCACATGAGTAGTATAGCCGCAAAAGGGGAGAGTGCAAGAATGTTGCAGGTTATTATGATGTTAATGGGGTGTTGCAAAGGGGGGTGGGGGAAAACTTGGAGGCGGCGTTATCCCCCAAGAGAAAGAAGGAGGAGAGAAAGGAGGAGAGGTGTTCACCTGGCAGGAGCCAAGTGCACATTAAGACTTCAGCCGAGTTGGCGTTGTTTTATAGGCTCCTAATCAGCCAGTTGGCGTAAATGGCTTGAGTTGCCAGATACCGCGATACCATTGTATACATTATTATAGACTCCTAATCAGCCAGTTGGCTGTAAATGGTTGTCAGATACCTCTTTTTAGCAGTATTATTGTATACATTATTATTATATACGCCTAATCAGCCAGTTGGCTGTAAATGAGTTGCCAGATAGCGCCATGTATTCATTTAATCGAAGACAGAGTTGCCAGATACCATT
Source organism: Bathynomus jamesi (assembly GCA_023014485.1). Taxonomy (NCBI): domain Eukaryota; kingdom Metazoa; phylum Arthropoda; class Malacostraca; order Isopoda; family Cirolanidae; genus Bathynomus; species Bathynomus jamesi. Next base: position 110,133 of record JAJOZX010003980.1, read on the forward strand.
GTATACACTATTATAGACTCCTAATCAGCCAGTTGGCTTAGAAGGCTTAAATATTGCCAGATACCGCAATACCGTTGTATACATTATTATATTTCGAATACCGGTAGTAGAAGGCATAACAATAAACAACATTGCATCATTCTTTTTATTATAAATATATAGAAAATATACATACATTTGAGGAATATGCGTATAACAGAAATATATACACACAATTATGGATATATATATAAAATAAAATATACATTTCAAATAAATATACACTTCAATAGAAATATGTACATAACAGTACAGGAGAAATATACACACACACACACACAATTATGGTGATATATAAAATAAAATATACATTTCAAATAAATATACACTTCAATAGAAATATGTACATAACAGTACAGGAGAAATATCAAACAAAATATATATATATATATATATATATATATATATATATATAAACACAAATCAATAGAAATATGCGTATAATCAGTACAGGAGAAATGTCAAGCAAAATATATATACAATTCACTTTTTTTTCAAAATACTAAACTCGGTCTTAATCGAGTTTACAATTACATCATTATTGTTCTGCATTACGCAGTATATGCGGCTTAATAATATTTCACCGCTTAAAGTATAGGGAAACCTGTATTCGATATGAAGGGCTTTCATATCGTTCAGTACTATTTTTGTTCCCACTTTACAACCGGTTGGTAAGTCATCTTTAAATACGTCTAGAATACAATCAAAAGCACGCACAAAGAGTTCATCGTTAGCTACATTATTAAACGCAAGTTTATAAGAACGCTTTTCCAATCGAGGGTTTATTTCTACCGACTCGAGCTTTTCAATCGTGAACTCACTCAACATAGCGGCAATTGAAATAATCTTCTAAATCGTTACGACAACTGCGCGTTATATAAAGAAATAGTTCTTCAAGGTGAACGGTGTAGGTGAGCTCAGCCTTGTACCGATCAATTGCTTTGTACCAAAGTTCATGGTATTTCAAAGAGTCTAAACTTTTTAAATAAACATCCAGCACTAGACCATTCTCACCAGTCTTACACTCGGTAAACCCATCGAGCAGAGCGGTGTATGCGTATTCAAGTACTGTATCAAAATAAAGCATGTCCGTAACACGCGCGTCTAATATAGGTTTCAGTTTACGGAATCCGACGATTTCAAACATTCTGTCGAGGATGAAACGGTTTCGCGTAGGAATAAGAGCGTTATTATCAGAAGCATTCTTCCACATCAACCGTATATCAATGCACGGCCGATCGTTATTTATACACAACGTACATACAACGGCGTATGAGGGTGCGTCACTAATCTGCTCTCTTCTTGTACCTACGTTAGCAGGTATTTTATAACGATCTTCACTCCACTTCTCAACTATCACAAAGATTCTATTCATCTCCTCGATACTTAAATAAACCCGTTTGTTTGTCGGTCTACATTCCGTTTCCAGTACATAGCTAATGGTACCGGAATTACGCCTGAACACGCGCAACGATTTCGTCACGGACACATCGTACGAGGCGTTGAGAATGCTGCTCAAAGGAAGTTCCATCGTATTCGAAGAGCGCACGTCCACTCGGCTCAAGCTCTGAGATAACTATGAGCTGTGAGGCACGCAGGTAGGCAGGAATGGTTCGACGGGCGGCTGACTCGATAATACGTGAATGGGCTTGTTCCGCGAGTCGAATTGTTGTACCGGTACAAGAATATCACTACCAGCCTACGCACCAGACAGTTTGGATAAGAACTAGGAACATTTTACTAAACATCTCCACACTCCGGCGCACTATTTGAGAGGAACATATGTTCATATTTTTCCTTTCTGCCCATCAAACGATACTCGTCTCTAAACTCTGTTAAAAATTCACGCAGGGCACTAGCCACAACCTCACTACGAACCTCATCATGATATACGTTAATATAGTGATAAAAATACTTAAGATTGTCCATGATCACGAGATTCACATTTCCAGTCGTAGGGTCTGAGTAATCGACATGGTGTAGCATGACGTAATACCGCTTGTCACACCACCCATCAGCAAGACTCATTATCCATACCTGCTGCTTCTCTTCTGCACGCGTTGTTTCTTTTACTTCACGGTGTATGTGAGACTTTATAAAGTTTAGCTCTGCAGTATACTTCAGCACATCGTCTGTGCAACGAAAGCCTTCAACGGTCTCACCAGAACATCCGTAGAGTATTTGTACATCTTGGAACTTCGCACAATCCAATGTGTTTTTAAAAGAGGCATAGGAGGGATGAATAGGAAGTTTTTCGGTATCCACCACATCCTGGCACTTTACTGAATACCATTTCGTAAACGTTGTACAAGCAATATTAAAGGTAGCCATTTGAATACACGTCTGATCTGAATACACGTCTGATCTCTCGGGCTTACTGCGGTCGACTGACCACGCAGGGACTCCCAGATAGTAGCATGACTCACGGTCTTACAGTGGGCGGAGCTTAGAACTTTCACCTACACACACACACACACACACACACACACACAAAGGAGAAAGTGAAACGCTATTTGAAACATGATTTATTTAATAAACGAGATATTGAAGTTATATATATATATATTTACAAATAGATACGATTATATACAAGACGTGTGAGTTAGAAGCATCATTGGTATCCAAAGGGTACGGTATCATAGGTACCAGGTAATTGGTAACGTTTCCTATAGGTGTTACGGCACACCATCGTACCCCTAAGTTCCTTCACGCCCCCCAGCTTCTGCGCCCGAAAATTGTGGGTGCCTACAATTAGTTGGTGAGGTTGTTCATCCAAACATACTAGATCCTTCAACGACTCAAAGTTAACAACCTCCCGATTCGCATGGTTGAGCGTAATACCCTTTGCCTTCACGATATATTTCATTTCATCCCCCACCCTGACCCGTACCCCATAAGTCTTAGGTCCTGTTGAGGCAAAAGAGTCGGCGTATGCGTTGTCCCCATATTCATCCTTGATCTCATCAGTGAGCTCGCCGAGGAACTCCCCAATAGTGGGCATGTATTCACCCTCCCTCTCTGTGAATATCACGCTATCTGTATCGGCATACAATACTCTCCGCCCAAGAGAATGCAATAGACCCCAAAGTTTTATACGGGCGTAGGCTGTTGTGAAGCTGGCCACAGGTATGTTTGTAACCCTTGAGGTATCTGTGGCAAATTCAGTGTTGTTGTACTTTATTACGTAAGTATTACCTACATTTACGATCTCCATGACCTCTTTATCGGGGGCATTGGCATAATTCCAGACATCGCTATAACTTTGTGCCAAATGAATGCTCCCTCTGCCGGTATTCTGCGCAAATTTTCCCCATAGACTGTTTAGACAACTTTGCACTAAAGCGCTTGCCAGGATTCTTTACAATTTGGACACGATCAAGTTGTATACCTTCGCGGTCGCGGTAACGTTGAATATAGGCAGACTTTTCATCTTCGGTATCAACTCCTCGCGGATACCCTGATGCCTCAACCTTATCCTTCAAAAAGGTGTTTATATATGGTGTGAAAAGGTTGGGTAGCTTCTGAAACCACACCTCATGTATCTTCAGTATTCTATAACCATGGCGCAAGGCTAGGGCCAACTCAGGACTTGTATATACGCCTCTGATCTTACGCTGGTGGGGTATATGGTTACATTCGCCGTTATCCTCTTCCGCACACTTCACGCACAGGGGAAACATGAGCTTGTCGTCGATAACGACAGGTAAGATCGGCATCCATAAATTGTGTGGGGGAGTACGTCTACGAAAGAGATCCCAAAGTAACGATCATTCAAATTTTTTGAAAATTCATTGATGGATGGTAGGCTAGGCCCCACCAGTTTCTCAGGAGCGCCCACGGGGTACGGATTGTTCTTCATCACGTATGGGTATAAAGAACAGAAATCGTAGTAATGGAGCTTCACGCCCTCCGTAGGTGGGAAGTATAGTCTGAAAGGATTTGTACGTCCTCCAAACAAGCTATCACCACATTTGAGAGGATCCAGCACCATTGAACGCTTGATCGCTTTTATTTCCTCACGGTACACCTCGTCTGTCTCCATCCGTGCATCATATTCATGCTCCCACAAGACTTTGTGAGTGAACTGTGATCCTATAAGTTGATCGCGGGTGCGGGTCGATGCAAGACAGTCGGCAGGAGACCTACCGTTGATATCTCCGGTGACTCCGCACTCAGGACGGGGCATCCATGCCACCAGCAACCGTTAAAGGAGTACACAGTCTTCACACCAGTGACACGGTTTTCACTTAACCCATCAACCCAAAAAACACGTCCATTAATCTTAATGGGTACTTCACCCGTGTTGCGGGCGTGCTTTATGTATACACCTGTCTGTTGCTGTAGGTGTATGAGCCAGTAAATAGCCTTGTGCCCGTAACTGCGGGGATTGTTTCGGTGAATAATGGCTAAGGTGTCTTTCGGCATGAAGTTATTCTTGAACACCGTAAAACATAATGATGCGATGGTGGTTGCGACTTGCAGTGGATCGCATTTGAAACGGGCTATGTACATCCTTCTAAAGGCCTGGAAACATACTCTAAGCACGCGCACATCATTCACGCAATAACGCTCACATTCATCAGCTATATTATAAGGGTTACTTTCATTAAACTGTCGTAGTATCGATCAAAGTCTTCACGTTCATCCATACAGTCAAAATAATGTTTGGGGGGTGGTGGGCCTACGTAGTTTAAAGTCTCGCTGGTGAGGAAAGTGTATGGGAAGTATCCTTTGGAAACTTCAGCTGCTACTCCCATCACCTTGGGTAGCTTTGCTAATTTACAAGGTGTGAATAATAAAGTATCTTTAAATTGTACATTGCCTCTTATCTGCATCTGTAGTAATTTGTTGCCTCTTTTCAATGGATCACCTGTAAATATCTCAGAGGATTCGTGTTCAAGCAACTCCTTATAAAGGAACTGCGTGTCAAACTTTGCCCCGTTATGGGCGAGAATATACACAGTCATTTTTTTGAACTTGTCGGCTAACTTGACAATATAGGACACAAATAGTTTCACAGGACTATCGCTGACATTCGTTTTAAATACGTTTGTCCGTTTACCACATTTGGGGCACTCGTCACATTCGATATCCATACACTCATCACAGATAGTCTGGCTCACAAGTAAATGTGGAATTACCTCTTTGGTTTCAGCGTTCGTATATGTTTCTATATCGTAGTATACAGTTATACAGGGGTTATTTTTAGGCTTAGCATCTTTCATATAACATACATGCTTTACTCCATCCGCCTTATATTCCTCCTGGCATGTAGGACAGTGAATTACGTCACACTTGTGCTTAAATTTTCCCCAATTATCCATTGTGTGAAACATACCACATTCACAGATTCTCATTTTCCTGCACGTGCCAATTGATTTATGGAAATCAAAACAGCTATTATTGAAAAATGTGCGTCTACACACATCACAGTCTCTCTTCTCAGCTTCAACTACACGGCTTTCACATTTGGTGCTTTTACACTGCTCACATACCATGTGACATTCTTTACAATGTCTCACTATATCATCCGCAAACTCGAGGCACCCCTTACACAATCATGATGTCTCCCATATTTTCGACTTTTGTCATAACTCGCGTAAAGCCACCTTATATTACGGATGGGGAGATACGTTGTCCCTGACAATCCTAAAATAAGTAGGGGCCTTGTACGATCTCTCACACAGCTTTTAAAAACATACACAGTCCTACGACGATCATCCAACCCAAACACAACTATGCGGACATTCATTTCCTGTTCTACCCTTCTCAGCTCTTCAGGACCCATATTACAGTCAAATTCAAGTTCACAGTCTTCAGCTAGTTTACGGGCATGCTCCACGACTGTAGGCAACCAAATTTTTTGAGTTCGTGTATTTTGTACAGTAAACATACGTGCTAAGAGTACTGCTATAAAGCCGCAACCACGATCGACGTTTATATGCTTTCGGTAAATAGTCGGAGAATTGAAGTTAAGAGTATACGGTATGGCACTATGACCCGCAACACGGTATACATGGTCAATATTTACCGTGAAGTTGTCCATATTGAAGGCTATACTACTTTGGGCGGCTTGCATTATACGCCCTAATATATATTCTACATCTTCAGCCGCCAAACGTCTAAATGGCACTATCACCCAATAATCGTCTACATCACCGTCATCTGACCCGAATCCAAAGGACAGACTCGTCCTGACTTCACGCTCGTCACGATTCTGAAGAGCAAACTCTATAATACGCTCTACAACCCGGCGTAGTCCGCGCTCAATTCCACTGCTATACATGACTCTAGGGTCGACCCTGACTCTATACCGATTTCTAGTCAAGGCTGGGGTGGGGGCTGCGGATCGCACCAATTCCAGTGTTATACCATCCTCAACAGAACGGGGGGCGGAATTAGTGGATATATTAGGTGATGCTGATGGGGGCCCTGTTGCGTAGGAGGGTTGGGGCTCTATTATTGTAGACTTAACAGAACGGGGGGCGGCGGATGAATAAGGGGATATATTAGGTGCTGCTGGGGTTGTTGTTGCGTAAGAGGTTGAGGGTTGGGGATCTATTACCGCTGCAACAGACGCGTATTTCGGTCGCTTTATACCTGACGTGGATATCTCATACCTCCGCTTTGGACGTGTTACCGGTATCGCTGGTGAGGGTTCAGGGGAGGAGATCACAACTACACTGTCGTCGAGGTCATCCGTAATGATGGGCTGCTCTACCTCATCGTCATTCACGGTTCTGTGGGAGAAGAAATATAAGGATCAGCACTCAAAATTTGTAATATTTTGTAAATGACTCACTTAGGTGTGACGTGTTAGAAATGGACTCTGTAGAAAAATTCAGATTCACGAGCCCATCCACATGTATTATATCTGGACCTACAGGATGTGGTAAAACTGTGTTTATGCTTAAAATCATTAAAGAAAAGGGGGAGATGTCCTCGAAATTTGTGCGTAAAGTTATATGGTGCTATTCGACGTATCAATCAGTGTTCAACGAGTACCAAGATGATATTTTGTTCCACAAAGGCGTATATGACGTTAATTCGTTAAAGGGAAATGAACATATAATCATTGTAATTGACGATCTCATGTTGGAGATGGATAAAACGTTTGCCGAGACATTTACAGTATTCTCCCACCATCTTAACATAAGCGTGTTCTTCATCAATCAGAATCTATTTTTCAAAAATAGATACATGCGCGATGTGTCGTTAAATACGCAATATCTAGTCTTATTCGCGCAACGTAGAGATGTATCACAAATTGGGGTATTAGCCAATCAAATGTTCCCGAATCAGCGTAAGGAGTTTTTGGAAGTTTATAAAGAAGCTACAAGCACGCGTTACGGATATTTGCTTTGCGACCTTCATCCGCGAAACACGTTTAGAGTGCTTCTGCGAACGAATATATTTCCAAACGAGCCTGAAACGGTGTATATTCCAGAATGACAAAGAGACTAAAGAAATACCGTGAATTAATAAAAATCTATCATCGACTGCCTCGGGCAATGCAGCAGATGTTTATTAAAAATATCGATGCCGACTTTTTAAAATGCATCTGTGAAATCTGTCTTAACGTTATAAATTGCAATGTATCAATGAAAACCCATCAGAAGGCTCGCCTACGCCGCTACAAGAACATAATACGTGCACTCGCTCGTAAAAGCCAAACTGTAGCGAAGAAAAAGCGAATTATTGTACAAACAGGAGGGTCATTTCTCCCCATCTTATTTTCAGTTTTGGGTCCTTTACTGACTAAATTAATATAATGAAGAAAGTGGTAGTGATTCCCCACGAGGTGTACGCTTCACTGCAAAGGAATCCAGACACGTATCTAGATCCCCGTAAAAGCGACTTAAAAGAATGGAAAGCGAATTGTTAGCCCTATTAAACAGTGAAAAACACCTGATGAGAAAAGAATCTTATACCAAGAAGCTCTGCAGAAATTTCTTCACGAGTACGAAAATTATAAGAGCCCTACAGAGATTCCTGTGGTTATTAGGCACAGCACGGGGGACGATGGCGACATAGGATATCTGTACCCGGCGACACAGCTGACCAACCAAAAAGATTAGGCACACAACATATCGAACATGTATTAAAAATACCCTCCCACTTACATTGAGGAGTAAAGGCTTAAGTCTTTATAATCTATTGAATGAGGACCCCGCCATACAATGGACCGATACAGGGGAGATCATTGTGGAAGGATCAAAGGTACAGGGATCGAATATCGTAGACATTGTCCATGATCTGGTGAGAAAGTGGATAGGCCATCACCATCAGGATGGAAGCATATTAAAGCAAGACTACAACAAATAAATGTCCCTAAAACGTTGATAGGAAATCTGAACAGGTTAAAGACTTGGAACATGCAACGCCTGTGACACAATTGAAGGCGCCGTCACCCCCGGCGGTAACACCTTTGAAGAGGAGCAAGAAGAGGTTAAACCAACCCTACCCACGTGCCTCTAAAATACGCAAATGGCTAACGTATTAACTAAACGCTATTATGACATTTCTACCCCATCCTCTTACGGCGGCGTAGATAGACTGTACAGAAGTGTTTACGGAGTAGGAAAAAAAGATGTTGAAAGATTTTGAGGGAGCAGGACGCTTATACGCTTCATAAGCCTGTGAGAAAAAGGTTTAAAACAGCCAAGACAACGGCTTCCTCGATTGATTCTATTTGGCAAGCAGATTTAACAGACATGCAAAGATATTCTGTGTATAACGATGGTTACCGCTACATTCTATTCATAATAGACGTGTTCTCTAGATATCTGTGGCTAGTTCCTCTGAAAAATAAATCACCTGAAACAGTTGCTAAAGCCACCAAAACGCTAATGTTAAAAGAAAACAGGGTTCCTGGCTATTTTTGTACGGATATAGGGAAGGAGTTTATAGGCCGTGCTTCTCAGAATATGTTGACAGAGTTTAATATCAGCTATTACACAACCAATTCTATACATAAGGCTTCTTTAGCTGAAAGAGTTCAGCGCACCATAAAGGAACGCATGCACCGTTATTTTACACATAAAAACATACAGATTTCTAGACATTCTGGAATCATTGGCATCATCCTACAACCGCTCACACCATCGCACGATTGGGGCAACACCTAACGAAGTTTTAGAAAGAGGTACGCTCCCGAGAAGAGATGGATCACCACCACCACCACCACCACACTCTGTGCGCTTCAAAATCAATGATTATGTAAGGCTGTCGCGTTCGGGGAATAAATTCGCAAAGGGTTTTGAGCAAGGATGGACACGCGAGATTTTTAAAGTTAGGGCTGTGAGACCTAAAGGTGTGATAATGATGTATTACATTGAAGATTTGAATGGGGAAGAAATCTCAGGAGGCTTTTACCGCGAGGAATTGCAGAAAGTTGCGTTTAATTTAGAAAAAAATGTGTTTAAAATTGAGAAAATTTTAGGAGCAAAGGTTCAGGAAGGAGAAAAATGTACCTGGTGAAATGGCTAGGGTACCCAGAAAGCTTCAACACCTATATAAAAGCTGATGCAATAATGAAGCTTAAATAGTATGCAACATGGCTCCTAACCATTTCTACGTCACACTCCTCGTCCTCCTCGTCCCTGTCTGTACACCCTAACAACACGCTAGCCAACTTTGTAACAGAACTCCATGGGCACATTGAATTGGGTCGTGATTCGTATGAGGTGGGGATATGCGAAATTCAGCTGGACACCGTCTTTTTAAATATTGAACATAAAGAAACCGTTTTTACGATTCTTAGAGACATTGACGAGTGTGAAAAAGCTGGGTAGCTATGGATGAAACTATGCGCATCGCTCGGACTAAGATTACACGGTATTACAGTACAGAAGTAAGACTAGGGCTGGGTCAATATGGTTCGGCCGAGGATGTTGTGAGAGGCTTAAACGTGAGTTTAAGAAACTCAAACCTTACGAATGATTTAGTATATGAAATCGTAAACAACCCTGCACATACACTAATCCTAAAATCAAAGACTAACAGACGTCTTAAAGAACATAGAAAGTTCAAAATTCTAACCAACGGCCGATATAGTGCAGCCTTCCAAAGAGACACATTTCACGAGACACAGTATAACTTGTCCAGATTAATGTATCAATTGAAGATGGAGAAATTGGCTGAAAGGTCCCCAGACATGTGCTATATTTACAGTAATATAGTGGAGCACCAGTTTGTTGGGGATACCCAGGCACGCCTGCTGCGCATTGCTCACATCCCCAACCATAGAGGAAGGAGTTTGAGTATTACATATGACAGGCCCCATTATGTGAATGTCGCAACTAATTTAATAACCAATATCACAATATATAAAGAACGATTGAGGCGAAAACTTCCCATTCGGTAACGGGAGCTTAACAGTGAAGCTACACTTTCGACGCACTGAGTTATAATGGATAGAAAGCCTTTCACCGTCTATCGAGGGATGCGATACCAGCGCGGTAGTGGACTTGGGTCCATTTTTCATCCATACTACGTACGGCTGTTCCTTTGCTGAAGAGGGGTGCCAGATACCTTGGAAGGAAAGCGCTACAATCAGGCCTTAACACTGCAGAAGACATATTGCCGGGGCTAAACCTAAAGAAGCTCTAAAAAACATTTAAAGCATACACGGAACGAAATCATCAAAGATGCAAAGAGAAAAATGCGTGGTGGCGGGAAGAAGAAGAGGGCTTCCCGGAAGAAGAAGGGGTCACGTGGTATTAAACGTAAAAGGCTATCAAAAAAGAAATGCTGTAAGCGAATGAAACCTATGGTTGACCACTTTTTTGACTGATATAAGCTAAGGATATTGATCTCATGAATCATAGTTTGTTTACCACTTGTCGAGAGAGGAGTCACTATTTCGCCATGGCACGCTTCATCCACCCATGTAGTTCACAATGCTGTAAATCGGAGCTGTCCTTTTTTGAGCTCCCGCCAACCCAAGTTTATTGAGCACAGTGACTTTATTACAATTAACCCTTTAAACACAATTAGTTCACCGAGTACACCTATAGAATTCGTGATACCCAGCTCAGGTCCTTACTTTTTGATCCAAGCTGTGTGCACATGTACGCTAAGCTACGTATAGCCCATTCTGATGGAACGGCCTGCGATGACAAATATGCTGTGTACCCTGAACAACTTTCTGCACGCCATATTCAACCAGTTGACGTATATTTAAATCAGACCAACATATCGGCAGGCACGGGGTACTATCATCTACGAGCCTATTTGGAAAATGTCCTCAACTTTTCCAAAGAAGCGAAGGCTACCTTTTTAAGTGCGGAGGGATATTATCAAGCTAAAGATGAAAATAGTATAAAGGACAAATTTAAAAATTCTAAAAAGAAAATATACGAGTGTTTTGGACGGTTGCACACAGATTTCACTTTCCAGGAGGAAGTTGCTGTGAACGGGGTGGATATGAAAATAAAGCTCACCCGCACGAGTCCTGAGATCTGCTTAAATCTGGATGCGAATCAAGAAGAGGGTGCAAAGTCCGTTGTGGTTCACTTATGGACACATACCTCCGCGTACGGCGAGTGAAATTAAGTTCACCAAAACAACTAGAAATTGAGAAAAATTTACTAAACGCTACAGTGAAATATCCTATTAACAGAGTGCAGATCAAACTATATACGGTTCCTGCAGGGTTGGCATCGAAGCAGATAGAAAACATTGCCCTGGGAAATCTTCCTAAAAGGATATTAATCGGCATGCAGGACCACGCTTCGGTGAATGGAAAATATAAAAAGAGTGCCTTTAATTCGAGAATTTCGGACTTAAAAAATAACTCTATACGTTAATGGCACTGCTTTGGGTGGAACAATGGGTACGGACTATTCATCAGACGCTGTGTTACCTCTTTGTGCCAGAGCCTATAGTAATCTGACCCATATTGCAGGTGATTGTGATGAGCTTGGTAATGGGGTAACGCAGGAAGAATTCATTGATCAATTTAACCTTTATCCGTTTGACATTACACCTGACTTATCTGCTAGCGTAAATACCTATTAACACCACAGCAGAGCGGTAACATCTCAGTGCGGCTGGAATTCGCCAAGCCTATAGACGCTCCTATTAGTGTACTAGTATATCTCGAATCGCAAGCCCTAATAGAAGTAGATAGATTTAGAAGCGTTATCACTGACTTTAAAATGGATGCTAATACACTTCAGAAAGTAATGGAGCGAGTCACACGTTCCAAATTTATCGGCGTGTTTGCGAAGAATGAAACATTGAGTTTGCCAAGTACGCGAGAATGCGGTAGTCTTATTGTGAACACAGACATCATCGGTAATGAAGGGATTCACTGGATCGCTGTCTATTTTAAAAATAGACAGCGCCTGTACTATTTTGATTCACTCGGTACTCAACCCTGGAGTGACCCTATTATTGTAAAATTTCTCGCTCAGTTACATATTCCCGAAGTTGTATGGAACCATTCGTATGCAGGGATATTTTACTAATGTTTGCGGATTGTACTGTGTCTCATTTCTCATGCATATGTCAAATGATAAAGAATTTATACATTTTTTAAATTTATTTGACCCGTGTCACACTCACCGAAACGATGAAATGGTATGCAGACAGATAAAAAAACCGTTTTCCAATTGTACGTACTCGTTGTATATTATAATGTTTTGTTGTTCGTATATTTGTAACGGTATATTCGTTTATTGTACTGATTTCTTTCATTTAATAAATTTATGAAAATATATGTCTCTTCTTATCCCAAAAAGATCGAAAAACACTTACATTATTTCGGTGTGACATTGTTGACTGATCAGTATACCCTCCCTATTCCGAGATTCTTCAAAAGATTGTATAACTCGTGTCAAATCCTCATCGGACCTTAAAGAATAATGCTTTTAAAACATATACAGAGTATACAGACAGACAGATCCCATTATGTGAAGATATCTTTGGTTCGAGGAGTGAACGCCATAAAAATTTCGATTTTAGCATAATGGGGAATAACTGATGACATTTTTGGCGAGTATCTTTTGACGAGATACTACAACTCTCCATATATATTAAAAATTCTAATTATAGACAGTTACTTTCTATGGTAGTCCCTTGCGTCGGGTTGTAAGGAGCGTCACTGCAATATCTTCTACGGTTTGCGTTGAAATAATTCGCCACAATCAGTCGCATTGAAAAGACTAATTGTGGTTAATGCTGCAGTATCACGTTCTTCATACAAGTCTGGGGAGACGTACAGGTCCATGGTGGAGGATGTGTGACACTGCTGACTGATCAGTATCATCCATATTCCGAGGTTCTTCAAAAGATTGTAAACACGTGTCAAATCCTCATCGGACCTTAAAGGAATAATGCTTTTAAAACATATACAGAGTATACAGACAGATCCCCATTATGTGAAGATATCTTTGGTTCGATTACCAATTTCGATTTTAGCATGATGGGGAAATAACATTGATTGACATTTTTGACTAGTATCTATTTGACGAAATACTACAACTCTCCATATATATATAAATTCGAATTAGGACACTTACATTTCTATGGTAGTCCCTTGCGTCGGATTGTAAGGAGCGTCACTGCAAATATCTTCTACGGTTTGCGTCGAAAATAATTCGCCACAATCAATCGCATTGAAAAGACTAATTGCGGTTAATGTTGCAGTATCACTTTCTTCATACAAATCTGGGGAGACGTACAGGTCCATGGTGAGGAATGATTATTCACTGATGCGAAAATAGCTACTGTTACTCCCAACTGAAAATATCCCCTTTTATATGCACATTCGCCAAGCTCGCCCAAAAGACCAGATGTTCGTCGTGATTGGCTGCCGATGTAGCTGGGTGGAGCTATGACGTGTACCATTCCGCTATAACGGGTACGGACGAGTAATTGCATCTTTATATTTTCACTAATAGAATTAATGCTCTTATTCTCCTTTGAAAATTATTTGTGATTCGTATAGAACTTTTGATATTGATTCCAAATATGCTTTCAGAAGTTTCTATCACCCATAGTTTCGAGAAAATAATATTTCCATTTACTCAATTTCCCGCATCATTAGTCACTAATGTAATCGAGAGGGTATAAAGAAATATATCATAATTATATTTTAAAAATAACATTCGGTTTCAACGTTAAACTGTAGGTCTAAGGTGGTCATTACACATAATAAAATAAAGTGGTTGGCAGATAAATGGGCACCCTACGTGTCCTAGTGGTTAAGACGCGGGGCTGTTGATGGTTCGGAGTTAAACTGTAGGTCTAAGGTGGTCATAATAAAAAAAGTGGTTGGCAGATAAATGGGTACCCTACGTGTCCTAGTGGTTAAGACGCTGGGGCTGTTGATGGTTCCACGTTAAACTGTAGGTCTAAGGTGGTCATTACACATAATAAAAGAAAGTGGTTGGCAGATAAATGGGCCCTACGTGTCCTAGTGGTTAAGACGCTGGGGCTGTTGATGGTTCCACGTTAAACTGTAGGTCTAAGGTGGTCATTACACATAATAAAAGAAAGTGGTTGGCAGATAAATGGGTACCCTACGTGTCCTAGTGGTTAAGACGCTGGGGCTGTTGATGGTTCCACGTTAAACTGTAGGTCTAAGGTGGTCATTACACATAATAAAAGAAAGTGGTTGGCAGATAAATGGGCACCCTACGTGTCCTAGTGGTTAAGACGCTGGGGCTGTTGATGGTTCCACGTTAAACTGTAGGTCTAAGGTGGTCATTACACATAATAAAAGAAAGTGGTTGGCAGATAAATGGGTACCCTACGTGTCCTAGTGGTTAAGACGCTGGGGCTGTTGATGGTTCCACGTTAAACTGTAGGTCTAAGGTGGTCATTACACATAATAAAAGAAAGTGGTTGGCAGATAAATGGGTGCCCTACGTGTCCTAGTGGTTAAGACGCTGGGCTGTTGATGGTTCCACGTTAAACTGTAGGTCTAAGGTGGTCATTACACATAATAAAAGAAAGTGGTTGGCAGATAAATGGCACCCTACGTGTCCTAGTGGTTAAGACGCTGGGGCTGTTGATGGTTCCACGTTAAACTGTAGGTCTAAGGTGGTCATTACACATAATAAAAGAAAGTGGTTGGCAGATAAATGGGTACCCTACGTGTCCTAGTGGTTAAGACGCTGGGCTGTTGATGGTTCACAACTGTAGGTCTAAGGTGGAGTGGAAAGCTTGACCTTCGTCAGAATGAACAATTCGGGCGGAAGCTAACCAAAGGTTATCCAAAGGGTATATATATATATATATATATATATGGGATGAAATTCACATAAAACACGTGAAATGAATGAATGCTGAAAACAAGGAGTGAGGAGGTTTTGTTTGATTTGACTCGTAGAAAGGTAAAATATGGTCGACCGAGTTGGGCAGATTCTCGGAAATCCTTTCCTCTATCGGATTATGTTTTGGGTATAAAAAGGTCTCTAGGGACACGATTCGAACTGATTTAGTTTCTGCCTTTCATCGTGTGTGTGTGTGTGTGTGTGTGTGCATGAGTTGTTATTATTATATATATTATATATATATATATATATATATATCAAGAGTGGTCTGGAAGGAGATGTTTCATAATTTTCTTTTCCGGACGTTTTTCCCACTGTTATTCGTGACTTAAATATTTATAATAAAAATCAAGTGTCTAAAAAGTTATTTAATAAGCAGAAATAAGATGTTTAAAAGAACAGATATTCTCCGTCCGACCCCGCTATAGTGGCTTGGGCAATTCCAAATGAATAATTTATTTATTTTTCGTCATTTTTTCATTTTTTCGTCGCAGGAATGAGGCTATATGTTTCATAAGTTTTCATCTCGTTTGGTGGAATTGTATCGTAAATTATTTAAATGAAGTTTCATAATTAAATAATTGGTTTTACTGTTATTTAGGAAAATTTATATTGGGAGCAAACGTTACAATAATAAGCTTATGTCGATATAGTTACCCATAAAAGTTTAATTCGGTGATGCTCTCATAATTCGTTGGGTAACCCTTATAAAAATTCGTTTTCTGTCTAACGAAATAGGGTAACTTTGTTAATTCTATTAAAGCGTAATGAAAGAGGCGCTTGTGTATTTTATCGGTTGAATCTTGAATAACCATATAAATATATATTGTGGTATTTTATATGGTTCATTAGTTTATTATATATACAAGTACATTTGGAATAACAGCCGTCATATATGTGTTACACGATTAATGGACACATGGCGCTATCTGGAATACCTTGCGCTATCTGGCAACTCAGCCAGAATAGAGGATTATAAAAGATCGCGAAGCTGGTGAAGAACCATTCCCCCCTCGGCTCCGGCGAGTAAGGAGCTCTGCTCATTCTATTTCTGGCCCTTTGGTAAACCCCTTAGTGGCCTCTTAGGTTAGGGAAACGAAAATAAATTGGGGGAGAACTCCACTCTGTCCTTCAGGTGCTCTCTCCCTCCTTCAGGTGTCTCTCTCTCCTGCATGTATCTTCCTCCTTCAGGTGTCTCTCTCTCTCCCCTGCATGTTTGCCTCCAGCATGTGTACTGCATGTGTACATCCAGCATGTGTACTCCTGCATGTGTGCGTATGTGTGTACCTCCAGCATGTGTGCGTATGTGCGTGTGTACCTCCAGCATGTGTACCTCCTGCATGTGTACCTATCCTTTCTCCTTCATGCGTCTCTCCCTCCTACAGGCATCTCTCTTCTTCAGCTCTCTCTCTTCAGCTGTCTCTCTCTCTCTCCTTCAGGCGTCTCTCTCACCTT
This sequence comes from Bathynomus jamesi, assembly GCA_023014485.1. Lineage (NCBI taxonomy): Eukaryota > Metazoa > Arthropoda > Malacostraca > Isopoda > Cirolanidae > Bathynomus > Bathynomus jamesi. The sequence continues at coordinate 126,911 of JAJOZX010003980.1, forward strand.
GGCTCAGCCAACTGGCTGATTCTGGCTGATTAGGAGCCTATAAAACAACGCCAACTCGGCTGAAGTCTTAATGTGCACTTGGCTCCTGCCAGGTGAACACCTCTCCTCCTTTCTCTCCTCCTCCTTCTTTCTCTTGGGGGATAACGCCGCCTCCAAGTTCCCCCACCCCCCTTTGCAACAACCCCCCTTTGCAACAACCCCATTCCCCCATTTGCAACAACCCCCATCCCCCTTTGCAACATTACATAATAACCTGCAACATTCCTGCACTCTCCCCTTTTGCAACATTACATAATAACCTGCAACATTCCTGCACTCTCCCCTTTTGCGGCTATACTACTCCCCTTCATATTAAGATCTCAATTTTTTTGGGGTGTTTACTGATACTAGTGGAAATGGGAATATGGACATTGCACGTTCTGATATGAGAGTGAGTCATTTTGGAAACACCCTAATGGACATCGATCTTAGACAGTCTTAAAGTTTGGCAAATATCACCAGCAATCACTCATGGATTAGCAGCAGCCATTCTTTCAATCCGTCTAGCTGTACGTTCTGAAATCTTGGTAGAGTTCTGATTGTTCCAAAGCCCTTCCATTTCTTCATAACTAAAGCAACCGTCATAAATGGAATTCGAAGTTCTTTTTCTATCTTCCTATAACTCTTTCCAGACTCGTGTGTAGCAATAACAGATCTCTTAAGATGCGTAGACAGCTGTTTACCATGACGATCCATTGCTTACTAATGGCTTGTACACCCCTAATATACAATCATCCGTCTTCCATGAATATTCACAGAGAAAATGTTAGAATTCAGAATAGCCAACAGTCACTAACCAATAAACAGATTTTAAATTCTTCAAGCCTTTGGTAGAGACACAAAGTATTAAATAATTTTATAAATAAATGTACGAAAACTTTTGCATTTTAACTTTTTTATTTTCCTCAAATTCTTTGATGATTTACGTTATACGTTGAAGTTAAACTAATTTTATTATTTGTTAAATTTTTCCAAACGAACGGTAAACTTTTCATAACTATCGTATGCATGGTACAAAAGATAAGGACGAATATAACCGAAACATTTCTCTGTACCATTCTTAGAAACAATATACTCATTTTCAAACATTAACCAGATATAAATCATCATACCCCATTCCATAATTTCAATATCCTTCACTAAAAAGTTGTATCAATCAACCAAATTAGCGGATCCATTTCATAGTTGCGTTAAATTTGGACCCCCCTAAACGTGGGGGCTAGATCCGCCAACCCTTGAACCTAATTTATTTCTCTTAAGGTTTTATAGATTTTTAATGTTTTATATTTTAATTTGTCCAGAATGTTCTTCCCCCTAAATTATTTTATAATGGTCTTTACTTAAATTTACTCTCCTCGCAAAGGTAAGTCCCTTTTATGGGTTTTATTTACAGTATTTATTGTTTTTAATTGTACTACTTAACTTTATAATATAATTTAATGACTGTTTTAATTTTTTAGTGTGTGTGATTGTGATTTGTCAACATTTTAAATTGTTTTAACTTCATATTTAGTTTTTAACTATACTGTCTATAGTTCTGATTTTAGCACTGAAGATGACATTAGAAAATGTCGAAAGCTGGGAATATTAAATGTTCGCATACGGACTAGTCTTGTTCCTTATTCGACTAAGGTTTCCACCGCAAAAATCACTTGGCTCCATTATTATATTATTATTATATATATATATATATATATATATATATATATATGGGATGAATTTCACACTTAAACATGTGAAATGAAGGAATGATGCAAACTCACGAGGAAAAAGAAAAATTATTCTAAGGCTTTTCGTGTATTCAGCAATACACCTCAATCATTTTTTATTTTTCCTTGTGGGGGTTGCATTATATATATATATATATATATATATATATATATATATATATATTATATTATTTTATACGTTACTGTAATTTAGGACGGTGTTTAGTGCTCTTTCTCACGCATATAACAGACATTTAAGATTTTTATCCTCCAAATTGCGATCATAAACTTTTTACTCGTGATTATAAACAGATGGATGATGATTAACGCATCAAGTAATTAAGTGTGATAAACGCTTTAATCACGCCTTTTGCAACTTGTAGCTAAAGTAGCCCAGTTAGTTGTTGTTTAATTAAATACTAGTGAATTGATAAACAAACCTACTTCTAATTCCAAGTACTTGAACGCGTGTATGTCTCATTTCCTCTTTCGCGACCTGACGCAGAAAGAACTTTGGCAGCATTTTTGTTACGCGCAGTCTCGCGCATTATCAGCTGGGGAAGCATTATTATTTACGAAGGCCTGAAGATTACTGCATGTTCACGTGAATGACCACGTCGATCAGCGAAGTTCAGCGACATTGGGTCTGGGTAGTTGTTGGACGGGAGACCGATCTCCGCGTCGTGATGATGTAGCGACCCGTGTTTTGGATCCACGTAAATCTGTAGGCCCCTTCCGTCATCCGATCTTAGATGTTAGGAAGGAAATTAAACAACCCCTAAAACACACTCGCATGAATGAAGTATAACTTATATTCTCGCAGTTCTGAGGATGCCTTACCTAACTATATCACTTGCATTGCGGGATATAGGCCGAGAATATTGCAAATATAACAGCAGTGCCACATTGCGACATTTCAAAACAAAACATGAGAAGGGAACATTTCGCCTTCTCTTTACCATGCGTATGTATGGCATCAGTTACCATGGCAACGGCTTCTTTATCCGTTATATTTATTTATTTCTATTTATTTATTTTTTAAATTTATCTGATTTTTTGAAATTTCTATTATATGTTATTTTTGTTTGTTTATCATTTCTTTCCTCAACCTGACAATGGTGACTTAACAACGGCTACTTTTGCCAGATCGTTACAACGGAGATTGCCTGTACAATGATAAGATGATGTGGTTAGTTAACAATTTAACATTATATATGTTATAGGGAATTTGTGTAACTAGGGATTTCATGAAATCCCTCAAATGTTCAGGGATTTCATGTAAGGTTAAGTCGTGATATTTTGTTAAACTTACGGGAAAATTATTGAATGCCCGGTTAGGTCATCTGTTCCTCCTTGACGATTAGTTCGGTTAGGTCATGATATTTCCTTAAAACTAACGAAAATATCACGACTTAACCTTACGTGAAATCCCTGAACATTTTAGGGATTTCATGAAATCTCTAGTACACAGATTCCCTCTAATATATACGATTCGCCCGCGTGGGAGGCAAAGTTCCCGGCGCAATCTCCGTCGGAAATATAGGGCAAAAGTGGCCGTTGCTAACTTATCGTTGTCAAGTTACGGATGATGCATCATGATAAACAAACGAAAAAAATAAGTAATAAAAATAAAATAATCAAAAACAAAAGATAAAACATAAAAGTCAGTAAATAGAGCGAGCATTCCTTCCTCTTCTCTTAACATCCTTGGAGTTCCTTTTCTCGTGATCTTTCCTGGAAAGATCACATATGCTCTCTTTCCAAAACAGCTTCTAAGAGGTTAAGTGTGCTGTACCGGCTCCGCAGTTTCTTCACCCCCATTCAGTTGCTGTCTCTGTACAGAGGTCTTGTCCGCCACTGTGTGGAGTATGCTTCTCGTGTATGGGGTGGCTTAACCCACACAGCCGTACTTGACCGGGTGGAATCAAAGGCTTTTCGTCTCATCAATTCCCCGCCTCTTACTGACTGCCTTCAATCCCTCTCTCTTCGCCGCAAAGTTGCCTCGCTCTCACTTTAATCTTGTTATTATAACGGAAACTGCTCTTTTGAACTCTCTAACTGCATGCCTCCTCCTTTAAGGAGGGCACTCAGCACCATACTTTCGACACATTCTCATTCCTTTTCTGTCCAACTCCTAACGCAAGAGTTAATCGGTATTTTCAATCTTTCATCTACGTACTCAACCGACCATTTCTGGAACAATCTTCCTGAATCCATCTTTCTCCCTGTCTACGACCTCCACTCTTTCAAACGCAGAGTGTTCAGGCATCTCGAAAATCCTGGACCTTGAATTTGGGTCTCTTTTTCTTCAATGGAGGGGAGGGGAGGAGCTTATATTTTTGGGACACCTCTGGTACTTGTCTGAGAAACTGGTTGCGCTCTCTTTGATGAAGTATCTGCTGACACAAAATGCAAGATGGTCCAGGCCATGCAAACCCAAGGAGATGAGCATTCACTGAAACGCGTCAATCTGGACTCTGCAATGATTCAGCATAGGAAATTGGAAGACTTTGTTACTTCTAATACTCGTAGGTTTTACGGAATTACAGGGATGTCTTTGGACTTCCTATACAAAGATGTCAAAAAGTGGAATAACGACAGCACAGACGATTCTGTTAAGACTACTGTCCAGTGCATGAGGGTTGTCAATGACATTGCAGAACGAGGCGTAGTGTTAATAGATGAATACAGTAAACTTTTGACAAATGGCGAAGAACAGAAACAATTTCTCCCTTTGGTAGTCGAAGAATACCGTCAAAGATATCCTGATCAAAAGAAAGTGTCACTTATGAAGTGATCTGCTATCTGATGAGTGATGAACTAAAACACATAAAAGATATAGATTGGTTTTGTTCGATTTCCACTTTATTTTTGTAAATATTTGATTAAATTATGTATCGCATCATGAAAGTTGTTTTATTTCAAAACATTGACTGTTTTCATAGATTTCAGACTTCATGGATACACTTTTTTGCTACTTTCAAAAATATATTATAATTTGTCTTGTTTGTTTTAGTTTCCTTTTGTTAACATTTCCAATGAATAATGAATCTCCAATGTTACTGTAGAACATAAATTTTTTTTCTCGCTTTAAGACAAGTAATGGAGAAAAAATTATTCAAATTGCTTAACTCTACGATTAGCTGTGTCCCAATAAAAATTTAACTTGAGGGTTTTGGTCAAGTAGCAGATGGCCAAAGGGTGTAAATTTCAATGGCTGGTAGTGACCTCTAAAATTCGTTTAAATACTTTGAAACTTTCACTTATGACTTTTCTCAAAAGAATGAACAAAATGCAGGGGTGCCACACATAAAAAAAAATTTGCAGTACTGATATGAATAACCCTAATATATATATACGAGAGCCACTCAATATATTTTGCCCCACCTTTTTTTTCTTTCCAAATTTCCTTGTAAGTTCCAGAAATTTTGTACACAAGTAGTTACATACTTTTTTTCAAAGTTTTTATTTTTCCACATAGTCTCCATCCTTTTCTACGGCTTTCCTCCACCTCGAAACAAGGGCCTTTATTCCTTGCTGGTAAAAGTCCGCTGTGTTCCGCTCGAGCCACCTCTTAACCTCCTCAACAACCTCATCGTCACTCTGAAACTTTCTTCCACGAATAACATCCTTCATTGGCCCAAACAAATGGAAGTCTGAAGGTGGCAGATCCGGGCTGTATGGAGGGTGAGGTAACACAGTCAAGCGCATTTGTGTGATGGGCTCTCTTGTTTGCAAACTGTTGTGTGTTCTTGCGTTATCGTGCAAAAGAAGAACGTCTTCCAGTTTTCTCTCCGGTCGAACTCGCTTTATACGTCTCTGGAGTCTCTGTTGGGTAGCAATATATGCCTCTGAGTTGATTGTTTGTCCTTTCTTCATAATGTCCACCAGAATCACCCCTTTCATGTCCTAGAAGATGGTGGCCATAACCGTTCCTGCAGAGGGAACCATTTTGAACTTTTTCTTGCGTGGGGAGTCTGCGTTATGCCACTCCATGGATTGGCATTTTGTTTCAGGTTCAAAGTGGTGTACCCAAGTCTCATCCCCAGTCGCAATTCGTGAAAGGAAGTCATCCCCTTCTGTCTCGTATCGAACCAACGACTCAGAAGTAATTTCTTTTCTTTGGGCTTCGTGATCTTCAGTCAGTTCGCGAGGAACAAACCGTGAACACACTTTTGAGTATCCCATTTGCTGAATTATCGTATTCACACTTCCTTCACTAATTCCTAGCTCCAGTGATAGCTCCTTGTATGTGACGCGCCGATTTGATCGAATGATGCTGTTAGCACGTTGCACAGTGTGAGATGTCACAGCCGATGCCGGGCGACCGCTGCGTGGTTCATCATCGAGGCTGGCTCTCCCTCTCTCCGATAATTTCACACGTTTAGACCAGCGTCCAACTGTGCTTCGATCAACAACAGCATCTTCGTAAATGTTTTGTAGACGTTTGTGAATATTTCCAACTGTTTCCTTCTCTGCGGTTAAGAACTCGATAACAGCTCTCTGTTTACGACGCACATCACTGTCAGAGGCCATTTTCGAAACTGCGTTAACCATCGGTTTTATACAAGGGCGTTTAAAAGCGGTTTTATACAAGGAGGGGAGGTTCAAACTGGAAAAATCCGGTTATGTGAAGCGCAGAAAGTTCAAACTTAAGGCCAAAAAGACATTTCAGCCCCATGGCCTATTATTTAGCTAAGAAAAAAGGGTGGGGCAAATATATTGAGTGCCCCTAGTGTATATATATATTATATATATATATATATATATATATATATATATATATGAGAGAGAAATGAATTTTTTATTATTATTTCTTATTGTTGTATTCTCGCGACATTGCATTAAGATGATTTTTAAAAAAAAAGTAAAAAAAGGTGTAAATTCTTTTGAAAGAATGAATTTAAAATCAGGAAAAAGAAAGAAAGAAAGAATTCTAAAATTTGTTGAATTTATTTTAACTTAAAGTTGCTTCCATTCGCGTCAAGATTTTATGCATTTTTTGTCTGTTTGTTTACAAATCAAACTGTTTTCCAATCGTGCAGAAAAAACGATTGTAACACCTCGCAAATCGGTTCTTCTTCGCTTAAACAAGCCTATTTTTAATTTTTTTCTCCCACGCTTCTGTTTTCTGATACATTAACGTACGCAGAAGTAGTTTGAAGCGAAAGCTTTCGTAATCTTGATAATGAGAACCGTGCTGTTTACTGTTATGATTAATAACAGTACTGCTGTACACGATTGTGGCGTCTTCGGTATGTAAAAATACTAGTGTGCTTTATATGACGACTGGAAGTTGCGAGTGATATCAACTATTTTGGCTAATTAGTCGTGCCTTATTTATGGATCGAGCGATGTTTATTGGAATTATTGTGAAGTTTATCGATTAATCGTAATTGGCATTTTCTGTAATTTTATGGTTATTCGCTAATTTTAATCTTTGAATAACAACGTTCAAATGTTTACGTGGTTTTATTCAAAATATAATTCCTAAATGGAAAATGACATAAACACAGATATGTATACAGTATTTATATAAACAAGAAACTTGACGATAAAAGGTTTTAGTCTTCGTTATTTACATCTTGTAGGCTAGTGACTCCCAACCTTTTTCTAACCTGTTCCCTAACTTGTTCCCACGTTTCTTGTAGCACCCCACCGGCATTGAAAGTGAAATCAACTACATTTCCCTTAATGTGATATCTGAGCCTCTTTTATGCCTTTGGAGTTTCCCGATGGGATCAAGGAGAAGCCAATTCGCAACTTATTATTCTCAGTTTGAAGTCTCTCCCAGTACTTGTTTTTCGTGTGGAAAGGTTGGAAAACCGCAACTTACATGAGTAAGTGTTGGGAAAAACCAACAAAACGGAAATATCTCTAATAACGAAAAACATGATCAGTGACATTTCGTCAAAATTATGCTAACAACCGGTCAAACTAAAGTCCTGTTAATTGCTCATTTTTGTTGATACATTATATTATTATGGTTTGTTGTACTCCCCCGTTCCGTGGTACCCGTGTCACCTTCCCGTGGTATTACCTGTTACCCTTCCGCGGCACCCAGCTTGGGAACCACTGATGTAGGCTACGCAGTATACTACTACAACTAATAATAATAATAACAATAACAAGAGTAATAGTAATTATTAGTGATATACCGATTCCAAATTTAGCCCATACCGATGCCGATTCTTTGCCTAGATTTTAACAAATCAGTTCCCTTCATAAATTTTATTAATCACACTTTAAATTTTCATATTTTGAAATTTGTTTAAATGCTTTTCTTTAGCTCACTCCACAACATACAGTACCACCACAATTTGTTACTCATATACCGTAACTAAAGTGATATTAAATAGTTTTATTACTCATTAAAGTGATAAAATAATTTTATTTTAGTTTCAGAAATTAAACACCAAAATGTTTAAAGTAATTGTTTTTCCATATGTTGAAGGTATTTTCTTTCTTCAACACTGTACTACTTGTAAATAAAACAAATAAAGCTGTAGAACTGTCATTACGAGTAAATTATTTTACCGGTTTCTCTCTCTCTCTCTCTCTCTCTCTCTCTCTCTCTCTCTCTCTCTTAGCACGATGAATCATCGAGCAACTAATTTTTTATTATTTATCTCATCAACACCTCTAAGTGAGAAACTCTTGAATTCGCCATAAAAACAGACGGGTGTCACCCGCGGAACACTTTCAATCTTCATAAGGGACAAGTACACGGGTGTAGATACAGGGATCTCCCGCTGATATTCCCCGCCAGAAATAGATTTCCTCTACTCTCGAGGTGGCAAAACACCGCGAAGTATGAACAACTCAGTACTGTATATAGTACTGTATATCACTTGCGGCATTAACACCTTTCACGGCGGGAAACCCAAGATGGAACTCGGCGCCATTCAAAGAGTTGGCAGAGACATGCACAGGACAGACATCCAATTACAGAAAACATGCTCACACACTTGCATACCTTGTTAATACTCGTATTAAGAGGAGATTGTAGACATCAATCGACCAGGGAAGAACTCCAGGGTGGGGATGTTTGGCAGGAGACAGGGAGTGCTGGAACTCCCGTTTCTGCTGTTACTGTCCTCCTTAGCTGATTTTTTTCGATGTCTCATTTACCCTGTGAGCATTCCACCATGCTCTCAAACACACTTCTCACCTCTATTCCTTACTACACTTACATGTATCTTACACACTACACAATCTTTTCCAAATTTATATTAAAAAAAAAGAAGAAAAATTGCATCATTAAGCATTAGAGACCTTGTTTATGGCTATCTTCTTCTTCTGCGGATGGGTCACTTTTGCGGGAGTTCGCCCTTAGCCCCCTCCTCCCTACATAAAAAAAAAAATGTCTAAGAGTAGAGTAGACAAGTATATTGAAGAAATACATAATTCATAACGAACAAAACAAAACAACAAAAAATGCATAGCATAGATTAGGTGAGGTAGAGTTGCTTTTCTACCATCACGGTTTATTTTTTCTCTTCTTTCTCGTGGGTGGCTGGATGCATGTGACGGGGAAGAGCATGGTGTGGAAAACCTGATTTCTGTTCACAATTCCTGTTTCAAACCTTTTTCTTAGAAGCATTTCGTCACTCTACCGTCGTGATTGCCTTACACGTACATGGCTGTAGACATGGAGAGTTTAACCTTTACTTCTATTAACCCTCAAATCATATGTTCGAGGTTTTTGTGACGATACCAAATAGTTGATACAAGATCAGCACAAATATATTATTAGTTAATTTATACCACGGTGCTATCTAGTATACGATTTCTGGGTGCGCACTGTGCATAGCGTAATTGTAGAGCAAGCTTATGTATTGTCCTCTTTCCTGTGAAATTTCTTTGGCTACTTTTCCAGGGTCAAGGTATTTTCTTCAACCTTTATCCGTACCCGGTTTTGGCGGGGAGGGTAGGGAGAGCTTTATGCTTTTGTATCGTTTTCTACTACTGCTAGAATAGTTAAAAAATGAACTAGTTTAGTAAAAGGAACCTCCCCGAGTGAACCGAAAGATCTTCTCTCTCTCTCTCTCTCTCTCTCTCTCTCTCTCTAATATATATATATATTATGTGATATTAGTTATAAATAATGGTAAACACTCGATGTAGGAACTCAATTTTTTCGTTTTATACTGGTAAAAAAACTTTCCCATCTTGATTCACTTGGTACGAGGCAGTAAATACAAATTCGAGTGTCAGTTACGTCATATAGAGTTTATAGGCATTGGCCTGACTTCCCGCGAAGATTACGTTCGAACGCAGCCTGGGATTGAGGTCACAGCGCCATCTGCCGGCTTTGGGGTTTGGGTATGTGGCGGTATTCGTCATAGATGATAATAAATGTTGCGTGCAAAGAGAGCCTTTGGGTTTACATTCAGTTTACTCCTTCTAATTTATGAAGTTTTAGTTTTTGTTGCTTGATAATTGTATAAATTAGTTATATGCATTTGATATATGAATTATATCGGTAAGTTATGCGAAAGTTTTAATATGCAATTTAAATTCTACAGTTCAATCAGATTGGGGCTACGTCATGGCCAATATCGTAATATCGCTTCCCGTCAATCAACGAAGTTGAGCGACATTTGGTCTGGAGAGTAATTGTGTGGGAGACCGTTCTCCGCGTCCATACTACGTAGCGACCCGTGGTGGTTCGGATCCCACGTAAAGCCGTAAGTCTCCTCCATCAAATGACCTTAGCCGTTGCGAAGGAGGTTAAACAATTTCATCAAACATCAATCAGAAGGACGAGAATAAACTTTCCATTTAGTTTTCGACAAATAACTGTATAACTTTCATCACCGAATAGGATGTCGGGAAGAGGAGGGCAGACCGATGACAAAAAAGACAACGGAGAAAGGTAGAGAAAACATCAAGAACTCTAAAAGTGAATCCTAAATTCTAAATGAATATATGGACGAGAGAAATTTAGCCGCCCACGCTATGCATCGAAAATCTCCCCGTCGCGAGACTGCATCCTCGTAACCCTGAACTCGCGGGACTGTCCGTGGACACTGGACACCATTTAATGAACATTCTCTGGTCATTAAATATTAATGAACCGTTTGTTTACGAGATTTAGCAGTGCATTTTGAACTTTAAATAAAAATGAAATTTATTCGTACGTCCGAAGCCATTCATTAAAATCCCAAAAGGAATGAATTCATACAAATTAAATATATTTATCTCTGCAATGAATTATAAGGACGTATTATTTATCCCAAAAAGGTACATTCAGGCCCAGGTTACTCTCTCTCTCTCTCTCTCTCTCTCTCTCTATATATATATATATATATATATATATATATATATACACTCGTATATGTGATGCGCACCCACAAAGAAAAATAAAAAGTGATTCCAGGGCCTTTCGTTTATTCAACAGTACACCTCGTCAGGAAATATATATATACTGTATAATACACCTTGGTTTTGCTTCGGCCCAAATCGTTCATTCTGACGAAGGTCAAGCTTGTTGCTCCACCTTAGACCTACAGCTTAACGTGGAATCCGAATCACGACCCATCACGGGTGGTCAGAAATTACAAAATGCTCATTCGGACTCGATCTCTCGACCTCCTGATCAGCAGCCCAGCGTCTTAATCACTAGGTTTCCCAGGGTACTCATTTATCTGCTAACCAATTTTTATTGTATGGAAGGATGAAGAGCTGGGTTTGCTGCGCACCGATTGCCGTCACCAGGAATCGAAACCGGGGCCGGTGGATTCGTACTCAGCGATGCTAACCCCTACACCACCGAGGCGTATTTTATATATATATATTATATATATATATATATATATATATACATAAAATGACTGAAGCAAGCAAAATATTGTAGAAATGGATGGGAGCAGTTACATATATGTATAAACTGCTCCCGTCCATTTCTACACAGGATATTATGCTTGCTTCGGAGTCATTTGATACGCTAAAAACATACTTAATAAGCATCATTTACATGTTTAAGAAGCGTATTGAGAATTTATGCTGTGATGTTTCGTTAATTGAAATGAAGGATTGATTAGCTTTACAGAACCCATTTTCATTTCGTACTTTGTGCATGGCCATAGGCACTCAGGTTTATATATAATATATTATAATAATAATAATAATAACAATAATAATGTAAAAATGTTCGTGAGAACTTTAATGTCGGAGGATCCCCAAACAAAAGAAAAAGAATCTGAGGGTTAAATAAACATATGTAACCTTTAAATATGTAATTGTTTTCCCATAGATTTTTTGTTAAGTTTTCGGTTGAAGAATAAATAAAATGAGGTTGCCATTTTGTATGCTTATCTTTTATCTCTTTCGAGTGTGATTCTTTTTAGCCCGTGATTGGTGTGTGCTGTCATCGATGAAAAGATTTATGATTAAAACATGCGATATTTTTATACCTTCCGTGGGATGGAAGAGTAACTTTATCAAAATGATCGATGTGTCTGAGTTAAGATTTGCCTCTCTTTGCTGTGGGCTTCTTGGTGTTGTCCAGAAAAGGATGACTAATGTTTACCGAACGGAATTAAGATGAATACGAATGACATTATTTAATTGCGGACGTTTTAGAGCATATCCTACTCCCTCCTAGTTATTAATGAAGTCCTATGATGTGTATTTGTATTTATTTAAGGATGTCTTTGTCCCCACAAATTAACTGAATTCACCATTCATACAAAGAATGTTACATTTTAGATGACTAAAAACTACAACCTTGTACGGGGCTCCAATAAACCTTAGCCTCCCCCGCCCATGGCCTAAACCATTAGAGGTACAGTAAAACTAAACATACCTTACAAAAGAGAATTTAATCCTGCATTTAATGAGAAACAATTAAAACTTGGTGTTCCCGCCATTGGCTTCCAAGACAACCTGAATTCGCTTTGGGTAGCTTGCCAAAAGTGACGTGAATAGATCTTGATCGTCACGCAAATTTGCTAAAACAGTTTCAGTATGTTGCGTTATTGTATCCTTCGAAAATCGATTTGCTGCAGGTTCTTGAAACAAGAGACATTCAACCTTGTCCTTTATAACTGATCCAATGTGTTCACAGACGTTCAGGTCAGGAGAATTTCCTGGCCATTCTTCATTTCCAAAGAAATCGATCTCATGGTTCCGCAACAACTGTTGAGTGGCTAATGCCTTAAAGCAGGGGGCCTTATCGTGCAGAAGTGTGACCTGATCGACATCCATAACATTATTTGGGTTTCTTAGAAAAGGAATGACATGCTGGGATAGAATAATATCACGAAAATACTGTCCATCCCAACTCTGACCATTTGACTTCAGCACCCACATGAGCTTCTTTGCAGTGAACAAAACAAACACACCAACACAGTCTGGACTTTTTAATAATTCGCGATAATGTTCATTGTCATCGATTTCATCTGGTGTTGTGGCCCATACTCGATCATTTTGGTAGTTAGGCCGACGTGTTACGTAAACAAAAAATTCATCGGAGACAGCTAAATGCATGAAATCATCCACATCCCAATCTTCAAGATAATGGGCAAACCACATTCTGTCATCGATGTTAAGTTGAGTTTTTCTTGGCTTTGGAAGTTCATGCCAAGGCTTTAACGATCTTTCCTCTCAACACTTCGATCTCTCTAGATAGTTTAGCACAGCTGTTTTTCCGCTTACGCGTACCACTTTCAATGATGTCCTTTGTTTCTTGAGAGAGTGGCAAATTTGGGCGCCCAGATTTGGTTGTATCCATTTCACATTCATCCAAAGTTTTATTCCAATTTCTTTTGACGAAGTCCTCACTTCTTCGCAACTTTTTGGCAACCCATGAACGTGTTATAAAGGTGGCTCCAGCATCACGAGCTTCCCGAAATGTTATTGCTCGTATGCGATCTATCACACGTTGCCTCTCCGAATCACCAATTAATTGAGAAGCCATTATATTATCACTTTATCAGCTAGAGTAATTTTAATACCTGCAATAAATAAAGAATTTTATGTTTTTATAATCACTAAAAACTATTTCCATATAAGTAAACATGTAAGCTGCAAATGGGGGGGGGGGAGCTAAGGTTTTTTGGAACCCCTTACATAAGTATTAGATACTCTGTATTATTGCTCGCATAAGGTAAAAATAAGGGATAAGAAAACAATGACGTTATTTAGATTATTTGTTTGTGTTCATGAAGACGTAATTTAATCGGTCCTATTCAAAGGAGTGACATAACGAAGGAGTGACATAACAAAGGAGTGACAAATCGGAGATAAAATTCAAAGGAGTGACATAACAAAGGAGTGACAAATCGGAGATAAAATTCAAAGGAGTGACACGAAAATACCAACAAAGAAGAAGAAAGAACAAATCCAGAGGGAAGAGAGGCTTGCAACTGTTAGGTTAGGTTAGGTTAGGTTAGGTTAGGTTTCTAGTTTTTGAAATAAAATCTTAATTTTAACAATTCTAACAAATTTTGTTTTTTAAATAAAATTTTAATAATTATACTCCTTTGAATTTTATCTCCGATTTGTCACTCCTTTGTTATGTCACTCCTTCGTTACGGTATTTATGTCACTCCTTTGTTATGTCACTCCTTTGAAATGTCACTCCTTCGATACAGACCCAATTTAATGCTTTGAACATCGTACATTAGCCTTAATCACCGTTAGGACTAGTGACGTACCGATTAAAAAATTTAACCGATGTGAATTCTATGAAAAATTGCCGATGCCGATTATGTCCCTATATTTAAAAAAATCAATTCCCTTCATAAATTTTACTAATCTAATGTGAAAACTTTCAATTTTCATATTTTTACATTTCAAATTTGTTAAAATGCTTTTCCTTAACTCACTCCACAATATACAGAGTGGCCACAAAGTCCCTTTGCAGTGAAATTACAACATATCTGTATGTTGCTCTTGTTTTTCATGCAGAGGGACTTTGTGGCCACCCTGTATGGTACCAGAATTTGTTACTCACATACTGTAGCTAAAATGATGTTAAATACTTTTATTATTTCGTAAAATAATAAAATAATTTATTTGTTTCATAAATTGAATACCAATATTTAAAGTACAGTAATTGGTTTTCCTTATGTTGAAAGTATTTTGACTATTTTCTTTCTTCAACAATGTAAGCAACAAAATTTTGTCCCTCTTTCTTCAACAATGTAAGCAACAAAATTTTGTCCCTCTTTCTTCAACAATGTAAGCAACAAAATTTTGTCCCTCTTTCTTCAACAATGTAAGCAACAAAATTTTGTCCCTCTTTCTTCAACAATGTAAGCAAAAAATTTTGTCCCTCTTTCTTCAACAATGTAAGCAACAAAATTTTGTCCCTCTTTCTTCAACAATGTAAGCAACAAAATTTTGTCCCTCTTTCTTCAACAATGTAAGCAACAAAATTTTGTCCCTCTTTCTTCAACAATGTAAGCAACAAAATTTTGTCCCTCTTTCTTCAACAATGTAAGCAACAAAATTTTGTCCCTGGTGGCCAATTTGAATAAAAAAAAATGGGATATGCGATTTGGGCTTATAAAATTATTAAATTACTTAAAATAAAGTCACCATAATAAGATGGTTTAATATATAAATTATAAAGAGTACAACTTAACACAGAATTATTATTAATATAGTAGGAGATTACAATAGTTTATAATATTTAGAGATTAGCTAGTTAGAGAATATGTAAATTTATGGGCATCTTAAGTTATTACGCTTTGCCTTTTTTGTGAATGGAAATTTTTTTTTTATAATTTCATTTTGAAATGAGTATAAATTATCATAAATAGTGTTTTTTGTATGTTTAATTTTTTTTAAATATAGATTTTGTTTTGTCATGGAAATTTTAAAATTTCAAATAATCGGGAAGAGAATCGACTAAATTTGCCCGATGCCGATGCCCAAATAATGGCCGATTCTTCCGATGCCGATGAATCGGTACACCGCTAGTTAGAACCCAACTGGGCATACTGTTGACAAGATGCTTTTTTATGTAGGAAGGAAGGGGTCAAGGACGAACACCCGCAAAAGTGACCCCTCCAAGAAGGAGAGAGTCGAAAACAAGGTCTCCAAGGCTCAACGATGCCACTGTTTTTTTTTTATAAATTTTCAAATGATTGTGTTGTAGCTAAGATGCATTTATGTGTAGTGAGGAATAGAGGGAGAAGTATGTGTTTGAGAGGGTAGATGAGACACGGAAAAAGAACAGCTAAAGGGGACAGTGACAAGAGAAACGAGAGTGCCAGCACTCCCTATCCTATCTCCTGCTTAACGTCCACCCTGGAGTACTCCCATGGTCGATTGGTATCTACACTCTTCTCTTGTACACGCTTATAAGTGTCGCTGCTAATCCTCTCCTATTCTCCCATTAGTTTCAAGTGCGGATCATTTGTTAATGAACATTTATGTTTCCTGACAATTTTGCCCAAAACTACTCATAGATGTTCAACTGGATTCCGGTCGGGGGACTGTTGGGAGCGGGCAGTTGAGAAGCGACACCTCATTGTAGTAGGATATAGTTTTTCGATAGAAGGCTTCCAACTTTATCTAAAATGCTTTGTATAAGTTTGACAGTGATAAGCTTCCCCAGTTCTTCTTCTATTGTAAACGACTCTAGATGTTCCAAACACTTTTGAAGAAAACAATTGAAATGATATAATAAGTTCAAAGGTGCACCTGACAATTTTTTAGATAATATATCACATTAAAACAGCAATAGCTCGGATCATAATGATCTCTTAGTTCAACTCGAAGTTACTTTCGTCGGCCAAAGTAAGCTTGTCTACTCGTCGGGGGTCAGTTTTTGTGGTCTTTTGGCTACTGAAACCTCTTCTTCCTGTTGGTCTCTGATAGTCAAGGTCTCTTCCTGGTTTTATATCTTTTAAGACCACTTTTATTTAGCCTCCTTTTAATGGTTTGCTTCGAGATATTGGTCCCAGTTGTTGTTTGTCAATCGTTCTTAGAAAGGTGGGATTTTTTCTACAATTTTTCACTTACAGAAGTCACGGATGTTTTTCGTCTCTAGCGGTTGTAGCTTTTTTTTTTTCTACCACTACGACACTTGCTGGTATGCGATTTTGCTTCTTGTAAATAAAAATGTTTGAAGTTAGTTTGGACCGCACACCGAAAAAATTTAAAAGCTTTTCGCAGAAGCAACTTCGTTGAAATCTTTGGAGGAAAGGAGGTGAATTTGTGCTCTCTCCTATTTCTGTTCTTGAGCATTTTTCTATTAATAAACTTATTACTTTTTTTTTTAAATAATATAGAAGTGTTTAGCATATCGTCATGAAATGGGATTAACATGAACAAACCATTCTTATTATTTCTATTCTTATTCGAAATAAAACACCACCGACCATTTTTTTCAAAGCATTTAATGTAGTTTCGGAAAAAAGTTCACCTAGAAAAAATGTTTAAAAACCAAAAATTACTAATTAGTACATATTGTTTTCTTTGGATATTTTCTCCTGATTTGGTGACTAATAAAATTTCAAAAACAAAACTCATTCATTACCAATCAATAATTTTTTTATGCTCTTTGTTGTTGTTGTTGACGTTATAAGAGGTGAAATTAGAGTTGTAGGAGTGATATCAGAAAGTGGGGAAATGGGAAATATAGATGAAGAGTTGATAGGTCCTCGGGCTCACCAAGGATGCGCAGGTTTTTTTTTGGGGGGGGTTAAGGTCTGATGATAGGTGTTTCACCTTCCTTGCGCGTTCAAGCTTTTGTAGGGTGCTTGACTTGTTAGCTTATAGTTTGGGTTTTCTACCTCTTTTATTTTTTATTTATTTTATTTTATTTTTTTTTTTTTATTTATATATATATTATTATTTTTATATTTTTTTTATTTTATTTATTTTTTTTTTTTATCTTCTATACGGTACAAAAAGTGCCGTTGGTGGGGGGTTTCTGCTGCGGGGTAGACTTCTCTTGAAGTAGAAGTACTCTCTCCCGCGCTGAGGTCCAATATCGAGTTCTTCATAGGTCTGTGGAGAGGTGTTTCGTACCTTCCTCCAAGTTTTCTCCGCCCTTCTGTGCAGAAGCACATTGAGGGCTGGTAAGTTTGCTTGTTGGTGCAGTGCCTGGGATGATATCCTGTCGCTGAGTCGTTTCCCCAGGATGAATCTTGTTCCAGCGTTCTGTATTTTTTGTAGCAACATCAGATTTGTGTCGCTCGTTGTGTGCAGTGGAATTGCCGGGTATTCGAGGATTGACCGTACGAGCGCCGTGTACAGCATCTTCTTATTTTTTACCGAGAGTCCCCTGAAACGGTAGAGTTTACTGAGCTCTCCTTTCGCTTTGTTTGCTGTGTGGTGTGGTTTTTATAGCCAAAGCTGTTGATGGTCAGGCCGAGAGCTGTGCCTTGTTGCTTGTAAGGTTGGATTCGGTTGTTTATTTCTAGTGCGTGAACGTTCCTGCGGCCAATGTTAATAACTGTGAATTTCTGTTGGTTTGTCTGAATTTTCCAACGTTCCTCGAATTCATTGATTCTTTCAATTTGTCTCTTCAGCCTGTTGGCGTGTTGCTCTTTGCTGAGGTTTGATGTTACTATTTGCGTGATGTCGTCCGCGTAGATGACTTCTCGGGTGTGTGGTGGGGGCGGAGGCATTGGGCGATGTAAGGTTGTACAGAGTGGGCGAAAGTATCGCTCCCTGGGGCACTCCCGCCTGGATGTCGAAGAGCTTGCCAGTGTGGGTCTTGTGTTGGACGTAAGCTTTTCGATCTTTGAGGAAGCTACAAAGGATTTTCCTAAGTTTGCTTCCATGTTCTGTTCGAGGATGCGGTATTGTAATCCTTGGTGCCACACTTTGTCGAAGGCGGCCTTCACATCTCTCAGTACTATCGAGACTCTTCTGCTGAACGCTAGTTTGTTTGCCACCGTTTCGTGCAGAATGGCGAGGGCTGTGGCTGTGCCTCTCTTTTTCCTGAATCCATGTTGGGCGTCTGAAAGTGCACCATTGACCGTGAGGTGGAAATTCAGTTTCCGAAGGAGTATTTTTTCCAGGGTTTTGCCGAGTACTTCTAACAGGCTGATGGGTCTATAGTTCTCGATGAACTCTGCGGATTTCCCTCCTTTAGGGATCATGATGATTTTTGCGGTTTTTAATGCTTTTGGGAAGTATCCGATGGAGAGACTGGCGCTAAATATGTTTGCTATCTCTTCGTGTATGTTCGGGGGCGACTTTTGGATCAGGGTTTTCGTGATTCCGGAGGGGCCTGGTGCCTTTTCTTTAAAGAGGCTGATCGTGTCAGTGACCTCTTTCACCGTAATTCTGAAGTTGGCATTTAGGGGTTCTGCCCTATCCGTTGGTAGGATCCTTTCGTGGTTGTCTTCCAGCCACTGCGTGACCCTTGTTTCATTGTCTTCGTCGAACAGGTCATTTTCTTCATCACTTATGTTGAACGTTCTTCTGAGACGATTTCGAAAGCTTTCCGCTATTTCTTGGTCCGAGATGAGAGGTCTTCCGTTTTCATTCCGGAGTGTCTTGAATTTTTCAGCTTTGGGTGTTCCTTTTAGTTTCCTTATCTGTGACCAGAAGGTTTTTGGGTCTCTTTCTACGTCTATCCTGTCGACGAGCGCGTTCCACATGTCGTGTTCTTTTTCAATCCACAAGCCTCGTAGTCGGGCTCTGAGGATGTTGTATTGCAGTTTGTTATGCAGGTAATTTATGCCGTTGTCCATCTGGTTCCTGACGACGTTTAATTGGCGTGGACGGCGTCGATTTCTTCGGAGGGGGAGGGGTGTGGCAGAATGCGGTGGGTGATGGTGGGTACGTGTTTTTCCTTGGCAGTCTTCAGCGCCTTCAGAAGGTCTGCCGTGGCAGCTTCAATTGCTGCTATCCCCCCACCATTCAGTTCTGAGGGCTCGTGTTGGGCGAGATCAGCCTGGTACTCCTCCCAGTTCGTCTTGCGGATGGAGGGGCGGGGACGGATTGGGACTTGTAAAGGAGCGCAGGCAATCTTCATGATGATAGGGACGTGGTCGCTGGGTGTGGTGGGGCCCGGATAGTGATGAGTGTTGAGGTATGCCAGATTATTGGCAATAATTTTGTCGGGCATCGTTCCGGCGTTCCTGCCGTAAAAAGTTGGAAAATGTGGCCCTAGCCACTTCATTTTCCCCCTTCTGTTTATTTCTGCCAGTTGTTTCCCGTAATGGTTGCTGTAGTTATCGTCGAAGTCCACATGTCTGGCATTCAGGTCTCCGATGATGTAAACTGGGCAGTTGTAGTTCAGAAGTTTGATAATGCTGATGAGATGGTGCCCCTCCTCGGGGGGCAGTATGTCGTCCCAATGATGAGGTCTTCGTGGCCCAGTTTAACCTCACTGCCAGTGTTTCGTCTTCGAAGCTTGTGATCTCTTCGAAGCGAAGACCACGTTTGACGGCAATTGCAACACCGTCATGCAGTTCTTGCGATCTGTTCGATTGTATGATGTTGTAATTGAACAGTTTTATTTGCTGGGGTGCCTTTAGGCTGTGTGAGTTAATGAGGATGATGTCTGGGTCGATTAGTCTGTAGGTATTGGCCAGAGACGTCTTGTGCGTTTGCCAATGCAGTACATTTTGCTGAAGAATCGTTAGGTTAGTTTGTTGCGCGTGCATGTTGATTGTGTTTTGCTTTTTGGTTCAGTGCCTGTGGGGGAGCGCGTCGCATTTCCTGAACGAATTTTTTTGTATGCCTGGTCCGGGAGAACGTCGAGGTCCTCACCGTGGACAGTGATTTCTCGTTGTTCGATCAAGAGTGGGATGTCATAAGTGGTGTCCAAGTTCTCTTCGAAGGTGTACTTATAAGATCCTCTCTCAGCCCTTTCACCAGTTGGGATAGCACCATGGGTTCAGGGAAGGGGTTGGAGGCCTTCGCGACGATCCTTAGCCCCAGATCTGAGGCCTTGTGTGGGTACGAGCAATCTTCTTCGGTAACGGCTTAGAGGATTCAGTGTTCGGCTTCTCAGGAGATTTGGGGCAAGAGGTTTGCCCGGTTAGGGGCTTCACTTTGGTGCCTCCCGTATTCCCGCACGAGTGCGGCGGGGTCGTGGGGCATCCGTGTAAGATTCCGCTTCGTTATCTGATACTGGGGCAGAGACGGGTTGGGTAGGTTCGGGCTCAGGTTCTGATTCACTGTCTGATTCGTCGGAGGTGGCAGTTGTCCTTTCTGGAAGTCGTGCCGCGAAGATAGATGCCGAGGGGACATCGTCGGGGGCGTTGACTTCCGGCATGCCGTTTCTCCTGAGCATGTCATTTAGGTGCTTCGAGTATGTGCCTGGGGTGCCCATATTGAGGAGATGAGCGTGTATGACGCATGTCATAGGGTCAGGCTGTTGAGTTTTCGAGCACGATTTCTGTGGGACTGAGGTGGGAGCGAGCCTCCTCGAGGGACTGTTTGACTGCAGCTCTGTACGGTTGCAGCTCTTTTACGGCCGAGTCCTCCTGAGTTTTTTCCTTCCTCAGTCGGATGGCCTCCTTCTTCTTCGGGCATGCCATTGCCAGTGTGCGGTGCGGGCCGTGGCAGTTGATGCACTTCTTTTTGTGGCCTTACATTCGGTCCACTTATGTCCCACTGCTGCGCATTCGGAGCAGACCGTGATGTTTTGGTGGGACAGTCCTTCGATGGGTGCTCCTCGAATTTATAGCAGTTAAAACAAGTCAGGACAGTATAAATTCGTCCACGGTGATCTGAGGGGGTCACGAACATGTGGAATAGTAACAGTCCTGATTCCGCTGCTTTGTGCGCCATCTCGGGGGTCTTGAATTCAACTTTAACGACGTGGGTGAAGTCTTTGATTTTTGTGACTTCTTCAACTTTGGCCCACGTGTTCTCCTTTTCTAATTCTCTTTTATTTCTTCCTTAGTCCGGCCTCCGATGTGGCGGTCGAGTTTTCTCATAAAGACAGAGCTCTTGGCTCTGATATTAGGGGGCACCTGGATTTGTATGCCCGCGTACGAAGCGACTCTTTAGTTTCAGGCGCCAGAAGCTTCGACGCGTCTTCCTCCCTGCATACTGCGGTGAACGTAGGGTGCTCACCGTAAATTCGGATGAAGGGCACGCGTGCCCTCGTGAAAACTTCCGAGATGATGTAGCTTCTCGTGCTTTCTTTAGATGTTGCTTTGATTTTATTCGCATTTGTTTTTGGGGCGTTGCGGTCGCCATCTTGTAAAATGTGTCGCGAGATAGGGTCGCCAGGGGTCGGCCATCGGGCAGGAGGGGGGGGGTGAGAATGGTGGTGTATGATATGGGCTCTGGCCGCATCTCCTGAGGGGGATGACTCATGGCGGACTTATGAGCGCCGCCTCCCCTCAGGCTTGGTTATCAGGATTGCAGTTTCCATACACGGAGACGGGGTGATTAGAGTCGCACCGTGGTCTTGGGAAACCTCTAGCCCTGACATGCATTTCCCCCGAGAGGTGATGTCATGCCAAAGTTCGAGTGCAATTCTGGATGCAGTTCGAGCGAACCCTGATCTGGTCCGCAGCGGGCTAAGCCTCAGACCTCCTTCGTCAGATCCTATTGATGCACGCATCGATAGACGGGTTCTAGTGAAACCCCCCAACCTGCCCCTCCGGCTTGGCCCCAGCAAGCCCTGGGTCTCTAGTGAAGACACATACTATCGTAGAACGCGCTCAAATAGAAGTAGTCTTATTTCTGCGATGTCCTGGGTTTATACTTTTAGCAGCCAATACTACTGTCGCGTGCACTTCGGCGAAGAAAAACGAAGCGTTGTCTTGTCTGCGGGGTCCAAGCGAATTCAATGCTGCTCGAATTAGTCTGCCTGGGCGAGATGAACTCTTATTCCCTTGCGGGTAGTGATTCTGGGCAGGCAAAAGCGGGCGAGAAATGATTCTCCGGGAAAAGAAAATTTTCCTCCAACTTTGCCACCTTTGCCAGAGCGAGATTCAATCGACGAGTGGTAAAGAAATTTTCCTCCAACTTTGCCACCTTTGCCAGAGCGAGATTCAATCGACGAGAGGTTGAGGTAGAATTCAGCGTAGCGACTCTGAATCTACATGGTCCTCTATGCTCTTTAGAAATTTTGATTCTGTCCAACTTTTTTCCAAGAACTGTACCTGCAACTTCTAAAGTACTCATTTTTGATGAAGACGAATTACATATACTCGTACATAGTGTATATCATACACTATGTATATACACAGTATTTCAAACTGAACAATGTCAAGGTAACCTAGCGTAGTATCGCGATACAAAAGATACGATACAAATAAGTGTCAGTAATGCGATACTTTATCATAGACTCAGTCAAGAACTGTTCATAAAATACAACACTGCACTACCATCAAGTGCTCCGTTTGAGAGATTTTTAGCATAGCTGGAAATCTCTTTGCTTCAAAGAGAAACAGAATGGCTGATGAATTGTCTGAGAAGTCACTGTTTGTAAAATTTAATAAAAATAGAAAGTAATTAAGTTGTTTCATAATATGTCATATATGATGTGTATATATATATATAGGATAAAAACGAAGACGTAGAGCATAAAAGTCATTATATTTGGCTGCAGCCGACGCTTCGGGCAACTCTACCCATTTTCAAGGCCTAATAAATAAAAGCTAAAATTAATACATGACAAAAATATATAAATGTCGAGAACTAAAACAAAATTAAAACTGTTCAAGAATAAAAATTAAAATTACAAAGCATAAAACAGCATAAGCCAAAAACAAAAAGTAAAATTATATAATAACAAAAATATACGAATGATAAAAATAAAACTTAAAAACTAAAAACATTCAAAGGTAAAATAGTTAAAAAACTTTACTAATAAAAAAGTTAAACGAAAAGCCACAACAGTAAACCAAACATACCATGCTCACTTGACAGCCACAAAAAACTGAGGCGAAAAGGAGACAGGGTCACAAGGGGAAAAAAAAAAATTTAGTTTGTAGGTATTCTAATTAATATAAAGGGGGTAACAGCTGGAATCAATATTTAAACTGGAGTTCAAAAATTTAATGCACAAAGATTCGTAAATACGGAGGGAGGACGGGCATTTTAATGATTTAAGAATTTTAAAATTGTTAACAGAAATGTCAACCTTACACTTGATAGAATGATTTCTAATAGCAGACTGTTCCTTTTTCGCTAAAACTTTCCCTGTCCTATGGCTAATACCCATATGGGAGCAAAATCTCGCCTGCAAGGAACGAACTGTGCTGCCAACGTAGTTCCCCTGGGAACACCCAGGGCAGGTAAACAAATAAACAACAGAACAGTTCATCGCAGGGGGGATTTCGTCCTTACATCGGAGAAAATCCAAGGGTATTATTATTTACAAAAGCAACCTTAAAATCAGTGTGAAAATAAAATTTCTTCACCACACTCAACAATTGCTTTTTCACAAAAGTGTTAAAATGGTAGAGATCAGGTAAAACAAGATATTTACAATTCTTAGGAACATCATACGTTGGGATAAGGTTGGGGGAATAAATATACATTATTAAGAAATTTACCAATAATACCTCCTAAGGTTCATAAAGTCGGTGTTCCATTGCGCCCAATTTTAGCGTCTTATCCTTTGGCTAATTACAAACTTGCCAAATTTCTTGTCCCACTGTTATCATCATTTACTGTGAACTCGTACAGTGTTAAGGATAGTTTTTCCTTTGTGTCGGAAATTAAGAAGGTTGATATGAATTCTTTGTTTATGACAAGTTTCGATGTATCTTCCCTCTTTACAAATGTCCCCTTGGATGAGACCATTACAATTATTTTGAATAAAGCTTTTCCACAGCCGAACTCACTTTTTCACGGCTTTGGCAGAGCACAGTTTGAGCAGCTCTGAATTTGGCAGTCAAGGATAACTTTTTTAGTTTTCAAGGGGTAGTTTACCGTCAGTTGGATGGAGTGGGGATGGGGAGCCCCTTAGGTCCCGTTTTTGCGAATATTTTCATGTCGCATCTTGAGGAAAGGGCCTTCTGTGAGTGCCCCCTCACCTTAAGCCCAAATTGTACAGACGTTATGTTGATGATACGTTTGCTTTATTCCAAACGGATAATCAATAAGTTCAGTTTCTAAGTTTTCTGAACACACTGCATAAGAACATTGTATTTACGCAGTTGAAGGTTCTATTCCTTTCCTTGATGTTTTGGTCTCCAAATCTGGCTCGACCGTTTTAACTTCTACATACCGGAAGCCTACGTTTATGGGTTTGGGTTTTAATTTTTATAGTTTTTGCGATTTTAATTACAAATTAAGTTCCATTCGCACTTTGGTGCATAGAGCTTATAATATTTGCTCGAACTTTGCTCTGCTTCATAATGAGTTTGAATTCCTTACTGATTTTTTCTTTAAAAATGGTTTTCCACTGGATCTTGTAGGAGGTATTCTTGGTAAATTTCTTAATAATGTATATTCCCCTAACCTTATCCCAACGTATGATGTTCCTAAGAATTGTAAATATCTTGTTTTACCTGATCTCTACCATTTTAACACTTTTGTGAAAAAGCAATTGTTGAGTGTGGTGAAGAAATTTTATTTTCACACTGATTTTAAGGTTGCTTTTGTAAATAATAATACCCTTGGATTTTTTCCGATGTAAGGACGAAATCCCCCTGCGATGAGCTGTTCTGTTTATTTGTTTACCTGCCCTGGGTGTTCCAGGGGAACTACGTTGGCAGCACAGTTCGTTCCTTGCAGGCGAGATTTTGCTTCCATATGGGTATTAGCCATAGGACAGGGAAAGTTTTGTCGAAAAAGGAACAGTCTGCTATTAGAAACCATTCTATCAAGTGTAAGGTTGACATTTCTGTTAACAATTTTTAAATTCTTAAATCATTAAAATGCCTGTCCTCCCTCCGTATTTACGAATCTTTGTGCATTAAATTTTTGAACTACAGTTTAAATATTGATTCCAGCTGTTACCCCCTTTATATTAATTAGAATACCTACAAACTAAATTTTTTTTTTTCCCCTTGTGACCCTGTCTCCTTTTCGCCTCAGTTTTTTGTGGCTATCAAATGAGCATGGTATGTTTGGTTTACTGTTGTGGCTTTTCGTTTAACTTTTTTATTAGTAAAGTTTTTTAACTATTTTACGTTTGAATGTTTTTAGTTTTTAAGTTTTATTTTTATCATTCGTATATTTTTGTTATTTATATAATTTTTACTTTTTGTTTTTGGCTTATGCTTGTTTTATGCTTTGTAATTTTAATTTTTATTCTTGAACAGTTTTAATTTTATTTAGTTCTCGACATTTATATATTTTGTCATGTATTAATTTTAGCTTTTATTTATTAGTCCTTGAAAATGGGTAGAGTTGCCCGAAACGTCGGCTGCAGCCAAATATAATGACTTTTATGCTCTACGTCTTCGTTTTTATCCTAAATGTAAAACTACGTCTTCTTACGAGGGATCCTATTTCATATATATATATATATATATATATATAATATATATTATATATATATATATATATATATATATATATATATATATATATCGTATCGTATCGCGTTATTTTTTGGCCCAGATACACCACCCTAATATATATATATATATATATATACACTGTATGCTGCTAAAAATTATCTAACATATAAAACAAGAGATATCGAAGACATGGGCGCTCCCGAGAAAACCTGTTGACTGCCAGATGATATTACGTAAGCAATCAGAACAGGATATTTTGGGATGGCCACAAGGCAAAGAGACATACAATATTGAAGGATGACGAATTTGAAGTTAAAAAAAAAGGCAAAATTTAAAATATTAAAATTGTGAATACTTCATTGCTGATAAAAAAATGACAAATATAATATTATGAGCTGATAGAAGATGAAAAAGTGGTTTTATATTATACATACATGAAAGACATATTTAAGAAATTATAAAGTGATTAAATCAAAGAATTAATCAGAATTCTGGGCAGCAAAATTTAAAAAAATAAATGTGATGCGAATAGTTATTATTTAGACCTCCAATTCCTTCAACTAAAGAATTTGGCAATCTTGAAACTGAGATTAGAAACTTTGGAAAAGCTTCAAACTCCAACTCCTAATATTATACTTTGTGGAGATTTTAATTTTCCATTTATAACAGAAAATTGCAAGTAGAAATGTTGTAGTCAGAACAAAGGAGGTACGAGGGAAAACCAGCAGCAAGCAAAATGCTGTTATCTTCAACAGGTGAATTTATGTCAATAAAAGAAATAACAGATAATACCAGAACATGTAACTGCCTGCAACTAGTATTTACAAATGACACCAACTTAATTAGTAACATAAAAATAGCTCCCATTATAATATCAGACCACAATATTGAAATATCCACAGTAGTATAGCCGCAAAAGGTTAGAGTGCAGGAATGTTGCAAGTGATTACGTAATGTTGCAAGGGGGGTTGTTGCAAAGGGGGGTGGGGGTTGTCGCAAAGGGGGGTTGGGTTGTTGCAAAGGGGGTGGGGGTTGCAAAAAAATAAATAAAAAAAAAATACCCCCCAAAGGGCCCTTTGTTGACAACCGGGGTTGCAAGGGACATGCAACTTGGAGGCGGAGTTCTCCCCCAAGCTATTCCCCCCAAAGGGCCAGAAAGGAGAGAAAGGAGGAGAGGTGTTCACCTGGCAGGAGCCAAGGCATATTAAGACTTCAGCCGAGTAGGCGTTGTTTTATAGGCTCCTAATCAGCCAGTTGGCTTAGAAGGCGTAAATGGCTTGAGTTGCCAGATAGCGCCATGTATTCAGTTTGTGCTATATATTTAATTCTAATCGAAGACTGAGTTGCCAGATACCATTGTATACATTATTATATACGCCTAATCAGCCAGTTTGATTAGAAGGCGTAAATGGCTAGAGTTGCCAGATACCACTTTTTAGCGATACAATTGTATACATTATTATAGACTCCTAATCAGCCAGTTGGCTTAGAAGACGTAAATGGCTTGAGTTGCCAGATAGCGCCATGTATTCAGTTGCCAAATACCACTTTTTAGCATTATTATGGTGAGTTGTCTCACTAAACAATTAAAAGATTTCGTGCCATGTATTCAGTTGCCAGATACCACTTTTTGGCGATACCATTGTATCCATTTAGAATTCCGCTAGTAGGTTTAGAAGGCGTAACATGTTATAATTAGAATTAAGTAAAACAACATTGCATCATTCTTTTTATTATAAATATATAGAAAATAAATATACATTTCAATAATAAGAAATATATACACACACACACACAATTATGGAGATATAGAAATAAATATACATTTCAATAATAAGAATATATATACAAACACACAATGGAGATATATAGAAATAATATACATTTCAATAATAATAGAATATGCATATAATCATAATAGTACAGGAATATATAGAATAATATACATTTCAATAATAATTGAGGAATATGCATATAATAAAAAAATATATACACACAATTATGATATATAGAATAATATACATTTCAATAAAATAGAAATATGCATATAATCATAACAGTACAGGAGAAATATCAAGCAAAATATATAAATACATTTCACTTTTTTTTCAAAATACTAAACTCGCACTTAATCGAGTTTACAATTACATCATTATTGCTCTGCATTACGCAGTATACGCGGTTTAATAATATTTCACCGCTTAAAGTATAGGGAAACCTGTATTCGATATGAAGGGCTTTCATATCGTTCAGTACTATTTTTGTTCCCACTTTACAACCGGTTGGTAAGTCATCTTTAAATACGTCTAGAATACAATCAAAAGCACGCACAAAGAGTTCATCGTTAGCTACATTATTAAACACAAGTTTATAAACACGCTTTTCCAATCGAGGGTTTATTTCTACCGACTCGAGCTTTTCAATCGTGAACTCACTCAACATAGCGGCAATTGAAATAATCTTCTAAATCGTTACGACAACTGCGCGTTATATAAAGAAATAGTTCTTCAGGGTGAACGGTGTAGGTGAGCTCAGCCTTGTACCGATCAATTGCTTTGTACCAAAGTTCATGGTATTTCAAAGAGTCTAAACTTTTTAAATAAACGTCCAGCTCTAGACCATTCTCACCAGCCCTACACTCGGTAAACCCATCGAGCAGAGCGGTGTATGCGTATTCAAGTACTGTATCAAAATAAAGCATATCCGTAACACGCGCGTCTAATATAGGTTTCAGCTTGCGGAATCCGACGATTTCAAACATTCTGTCGAGGATGAAACGGTTTCGCGTAGGAACAAGAGCGTTATTATCAGAAGCATTCTTCCACATCAGCCGTATATCAATGCACGGCCGATCGTTATTTATACACAACGTACATACAACGGCGTATGAGGGTGCGTCACTAATCTGCTCTCTTCTTGTACCTACGTTAGCAGGTATTTTATAACGATCTTCACTCCACTTCTCAACTATCACGAAGATTCTATTCATCTCCTCGACACTTAAATAAACCCGTTTGTTTGTTTGTCTACATTCCGTTTCCAGTACATAGCTAACGGTACCGGATTTACGCCTGAACACGCGCAACGATTTCGTCACGGACACATCGTACGAGGCGTTGAGAATGCTGCTCAAAGGAAGTTCCATCGTATTCGAGGAGCGCACGTCCACTCGGTCAAGCTCTGAGATAACTATGAGCCGTGTGAGGCACGCAGGTAGGCAGGAACGGTTCGACGGGCGGCTGACTCGATGATACGTGAATGGGCTTGTTCGTATGATCCGCGAGTCGTACCGAATTGTTGTACATATTTGTTTTTCCGGTACAAGAATTAATTTCATCACTACCAGCCTACGCACCAGACAGTTTACCTCAGGATAAGAACTAGGCACATTTTATGTTTTACTAAACATCTTCACACTCCGGCGCACTATTTGAGAGGAACATATGCTCATATTTTTCCTTTCTGCCCATCAAACGATACTCGTCTCTAAAGTCTGTTAAAAACTCACGCAGGGCACTAGCCACAACCTCACTACGAACCTCATCATGATATACGTTAATATAGTGATAAAAATACTTAAGATTGTCCATGATCACGAGATTCACATTTTCAGTCGTAGGGTATGAGTAATCGACATGGTGTAGCATGACGTAATACCGCTTGTCACACCACCCATCCGCAAGACTCATTATCCATACCTGCTGCTTCTCTTCTGCACGCGTTGTTTCTTTTACTTCACGGTGTATGTGAGACTTTATAAAGTTTAGCTCTGCAGTATACTTCAGCACATCGTCTGTGCAACGAAAGCCTTCAACGGTCTCACCAGAACATCCGTAGAGTATTTGTACATCTTGGAACTTCGCACAATCCAATGTGTTTTTAAAAGAGGCATAGGAGGGAGGAATAGGAAGTTTTTCGGTATCCACCACATCCTGGCACTTTGCTGAATACCATTTCATAAACGTTGTACAAGCAATATTAAAGGTAGCCATTTGAATACACGTCTGATCTTTTCTTCTGAATACACGTCTGATCTCTCGGGCTTACTGCAGTCGACTGACCACGCAGGGACTCCCAGATAGTAGCATGACTCACGGTCTTACAGTGGGCGGAGCTTAGAACTTTCACCTGCGCACACCACACACACACACACACACACAAAGGAGAAAGTAAAACGCTAATTGAAACATGATTTATTTAATAAACGAGATATTCAAGTTATATATATTTACAAATACGATTTAATAAACGAGATATTCAAGTTATATATATATATTTACAAATACGATTTAATAAACGAGATATTCAAGTTATATATATATTTACAAATACGTGTAATAAATCAATAGATACGATTATATACAAGACAAATACGTGTCAGTTAACAATAGAAGCATCACGTTATGGTATCCAAAGGGTACGGTATCATAGGTACCAGGTAACTGGTAACGTTTCCTATAGGTGTTACGGCACACCTTCGTACCCCTAAGTTCCTTCACGCCCCCCAGCTTCTGCGCCCGAAAATTGTGGGTGCCTACAATTAGTTGGGGAGGTCGTTCGCCCTCATCATCGTCCAAACACACTAGATCCTTCAACGATTCAAAGTTAACAACCCGCCGATTCGCATGGTTGAGCGTAATACCCTTTGCCTTCACGATATATTTCATTTCCTCCCCCACCCTGACCCGTACCCCATAAGTTTTAGGTCCTGTTGAGACAAAAGAGTCGGCGTATGCGTTGTCCCCATACTCATCCTTGATCTCATCAGTGAGCTCGCCGAGGAACTCCCCAATAGCGGGCATGTATTCACCCTCCCTCTCTGTGAATATCACGCTATCTGTATCGGCATACAATACTCTCCGCCCAAGAGAATGCAATAGACCCCAAAGTTTTATACGGGCGTAGGCTGTTGTGAAGCTGGCCACAGGTATGTTTGTAACCCTTGAGGTATCTGTGGCAATTCAGTGTTGTTGTACTTTATTATGTAAGTATTACCTACATTCACGATCTCCATGACCTCTTTATCGGGAGCATTGGCATAATCCCAGACATCGCTATAACTTTGTGCCAAATGAATGTTCCCTTTGCCGGTATTCTGCGCAAATTTTCCCCATAGACTGTTTAGACACAACTTTGCACTAAAGCGCTTGCCAGGATTCTTTACAATTTGGACACGATCAAGTTGTATACCTTCGCGGTCGCGGTAACGTTGAATATAGGCAGACTTTTCATCTTCGGTATCAACTCCTCGCGGATACCCTGATGCCTCAACCTTATCCTTCAAAAAGGCGTTTATATATGGTGTGAAAAGGTTGGGTAGCTTCTGAAACCTCCACACCTCATGTATCTTCAGTATTCTATAACCATGGCGTACGGCTAGGGCCAGCTCAGGACTTGTATATACGCCTCTGATCTTACGCTGGTGGGGTATATGGTTACAATCGCCGTTATCCTCTTCCGCGCACTTCACGCACAGGGGAAACATGAGCTTGTCGTCGATAACGACAGGTAAGATTGGCATCCATAAATTGCGTGGGGGAGTACGTCTACGAAAGAGAGCCCAAAGTAACGATCATTCAAATTTCTTGAAAATTCATTGATGGAGGGCAGGTTAGGTCCCACCAGTTTCTCAGGAGCGCCCACGGGGTACGGATTGCTTCATCATCACGTATGGGTATAAAGAACAGAAATCGTAGTAATGGAGCTTCACGCCCTCCGTAGGTGGAAAGTATAGTCTGAATGGATTTGTACGTCCTCCAAACAAGCTATCACCACATTTGAGAGGATCCAGCACCATTGAACGCTTGATCGTGTTTATTTCCTCACGGTACACCTCGTCTGTCTCCATCCGTGCATCATATTCATGCTCCCACAAGACTTTGTGAGTGAACTGTGATCCTATAAGTTGATCGCGGGTGCGGGTCCATGCAAGACAGTCGGCAGGAGATCTACCGTGGATATCTCCGGCGATTCCGCACTCAGGACGGGGGCATCCATGCCACCAGCAACCGTTAAAGGAGTACACAGTCTTCACACCAGTGACACGGTTTTCACTTAACCCATCAACCCAAAAAACACGTCCATTAATCTTAATGGGTACTTCACCCGTGTTGCGGGCGTGCTTTATGTATACACCTGTCTGTTGCTGTAGGTGTATGAGCCAGTAAATAGCCTTGTGTCCGTAACTGCGGGGTTGTTTCGGTGAATAATGGCTAAGGTGTCTTTAGGCATGAAGTTATTCTTGAACACCGTAAAACATAATGATGCGATGGTGGTTGCGACTTGCAGTGGATCGCATTTGAAACGGGCTATGTACATCCTTCTAAAGGCCTGGAAACATACTCTAAGCACGCGCACATCATTCACGCAATAACGCTCACATTCATCAGCTATATTATAAGGGTTACTTTCATTAAAACTGTTGTAGTATCGATCAAAGTCTTCACGTTCATCCATACAGTCAAAATAATGTTTGGGGGTGGTGGGCCTACGTAGTTTAAAGTCTCGCTGGTGAGGAAAGTGTAAGGGAAGTATCCTTTGGAAACTTCAGCTGCTACTCCCATCACCTTGGGTAGCTTTGCTAATTTACAAGGTGTGAATAATAAAGTATCTTTAAATTGTACATTGCCTCTTATCTGCATCTGTATTAATTTGTTGCCTCTTTTCAATGGATCACCTGTAAATATCTCAGAGGATTCGTGTTCAAGCAACTCCTTATAAAGGAACTGCGTGTCAAACTTTGCCCCGTTATGGGCGAGAATATACACAGTCATTTTTTTGAACTTGTCGGCTAACTTGACAATATAGGACACAAATAGTTTCACAGGACTATCGCGGACATTCGTTTTAAAAACGTTTGTCCGTTTACCGCATTTGGGGCACTCGTCACATTCGATACCCATACACTCATCACAGATGGTCTGGCTCACAAGTAAATGTGGAATTACCTCTTTGGTTTCAGCGTTCGTATATGTTTCTATATCGTAGTATACAGTTATACAAGGGTTATTTTTAGGCTTAGCATCTTTCATATAACATACATGCTTTACTCCATCCGCCTTATATTCCTCCTGGCATGTAGGACAGTGAATTACGTCACACTTGTGCTTAAATTTCCCCAATTATCCATTGTGTGAAACATACCACATTCACAGATTCTCATTTTCCTGCACGTGCCAATTGATTTATGGAAATCAAAACAGCTATTATTGAAAAATGTGCGTCTACACACATCACAGTCTCTCTTCTCAGCTTCAACTACACGGCTTTCACATTTGGTGCTTTTACACTGCTCACATACCATGTGACATTCTTTACAATGTCTCACTATATCATCCGCAAACTCGAGGCACCCCTTACACAAATCATGATGTCTCCCATATTTTCGACTTTTGTCATAACTCGCGTAAAGCCACCTTATATTACGGATGGGGAGATACGTTGTCCCTGACAATCCTAAAATAAGTAGGGGTCTTGTACGATCTCTCACACAGCTTTTAAAAACATACACAGTCCTACGACGATCATCCAACCCAAATACAACTATGCGGACATTCATTTCCTGTTCTACCCTTCTCAGCTCTTCAGGACCCATATTACAGTCAAATTCAAGTTCACAGTCTACAGCTAGTTTACGGGCACGCTCCACGACCGTAGGCAACCAAATTTTTTGAGTCCGTGTATTTTGTACAGTAAACATACGTGCTAAGAGTACTGCTATAAAGCCGCAACCACGATCGACGTTTATATGCTTTCGGTAAATAGTCGGAGAATTGAAGTTAAGAGTATACGGTATGGCACTATGACCCGCAACACGGAATACACGATCAATATTTACCGTGAAGTTGTCCATATTAAGGCTATACTACTTTGGGCGGCTTGCATTATACGTCCTAATATATATTCTACATCTTCAGCCGCCAAACGTCTAAATGGCACTATCACCCAATAATCGTCTACATCACCGTCATCTGACCCGAATCCAAAGGACAGACTCGTCCTGACTTCACGCTCGTCGCGATTCTGAAGAGCAAACTCTACAATACGCTGTACAACCCGGCGTAGCCCGCGCTCAATTCCATTGCTATACATGGCTCTAGGGTCGACCCTGACTCTATACCGATTTCTAGTCAAGGCTGGGGTGGGGGCTGCGGAGCACCAACTCGAACGTTATACATCCTCAACAGAACGGGGGGCAGTGGCGGATGAATTAGGGGATATTTAGCGGAAGGTGCTGCTGGGGGGCCTGTTGCGTAGGAGGTTGAGGTTGGGGATCTATTATTGTAGACTTAACAGAACGGGGGGCAACTGTGGCGGATGAATAAGGGGATATATTAGCGGGAGGTGCTGCTGGGGGGTTGTTGCGTAAGAGGTTGAGGGTTGGGGATCTATTACCGCTGCAACAGGCGCGTATTTCGGTCGCTTTATACCTGACGTGGGGTTCTCATACCTCCGCTTTGGACGTGCTACCGGTATCGCTGGTGAGGGTTCGTTGGCAGGGGAGGAGATCACAACTACACTGTCGTCGAGGTCATCCGTAATGTCAATGATGGGTGCTCTACCTCATCGTCATTCACGGTTCTGTGGGAGAAGAAAGCAAAATATAAGGAACAGCACTCAAAATTTGTAATATTTTGTAAATGACCCACTTAGGAGTGTGACGTGTTAGAAATGGACTCTGTAGAAAAATTCAGATTCACGAGCCCATCCACATGTATTATATCTGGACCTACAGGATGTGGTAAAACTGTGTTTATGCTTAAAATCATTAAAGAAAAGGGAGAGATGTTCTCGAAATTTGTGCATAAAGTTATATGGTGCTATTCGACGTATCAATCAGTGTTCAACGAGTACCAAGATGATATTTTGTTCCACAAAGGCGTATATGACGTTAATTCGTTAAAGGGAAATGAACATACAATCATTGTAATTGACGATCTCATGTTGGAGATGGATAAAACGTTTGCCGAGACATTTACAGTATTCTCCCACCATCTTAACATAAGCGTGTTCTTCATCAATCAGAATCTATTTTTCAAAAATAGATACATGCGCGATGTGTCGTTAAATACGCAATATCTAGTCTTATTCGCGCAACGTAGAGATGTATCACAAATTGGGGTATTAGCCAATCAAATGTTCCCGAATCAGCGTAAGGAGTTTTTGGAAGTTTATAAAGAAGCTACAAGCACGCGTTACGGATATTTGCTTTGCGACCTTCATCCGCGAAACACGTTTAGAGTGCTTCTGCGAACGAATATATTTCCAAACGAGCCTGAAACGGTGTATATTCCAGAATGACAAAGAGACTAAAGAAATACCGTGAATTAATAAAAATCTATCATCGACTGCCCCGGGCAATGCAGCAGATGTTTATTAAAAATATCGACGCCGACTTTTTAAAATGCATCTGTGAAATCTGTCTTAACGTTATAAATTGCAATGTATCAATGAAAACCCCTCAGAAGGCTCGCCTACGCCGCTACAAGAACATAATACGTGCACTCGCTCGTAAAAGTCAAACTGTAGCGAAGAAAAAACGAATTATTGTACAAACAGGAGGGTCATTTCTCCCCATCTTATTTTCAGTTTTGGGTCCTTTACTGACTAGATTAATATAATGAAGAAAGTGGTAGTGATTCCCCACGAGGTGTACGCTTCACTGCAAAGGAATCCAGACACGGATCTAGATCCCCGTAAAAGCAGACTTAAAAGAATGGAAAGCGAATTGCTAGCCCTATTAAACAGTGAAAAAACACCTGATGAGAAAAAATCTTATACCAAGAAGCTCTGCAGAAATTTCTTCACGAGTACGAAAATTATAAGAGCCCTACAGAGATTCCTGTGGTTATTAGGCACAGCACGGGGGACGATGGACATGGCGACATAGGATCTGTGCCCGACGATACAGCTGACCAACCAAAAAGATTAGCCACACAACATATCGAACATGTATTAAAAAGCACCCTCCCACATACATTGATGAGTAAAGGCTTAAGTCTTTATAATCTATTGAATGAGGATCCAGCCATACAATGGACCGATACAGGCGAGATCATTGTGGAAGGATCAAAGGTACAGGGATCGAATATCGTAGACATTGTCCATGATCTGGTGAGAAAGTGGGATAGGCCATCACCATCAGGATG
Source organism: Bathynomus jamesi (assembly GCA_023014485.1). Classification (NCBI taxonomy): domain Eukaryota; kingdom Metazoa; phylum Arthropoda; class Malacostraca; order Isopoda; family Cirolanidae; genus Bathynomus; species Bathynomus jamesi. The sequence goes on from JAJOZX010003980.1 coordinate 163,166, forward strand.
GAAGCATATTAAAGCAAGACTACAACAAATAAATGTCCCTAAAACGTTGATAGGAAATCTGAACAGGTTAAAAGACTTGGAACATGCAACGCATGTGACACAATTGAAGGCGCCGTCACCCCCGGCGGTAACACCTTTGAAGAGGAGCAAGAAGAGGTTAAACCAACCCTACCCACGTGCCTCTAAAATACGCAAATGGCTAACGTATTAACTAAACGCTATTATGACATTTCTACCCCATCCTCTTACGGCGGCGTAGATAGACTGTACAGAAGTGTTTACGGAGTAGGAAAAAAAGATGTTGAAAGATTTTTGAGGGAGCAGGACGCTTATACGCTTCATAAGCCTGTGAGAAAAAGGTTTAAAACAGCCAAGACAACGGCTTCCTCGATTGATTCTATTTGGCAAGCAGATTTAACAGACATGCAAAGATATTCTGTGTATAACGATGGTTACCGCTACATTCTATTCATAATAGACGTATTCTCTAGATATCTGTGGCTAGTTCCTCTGAAAAATAAATCACCTGAAACAGTTGCTAAAGCCACCAAAACGCTAATGTTAAAAGAAAACAGGGTTCCTGGCTATTTTTGTACGGATATGGGGAAGGAATTTATAGGCCGTGCTTTTCAGAACATGTTGACAGAGTTTAATATCAGCTATTACACAACCAATTCTATACATAAGGCTTCTTTAGCTGAAAGAGTTCAGCGCACCATAAAGGAACGCATGCACCGTTATTTTACACATAAAAACACATACAGATTTTTAGACATTCTGGAATCATTGGCATCATCCTACAACCGCTCACACCATCGCACGATTGGGACAACGCCTAACGATGTTTTAGAAAGAGGTAAGCCCCCGAGAAGAGATGGATCACCACCACCACCACCACTCTGCGCTAGGGCTATGAGACCTAAGTTAGGGCTATGAGACCTAAAGGTGAGATAATGATGTATTACATTGAAGATTTGAATGGGGAAGAAATCTCAGGAGGCTTTTACCGCGAGGAATTGCAGAAAGTTGCGTTTAATTTAGGAAAAAAGTGTTTAAAATTGAGAAAATTTTAGGAAGCAAAGGTTCAGGAAAGAGAAAAATGTACCTGGTGAAATGGCTAGGGTACCCAGAAAGCTTCAACACCTATATAAAAGCTGATGCAATAATGAAGCTTAAATAGTATGCAACATGGCTCCTAACCATTTCTACGTCACACTCCCGTCCTCCTCGTCCCTCTGTACACCCTAACAACACACTAGCCAACTTTGTAACAGAACTCCACGCACATTGAATTGGGTCGTGATTCGTATGAGGTGGGGATATGCGAAATTCAGCTGGACACCATCTTTTTAAATATTGAACATAAAGAAACCGTTTTTACGATTCTTAGAGACATTGACGAGTGTGAAAAAGCTGGGGTAGCTATGGATGAAACTATGCGTATCGCTCGGACTAAGGTTGCACGGTATTACAGTACAGAAGTAAGACTAGGACCGGGTCAATATGGTTCGGCCGAGGATGTTGTGAGAGGCTTAAACGTAAGTTTAAGAAACTCAAACCTTACGAATGATTTAGTATACGAAATCGTAAACATACACTAATCCTAAAATCAAAGACTAACAGACGTATTAAAGACCATAGAAAGTTCCAAATTCTAACCAATGGCCGATATAGCGCAGCCTTCCAAAGAGACACATTTCACGAGACACAGCATGACTTGTCCAGATTAATGTATCAATTGAAGATGGAGAAATTGGCTGAAAGGTCCCCAGACATGTGCTATATTTACAGTAATATAGTGGAGCACCAGTTTGTTGGGGATACCCAGGCACGCCTGCTGCGCATTGCTCACATCCCCAACCATAGAGGAAGGAGTTTGAGTATTACATATGACAGACCCCATTATGTGAATGTCGCAACTAATTTAATAACCAATATCTCAATATATATAAGAACGATTGAGGGTGAAAACTTCCCATTCGGTAACGGGAGCTTAACAGTGAAGCTACACTTTCGACGCACTGAGTTATAATGGATAGAAAGCCTTTCACCGTCTATCGAGGGGTGAGATACCAGCGCGGTAGTGGACTTGGATCCATTTTTTCATCCATACTACGTACGGCTGTTCCTTTGCTGAAGAGGGGTGCCAGATACCTTGGAAGGAAAGCGCTACAATCAGGCTTAACACTGCAGAAGACATATTGGCCGGGGCTAAACCTAAAGAAGCTCTAAAAAAACATTTAAAGCGTACACGGGACGAAATCATCAAAGATGCAAAGAGAAAAATGCGTGGTGGCGGGAAGAAGAAGAGGGCTCCCGGAAGAAGAAGGGGTCACGTGGTATTAAACGTAAAAGGCTATCAAAAAAGAAGTGCTGTAAGCGAATGAAACCTATGGTTGACCACTTTTTGACTGATATAAGCTAAGGACATTGATCTCATGAATCATAGTTTGTTTACCACTTGTCGAGAGAGGAGTCACTATTTCGCCATGGCACGCTTCATCCACCCATGTAGTTCACAATGCTGTAAATCGGAGCTGTCCCTTTTTGAGCTGCCTCCAACCCAAGTTTCTATTGAGCACAGTGACTTTATTACAATTAACCCTTTAAACACAATTAGTTCCCCGAGTGCACCTATAGAATTCGTGATACCCAGCTCAGGCCCTTACTTTTTTGATCCAAGCTGTGTGCACATGTACGCTAAGCTACGTATAGCCCATTCTGATGGAACGGTCTGCGATGACAAATATGCTGTATACCCTGAAACAAACTTTCTGCACTCCATATTCAACCAGTGTGACGTATATTTAAATCAGACCAACATATCGGCAGGCACGGGGTACTATCATCTACGAGCCTATCTGGAAAATGTCCTCAACTTTTCCAAAGAAGCGAAGGCTACCTTTTTAAGTGCCGAGGGATATTATCAAACTAAAGATGAAAAGTATAAAGGACAAATTTAAAAATTCTAAAAAGAAAATATACGAGTGTTTTGGACGGTTGCACACAGATTTCACTTTCCAGGAGAAGTTGCTTGTCAACGGGGTGGATATGAAAATAAAGCTCACCCGCACGAGTCCTGAGATCTGCTTAAATCTGGATGCTGATCAAGAAGAGGGTGCAAAGCCCGTTGTGGTTCACATTATGGACACATACCTCCGCGTACGGCGAGTGAAATTAAGTTCACCAAAACAACTAGAAATTGAGAAAAATTTACTAAACGCTACAGTGAAATATCCTATTAACAGAGTGCAAATCAAACTATATACGGTTCCTGCAGGGTTGGCATCGAAGCAGATAGAAAACATTGCCCTGGGAAATCTTCCTAAAAGGATATTAATCGGCATGCAGGACCATGCTTCGGTGAATGGAAAATATAAAAAGAGTGCCTTTAAATTCGAGAATTTCGGACTTAAAAATATAACTCTATACGTTAATGGCACTGCTTTGGGTGGAACAATGGGTACGGACTATTCATCAGACGCTGTGTTACCTCTTTGTGCCAGAGCCTATAGTAATCTGACCCATATTGCAGGTGATTGTGATGAGCTTGGTAATGGGGTAACGCAGGAAGAATTCATTGATCAATTTAACCTTTATCCGTTTGACATTACACCTGACTTATCTGCTAGCGTAAATACCCATTTAACCCCACAGCAGAGCGGAAACATCTCAGTGCGGCTGGAATTCGCCAAGCCTATAGACGCTCCTATTAGTGTACTAGTATATCTCGAATCGCAAGCCCTAATAGAAGTAGATAGATTTAGGAGCGTTATCACTGACTTTTAAAATGGATGCTAATACACTTCAGAAAGTAATGGAACGAGTCACACGTTCCAAATTTATCGGCGTGTTTGCGAAGAATGAAACATTGAGTTTGCCAAGTACGCGAGAATGCGGTAGTCTTATTGTGAACACAGATGTCATCGGTAATGAAGGGATTCACTGGATCGCTGTCTATTTTAAAAATAGACAGCGCCTGTACTATTTTGATTCACTCGGTACTCAACCCTGGAGTGACCCTATTATTGTAAAATTTCTCGCTCAGTTACATATTCCCGAAGTTGTATGGAACCCATTTCGTATACAAGGATATTTTAATAATGTTTGCGGAATGTAATGCGTCTCATTTCTCACGCATATGTCATGTGATAAAGAATTTATAAATTTTTTAAATTTATTTGACCCGTGTCACACTCGCCGAAACGATGAAATGGTATGCAGACAGATAAAAACCCGTTTTCCAATTGTACGTACTCGTTGTATAGTATAATGTTTTTGTTCGCATATTTGTAACGGTATATTCTGTAGTTGGTTATTGTACTGATTTCTTTCATTTAATAAATTTATGAAAATATATTGTGTCGTCTTACCCCAAAAAGATCGAAAAACACTTACATTATTTCGGTGTGACATTGCTGACTGATCAGTATATCCTCCGTATTCATGACACGAGATTCAAAAGATTGTATAACACGTGTCAAATCCTCATCGGACCTTAAAGAAATAATGTTCATTCTTTTAAAACATATACAGAGTATACAGGCAGATCCCCATTATGTGAAGATATCTTTGGTTCATTTAAGAGGAATAACATTGATTGCCATAAAAAATTTCGATTTTAGCATAATGGCGATAAGAGGTAAATCCAAATAACATTGATTGCCATAAAAAATTTCGATTTTAGCATAATGGCGATAAGAGGTAAAACCAAATAACATTGATTGCCATAAAAAATTTCGATTTCTGGTGAGTATCTAAATGAAGTATTTGACGAGATACTACAACCCTCTCTCTCTCTCTCTCTCTCTCTCTCTCTCTCTCTCTATATATATATATATATATATATATATATATATATATATATAAAATCGAATTATAGACACTTACATTTCTATGGTAGTCCCTTGCGTCGGATTGTAAGGAGCGTCTGCAAATATCTTCAACGGTTTGCGTTGGAAATAATTCATCACGGTCAATCGCGTTAAAAAGATTAATTGCAGTTAATGCTGCAGTGTCACTTTCTTCATACAATTCCGGGGAGACGTACAGGTCCGTGGTGGAGGATGTGACATTGCTGACTGATCAGTATATCCTCCGTATTCATGACACGAGATTCTTCAAAAGATTGTATAACACGTGTCAAATCCTCATCGGACCTTAAAGGAATAATGTTCATTCTTTTAAAACATATACTGAGTATTCAGACAGATCCCCATTATGTGAAGATATCTTTGGTTTATTTAAGAGGAATAACATTGATTACCATAAAAAATTTCGATTTTAGCATAATGGGGAGAAGAGGTAAAACCAAATAACATTGATTGCCATAAAAAAAAATTCGATTTTTGGCGCGTATCTAAAATTCTAAATGAAGTATTTGACGAGATACTACAACCCTCCATATATATATATAAATCGAATTATAGTCACTTACATTTCTATGGTAGTCCCTTGCGTCGGTTTGTAAGGAGCGTCACTGCAAATATCTTCAATGGTTTGCGTTAGAAATAATTCATCACGGTCAATCGCGTTAAAAAGATTAATTGACGTTAATGCTGCAGTGTCACTTTCTTCATACAAATCCGGGGAGACGTACAGGTCCATGGTGGAGGGAATGATTATTCACTGACGCGAAAATAGCTACTGTTGCTCCCAACTGAAAAATATCCCCTTTTATATGCACAATCGCCAAGCTCCGCCCCAAAAGACCAGATGTTCGTACTGATTGGCTGCCGATGTAGCTGGGTGGAGCTATGACGTGTACCAATCCGCTATAACGGGGCCGGACGACTAATGATATCTTTATATTTTCTCAAAGAAATATATCCTAATTATATTTTTAAAAAAGCATTCGGTTTCCACATTAAACTGTGGGTCTGAGGTGGAGTGAAAACTTTACCCGTTGTTACAATTCGAGCTAGTTGTTGTTATTACTAAAGAGAAAATCATGCATGCTTTTCGGTCATACTACTGTCTCGGATCAAATGATCCTGTTATTTTCAATCCGGTTCAATAATCCTGTTATGTTGAAATGTGGAAGAGTAAGCAACGACTCCCTGACGAGATGTATTTCGATCCACAGAACAGCTGTTCACTGAAGGCTGCATGTTCCACATTTTATAATAAAGAAATTATAAATATCCTAATTATATTTTTAAAAGAGCATTCGGTTTCCGCTCGGTCATACTACTGCCTCGGATCAAATGATCCTGTTATTTTAAATCCGGTTCAATAATCCTGTTATGTTGAAATGTGGAAGAGTAAGCAACGACTCCCTGACGAGATGTATTTCGATCCACAGAACAGCTGTTCACTGAAGGCTGCATGTTCCACATTTTATAATAAGAAATTGTAAATATATCCTAATTATATTTTTAAAAGAGCATTCGGTTTCCACGTTAAACTGTGGGTCTAAGGTGGAGTGAAAACCTGAACCGTTGTCACTCTTCGAGCTAGTTGTTATTATTATTATTAAAGAGAAAATCACGCATGCTTTTCGGTCATACTACTGTCTCGGATCAAATGAACCTGTTATTTTAAATCCGGTTCAATAATCCTGTTATGTTGAAATGTGGAAGAGTAAGCAACGACTCCCTGACGAGATGTATTTCGATCCACAGAACAGCTGTTCACTGAAGGCTGCATGTTCCACATTTTATAATAAAGAAATTGTAAATATCCTAATTATATTTTTAAAAGAGCATTCGGTTTCCACGTTAAACTGTGGGTCTAAGGTAGAGTGAAAACCTGAACCGTTGTCACTCTTCGAGCTAGTTGTTATTATTATTATTATTAAAGAGAAAATCACGCATGCTTTTCGGTCATGCTACTGCCTTGGATCAAATGAACCTGTTATTTTAAATCCGGTTCAATAATCCTGTTATGTTGAAATGTGGAAGAGTAAGCAACGACCCTCCATATATATATATATATATAATCGAATTATAGACACTTGCAGAAATCCTTTCCTCGTGAAAGGAAAAACAATGCTTAATGCTTAACTTCTTATATTGAATAAATAACCACTCACTCGTGAAAGTTCCTCTAATTATATTTTTAAAAGAGCGTTCGGTTTCCACATTAAACTGTGGGTCTAAGTTACGCGTAAATATAAAATATTTTCATTGTAGAAATAATAATAATGATGATAATAAGAAACGGAGTGAGCGGTGTTTTTTGCTCGAATAGTTTGAAGAAGGATTAACCCTCGTCCAAAAAGGTCTCTAGGAGACGATTCGAATTGACCTAGTTTCTGCCTTTCCTCGTGTGTGTGTGTGTGTGTGCACGAGTTGTTTATTCGTTTATTATATATATATATATATTATATATATATATATATATATCCACAGATGGGTTTGGGGAATGACAATCGTGTGTTTTTATTTTTTCCGTAAATTTTCTTTTCATTTGGAGTGAAGGGAGACTTATCAAGAGCGGACTGGAAGGAAGGTCTCTCAACCAGCAGGTGTTCTTCGAAATATAAAGATGTCATTAGTCGTCCGACCCGTTATAACGGATTGTGTTTTTGCTAATTTCAACTTTAAATGAATCTTCCAATTGATTAACTATATAAATATATTGTGGTATTTTATATGGTTGAATCTTCCAATTGATTAACTATATAAATATATTGTGGTATTTTATATGGTTGAATCTTCCAATTGATTAACTATATAAATATATTGTGGTATTTTATATGGTTTGTGAGCACGAGTGATTCATTAGTTTTTATATATACAAGTACAGATGGGTGGGGGGGATTTGGGGGAATGAGGAGCGTGTGTTTCGAATTGTTTCGTAAATTTTCATTTCGTTTCGTTATTCGTGACTTAAGTATTTATAATAAAAATTAAGTGTGTAAAAATTATTTATTTAATAAACAATTTAATTGGATTCATCGATTAACTACTACGTCATATAAATTATATTGTGGTACACTATTTAAATGGATGATTAATATATGGTTTTTGCTATCTGGAATACATGGCGCTATCTGGCAACTCAGCAACTGAATACATGGCGCTATCTGGCAACATGGCTGATTAGAGGTTTATAAAAGACCGAGAAGCTGATGACGGAATCATTCAAGCTCGGCTCCCAGCCGGAGCAAGGACCTCTGGTCCTTCTCTTTCTGGCCCTTTGGAAAAACCCCTTAGAGGCCTCTAGGTTAGGTAAACGAAAATAGCTTGGGGGGAAGAACTCCGCCTCCAAGTGCTGCCTTGCAATCAAAGGCAACTACTCTCTCTCTCTCTCTCTCCTTCAGGTGTACCCCTCCCCCCCCTGGCTCAGCCAACTGACTGATTCAGCCAACTGGCTGATTAGGAGCCTATAAAACAACGCCTACTCGGCTGAAGTCTTAATATGCACTTGGCTCCTGCCAGGTGAACACCTCTCCTCCTTTCTCTCCTTTCTGGCCCTTTGGGGGGAATAGCTTGGGGGAGAACTCCGCCTCCAAGTTGCATGCCCCTTGCAACCCCGGTTGGCAACAAAGGGCCCTTTGGGGGGTATTTTTTTTATTATTTTTTATTTTTTTATTTTTTTGCAACACCCCACCCCCTTTACAACACCCCCACCCATTTGCAACATTACGTAATCACTTGCAACATTCCTGCACTCTAACCTTTTGCGGCTATACTACTATCCACCAATATGATTACAACATTCAAAGAAATAGCACACGCTATAGAAAGAAGCAAATTTAAAACAATTATTTTAAACTTCAATGCTATAAATTGGGAAGTTATTCTTTAAGCAAGTTAGAGTTCAACATTTACAATTAGCTCACGAATCACTTCAAGTAAAATCTGTGAAGCTGCATTTAACATTTAAGCTCACGAAGCAAGAGCCTCGGAGTCCCATGGGGAGGGGACCATAAATGTCCCCACATCTGGCTCTCCCCCCTGCCGATACCGGGAACGCAGACCCGGGCAGTGAGGCTGGTTCTACTACCGCCCATTCGAGATGTTCTGGACCTCTGTCTGATTCACCTTTCTTAAATTTCTGCAACATTCGTGGCCTTTTCTCAAATTTTCAATCTGTTGACTCTCCTCCTCTAAACCTCATCTTCTTTTCCTAACTGAAACTCAGGCGTCTGGGACGACTGACAGCAACCCCTTTTCTGTACCCTCTTACTTTATACTCAATTTCACTCCAAAAGTAGATGTTGCGTATATGTACGCAATGACCTAACTTGTTCTCGTATTCCCGAACTCGAATCTTCCGAATTCTATACCCTCTGGCTACGGCTTACATGCCAATCTCAAACTAAATACATCTGCGCTGTCTACCTTTCTCCTAATTCTATTGACTATCCAAAATTCTTTGTCTACCTCACTTCCAAAGTGGAATACATTCTTTCCCGCTCTCCCTTTGCTGAAATCTCGATTTTAGGAGATTTCGATGTTCACCACCACTATTGGCTTTCCTCCCATTTCACTGATTTCCCTGGTGAACTAGCTTACAACTTTTCTATCCTAAATGACCTAGAGCAAATTGTACAGCACCCTACTCGTATCCCCGATTGCCTTGGAGATAGGCCCAACATTCTGGATTTATTTCTTATCTCTCATCCTTCTTCTTACTCTGTCAAACTTTTCTCTCCGTTGGGCTCCTCTAATCACAATCTTATATGTTTCCTGTCCTATCGCTCCAATTCGGCCTTTGGATCCTCCCAAGAGGAGACGCCTTTGGCACTTCGGCGCCGCTGATTAGGAGGCCCTTAGGCAGTACTTCTGTGATTTCCCATGGAATGATTTCTGTTTCCGTGGCCGGGGCCCTTCTGGGTGTGCTGAACGCATCACAGAGATGATTCTCTCGGGCATGGAGGCGTACATTCCATATTCTATTCCTACTACTTGTGCAAAAAAACCTTGGTTTGACATTACTTGTTCACTGCTGTTCGCAACAGAAAGGAAGCTTTCAGAAGGTACCGTCGCCATCCAACTCCTGACTCTCAATCAGCTTATATTTCTGCCCGGAATCGTGCAAAATCTGCCCTTCGATTCACCAAAAATTCCTTCATCCGACAAAAATGTGAAAATCTATCCAATTCTAATTCTTCTCGCTCTTTCTGGCATGTAGCTAAGAACCTCTTCAACAACTTTACTTCCTCTTTTCCTCCTCTTTTCCATTTCGATGGCACAGTTGCCGGCTGGTCTCATAACAAAGCTGAACTCTTCGCTCAAACTTTCGCTTACAATTCAACCTTGGACGATTCTGGTGCTGTTCCTCCATCTCCTCCTCCCTCTCCCTCTGACTTTATTATGTCTGAAATTAGAATCTCTACTAAAGATGGTCTTTCTGCCCTATCTGAGCTCAACTCTAGGAAGGCATACGGTCTTGACGGTGTTCCTCCTGTTGTTCTTAAGAACTGTGCTTCTGTGCTGACGCCCTGCTTAGGTAAACTCTTTCGTCTTTGTCTTTCATCTGGTACTTTTCCTTCCTGCTGGAAGTTCGCTTTCATTCAGCCTGTCCAAAAGAAGGGTGACCGCTCTCAACCCTCCACCTCGTCCATTTGCTGTGATTTCTCGCTTTTCCAAAGTTTTTTAATCTATTCTTAAAAAGAAGATTCTTAAACATCTTTCTTCTGACAATCTTCTTTCAGATCGCCAGTATGGATTTCACAAGGGACGCTCTACTGGCGATCTTGCATATCTCTCTGACTCTTGGTCATCCTCCTTTCGGGATTTCGGTGAAGCTTTTGATGTTGCGTTAGTCATCAAAAGCCTTTGATAGAGTCTGGCACAAATCTTTAATTTCCAAACTGCCCTCCTTCGGTTTCTATCCTTCTATCGGTTCCTTCATCTCTAATTTCCTTTCTGGCCGATCTATAGCTGCGATTGTAGATGGCCACTGTTTTTCTCCTAAAGCTATTAACAGTACTGTTCCTCAGGGTTCTGTCCTGTCACCCACTCTTTTCCTTTTATTTATTAATGAGCTTTTAATTCGCACTTCCTGCCTTATTCACTCCTATGCCGATGATTCCACTATTCACTTCTCCACCCGCTTCCCAAAGCGTCCCTCTCAACAGTCACTCCATGATTCGCGTAGTACGGCTATGGACCACCTGACCTCAGATCTTTTTGCTATCTCTGATTGGAGCAGAGAAAACCTTGTGGCTTTCAATGCCTCAAAAACCTAGTTCCTCCAGCTTCATACTCATCACAATCTTCCACACGACTATCCCCTTACCTTCAACAACACACAACTCAATCCTTCCTCTTCTCTTAACATTCTTGGCATTTCCTTTTCTCGTGATCTTTCCTGGAAAGATCACATATACTCTTTTTCTAAAACAGCTTCTAAGAGGTTAGGTGTGCTGTACTGCCTCCGCAGTTTCTTCACCCCTACTCAGTTGCTGTCTCTGTACAGGGGTCTTGTTCGCACCTGTATGGAGTATGCTTCTCATGTGTCGAGTGGTTCAACCCACACAGCCGTACTTGACCGGGTGGAATCAAAGGCTTTTCGTCTCATCAATTCCCCGTCTCTTACTGATTGTCTTCAATCTCTCTCTCTCTTCCGCAGTGTTGCCTCACTCTCTCTTTACTATCGCTATCATAACGAACATTGCTCTTCTGAACTCTCTAACTGCATGCCTCCTTCTCTAAGGAGAGTACGCAGTACCAAACTTTCTACATTTTTTCATTCCTTTTCTGTCCTACTATCTAATGCAAAAGTTAATCGGTATTTTCAATCGTTCATCGACTCAACCGGTCAACTCTGGAACAATCTTCCTCAATCAATCTTTCCTCCTGTCTATGACCTCCCATCTTTCAAACGGAGAGTGTCTAGGCATCTCTAAAATCCCGGACCTTGATTTTGGCTCTCTCCTTCTGTGGGAGGGGCATTTTCCCTTGGCCCCGCCTTCCTGCATAAAAAAAGAGGTTACATTTCAAATACAACTTGTCACATTTTTTTACTTATCATGGCTTCCGATGAGTAGCAAAAATTTTTGATGGCTACATTCTTTTCTAAATTTATTCACCAACTTTATTGTTATGACGTGCGGCAATGTGAAGCTCAAGATTTTTATGGCTGCGTTCTTTTCTGTAGTTTTATCGCGGTGCTAGGGCCTTCGGGCCCAGTAATTGGTGGTGGTGGGGAGGGGTGCTGGTCACACATATATATTTTCGTTCATTACTCATCGAAGTTTGGTCGAAATCGGTTCAAAAACGTAAAAGTTTTTCGGCGGACAGACAGACACATTTTCGGTGAATTATAGTAGTAATATACTCATATATATATATATATATATATATTATATATATATATATATATATGGTGTCCCATAAGTCCGGCATCATAGGAAAAATAATAAAACAAGGCAAAACAAAAGCTTTTATTTACAGAACGTGCTCAATATGTCCACCATTGTTTTCAATACACAAATTCAGACCTGATACCCAGTCAGCAAGCACACGGTGAATGATGTCAGGAGTAATGGTGTTACATACCCCAATAATGCGCTGCCGCAAATGTTCAACACTCCTAATTTTCTCTGTGTATACCAGCGCTTTCAAGTGGCCCCAGAGATAAAAATCTAGTGGCGTGAGATCCGGGCTTCTAGCTAGCCATTCCACAGGCCATCGATGTCCTGTCCAATGATCAGGGAATTGTTGGTACAGGTATTCCCTTACTTGGGTGCTGTAATGTGCAGGAGCGCCGTCTTGCTGGAACCATGTTGGGAAATTTCCTTCTTCGTTCAAGACACTGGGAAATGCTTCTTCCTTGAGCATACGCAGGTAGGTGCCTCCAGTGACATGTTCATCGAAAAAGAGGGGGCCTATGATGCGATCCTTCCAAATGCCACACCATACCATCACCCGAGATGCACCTTGTTCCTTTGAAGAGGTATACCAGTGAGGGTTGTTTTGAGACCAGTAGCGGGTGTTCTGTCGATTTACCTCACCATTTCCATAAAAAACAGCCTCGTCACTGAACAGAATGGTGGACGGGAAATTGACATCCCAAGCAAAAGAAAAATATATGAATTATGGTTTGTAGAAATAGTAAAATATGAATTTCTCCTATGATGCCGGACTTATGGGACACCCTATATATATATATATATATATATATATATATATATATATATATATATATATATATATATATATAAAACTTACCTTATGCTGGTTTCGAACAACAGTTCAGGACCAACCTGCGGTCGAACCCTTCTGCAGTATTTGGCCTCATTTGTCGGATTAGGTGGAGGAGATAATTGTTTTCCGTTCTCCTCCTGCTCCTGTAGCCAACTACGCGTGGCTGGTCAGGGCCTATGTACAAGAACTTGTCAAACTGGTTTTTCAAACTATTCAGGTTGGTATGCTGGAGATTAGAAAGTCCTAGACTTCGTGTTCTCAGGGATATATATCATCAGAAAAATGCTGCATGAGAGCGTTGTTTCTCTGCCCGCACAAATAAACCACCGCTTCATCTTTAAGGAGGTGATCGGTAAACGCGATGAAAACAATATCGTCGAACCAGGATGGGTGTGTGCATGAATAAGACGTGCTGGGGTGGCGCTTGGGTTCAACGTGGGCATGGGTGGACGGCTTTGGGTGCGTGTCGGCGTGCTGCTTCCGGGTTCCAGGTGTCGCCCCTGGGACCCTTGTGAGACTACGTCTTTCCCCCAGAGGCTACACCACCTTCAAATATAGCTCATAACGGTTCATAAAGTCTCCTCTTAACTTAACCTTAGGTTAGGTTAGGTTAATCTAATATTCTCCCTCAAATACATTTCATCAACGGACGTGATGAGATGTATTTGAAATTTTCTGTAAATACACTTCATAAACGGACGTGAGGTCCGTTTGACGTTCCTCAAATATTTTCCGTCTACCTTTTTCGCAACCATACTACTAGTTAGAATTTGGCAGGAATTCCCAAAAACTTCAGTTCCAGATTCAATTCAAAGAATTAAATTAGTGGGAAAGATTACGCAGATTAAGTCTATAGTCATTGGAAAGAAAGAAAAAAGAGCCAATCTGAACTATCCAAACAACATTTGAAAATAGGAAAGGCAGAATGTTTAATGCCCCTAAACTGAAGGCTAGACAAGGGATATCTTCAACTCTGAAAGACAATAGGTTCGTCGGTAGAAGTTCAAAACCATTTATGTAGGCTCCGAAATGTAAGAAATATGACTCATGTTATTGTAGATGTCTTCAAAAGGAAACTAGGCTTAGAACAATCCCAGATGACCCAGGTGTACCTGACTGTGTGAGATGGATAGTTCAAGAAAGTAACTCTATCCTTCGGCAAGTCAGGTCCATTTAGTCAGTTCCATCTAGGTGGTGCTGCAGACTTCTGAATAAATGGTAGTATGAAGGTGCGATGTCTGGAGAATAAGGTAGGTGTTGCATTTTTTTCCCAACCAAATGCCTCCAATTGGGCAGTGGTGATTCGAGCAGTGTGAGGGCGCGCGTTATCCTGGTGGAATAGAACACCTCTGCGATTAATTAATGCAGGACGTTTTTCTTGTAATGCCATCTTCAATCGTTGGAGCTGTTGGCAGTAGACTTCAGCTGTGATTGTTTGGTTATCTGGCAGAAGCTCAAAATGAATAATTCCTTGCATATCCCACCAAACGCATAGCAAAATTTTCTTTGGATGGGGTCTATTCCTTGGCTGAGGTTCAGGCTTTGTTTCACGGCTAAGCCACTGATGTCGACGCTTAATATTGTTATAGAGGACCCATTTTTCATCCTCAGTGACGAACCGATTCAAAAACGGTGCCTGCAGTTGCCGGGAATGCAGTGATGTGCAAATATCGATTCGATGTTGAAGATTCGCTTGTGACAAATCATGCGGAACCCATTTTCCAACCTTCACTACTTTTCCTAATAGCTTCAAATGACGATGAATGGTCATATGGCTAACGCCGAGTTGCAGGCCAAATTCTCTTACAGTTACCGTTGGGTTTTCCTCCACTGTTGCTTTCAGCAACTCTTTATCTACTGTAATTCATTTGGTCGTCCTGTTCGTTGATAATTATAATCTTTCAGACTGAAGTCTCCATTTCTGAACTTCTCAAACCATCTCCTACACATCCATTCGCTCACAACATCATTTCCATAAACTCTGAATGTTTCTTGCGGATTCACTAGCGTTAGATCCTTTATGTAACTGTATGAAAAACACCAGAGAAAATATTCATTAGCCTAATCTTACACTAGCCTAAGTCATTCTGTATCGTGATAAAACCTGGGCGAACCTGTCGTCGCGTGTATTTTGCAACATTTCTAAAACTATTTCACATTATCTTGAGGTTATTCTGTTATCTAACGTCCGTTTTCTAATCGAGCAGAATTTATTTTACAACCTGATAATAAACAGTTTCCTGAACTGAGTATGTAAAGGAGGACAATGTCTTTCCAATAAATAAGTTTAATTATAAATATCAAATTACGCAATTTTCTTGAATACCCAATAATCATTTTAAAGATATAATTTTGTTCCCAGTTAACATTATAAAAGATAATAACAAATAGCGAACACGTATAAATATATACAAATGCATTATTATTATTAGAAAATAATACTTACCTATACATTTCATAAAAATTAGCGCCAAAATTAGCGTTAGCGTTAACGCCGCTAATTTTAAAAACTGTTAGCGTCAGCAGCGCTAGAATTTATTTGCATTAGCGTTAGTGTTAGCGGCGCTATATTTATCAGTTAGTGCGCACAGCTCTGTATATATATATATATATATACCACTTATGAGAAAGAGGAGGCATAGATTGTGTTTTATTGGTTTTAAGTCCTACATGCAAGTTTATACGAGTATTTAAAAAGTTATTTAAATTCTACATTCATCAATGGAAGCCACATTTATTAAATCGTTTCGTTTGCACTAAACCCCATTTTACTTTTACAATTAGTAAATTATTTATTAGGGTGGTCATTTATGTCAATTAGCAACAGATGGTTTCGAAGCAGGTGTAACAATTATGAGTTCATTAATTGATTCAGAATTCTCCGAAAAGATTTTAGCATTTCCTTCCTCTTAAATATTAACTATTATATATATTCTCCGGAAGAGACCGTTCATCTTCCTTATAGCCATTTTGTAAATCATAATTCTATATTACAGTTGTTATAACGTATACGCTGTATGTATTAATTGAATATTTAAAAGCTCGAAAAAGGAAGTACTACACGGATACTACAGACTTATTATACAAACTTTATACGAATGTATTAGCTTATTAAGGCTGAGGTCTCACTAGTTACTAGAGTGTACTCTGCTCTCAAGGATTCTCAAAGATTCTTTACCACGAATCCCATTTTTATACGTTCTCCTTTCATACATATTTTTATTTTAGACTTTAAATGTACTTTTCATTTTTACACTTCACTTTTTTATGATGTTTATTAATATTGATGAAGGCAAAGAGTTACGAAATCATTGAGCTAAATTCGCCTATATATAAGCGCTCTTCAGCGTCTACTTTTGATTTATTCAAAAATTTTAAGTAATAAAAAATATATAAATTTACGAATGTTTTTATTTAAATTTTGCTTTTAAATTTAATTCGTTCGTTTGTATGCGAAAATTGTGGTAAATTTATAGTGGCAAAGTTAAATATAGAAATAGTTTTTTAAAAAGGGTATTTCAACTCAAGGATAATTGTCGAATAGTCTTCTATTGTTTTTACTGTAGGCCTACTTGAACACACACACACACACATTTGAATTTTTTTATTATTTTTAAATAGAAAATTTAAAAATTTATTTTTTCTCTAATATATTGTTTATAATTATTTTAATGTAGCGATTAGATGTTATTTTCTATTTTCCAATATTAAAAAAATTATTAAAAATATCTCCTTTTTTGTCGGAGAATGGTTCTCATTATTGAACTTTTTTAATGAAGAACATGAAAATTTACACACACACACACATATACGGTGAACCAAAAGTAGGTGGACAGTAGGTTGAATACGTTTTGTGTTATATTATATTATAACTATGGTGTTCATTATAACTATGGTGTTTGTGTTATATTATATTAAATATTATAACTAAATTTATTTAAATTTTATTTTGTATTATAGTATACAAAAAAATTAAATATGTATTCTCAAAATAAACGTTATCATTTACTGTCCACCTACTTTTGGTTCACCCTATATATATATATGTGTGTGTGTGTGTGTGTGATACAGATAATTTGATTTCATTCTGTCTACGCAGAGTGACGTTTTACCTTTCTTTATAAAGAAAGTTGCTTGTATTGTATTTAAAGTAAGTAAAATAATAAAATAAAGGAAAATGGATGAACAAAAAATAATTTATAAGTGTTCCTTTAATAAAGGATAGTTGTTGCAAAACATCATTCCATTATTATAGGAACGTTGAATTATTATAAGAATCCTGAACGCTGATATGAAAGATACAAAGTTAAGAAAAAATTCAGTATTTAAACCCGTGAAAAAAGCGTAAAAGATTTTCAATAATTGTAAAAGACAAAATAAGAGAAAGGAGTTAAATAGAAGAGCAATTTGATTTCGAATGAGTGTGAAAAAATACATTTACGTGAAACGATTGTTAGTCATTCAGTCTGTAATTTGGAGGATATTTGGCAAGATTGCAAATAACTGCAACTAAAGGATTAGTTGAGCGTTAAACCATTGTATGTTCTAACGAAATAGCATTGGATTTAAGGTATAGAAACATTTTCCTTTCTCTGATTTCTCAAATACTTTGCTTTAGATTTAAATGTAGTACTCCGTAATTTGTCGACAGTTATTGTATTGCTTCATTGAGAGTTAGTGAACAGAACTCTACATTCGTAGGCGGATTTACGTATAGGTGGCAAATTTCAACATAAATTTGAACCTAAATAAGGCAAAGAAAACAAAAATAGAAAATAAATAAGTTATAAGCACTGACAGATTAAATGGATCCACAAATAAGTTTTAAAATAAAAAAGAACACCAGCCTCTAATAGCAAATTGGCGATATCAAATGCACAAATATATACCACTGTAGTGACAATTTCCCTGCTTTGGGGCGGCAAAATGCTAAGTACATCTCTGTATATATTTAAGCTACCCATAAATGAATTATTGGATATTTGCGGCACTGAGTGCAGTTCTGAAGAGAACTCGGATAAATTTCAAACTATACTGATATGAAATTAGGTTACAAAGTATTGGAATACTGAAAATTTGGCCAATTCATTGCTATGTGTTGTGTATGATGACAATATTGGGCAAATGAGGAAGACCATATAGAATATCTGGCGCTGACCTCGAAATAAATAGAGCTATAAGATGTTGTAACGGTAAATTTTGATGGGTAAATCTCTTATCAAAATGTAAATAAAAATGGTAGAAAGAAAGACTGAAGTGATTTTAAAATCGATTTAATTTTACGTGAAAATTAAATTTCCTTTTTTTTTTCAAACTTTGGGTTGAAACTGACCAGAAAGTTATTAAAGAAAGAGCATAAATCAATCTCGCGTTATTAGAAAACGAACTGTTGTTTGACACCTCCGAAGTAAATTATATCCCGAAATTAAGATGAAGAGAAATATAGCTTAAGAAGGTTGCTTTTCATTATTGGAGCTTGTAAAAGTTTGGTTTTGTTCATTCTTTGGTTTCGCCTGATGAAAATCCTCGAGAAAAAATTTTAAATTTTAATTTTATTTTTTCTTTAATAAAGGCGGAACATAAGTATAGCGAAATTGAGATTAGAACCAATAGAAAATCAGTAATTTTTGTACGAATGATGTCATGTGATGAAAATGCTTTTGATAGGACCTTTAAACACTAAAGAGGGGAGTCCTTCTAATCTTAAGGTGTAACTTAGAGTTATGATGCCAGATGTAGTTCTGCCTTCTAGAGTTGAAGTGGCTTTAAAATCTTTGAAATCTGTAGTGTTGTTTGATTTTATAAGCCGACTGTAAAATTGTTCCTGATGTTCGAAAAATTTGAATCTTCTTGTTTCACGTGAACTTGGTTTCAAAAGTCTAATGCTAGTCAGCAGAAAAGAACTTTTCGAAAATTACTTTGAATTTAATTATTGTTCACATGTCAAATTTTAACTTGTAAGTTTGCTGAATACTGTGTTTCTCAAAGAATAATTTTACAGTTTTTGTGTTGAGCAAATATCTTGTGGTCATCTTGTTTCCCGAGGAAACCTGTGGAATTCACGTAGAACTTTTGAAAACTGTGAAAATTTAATTTGAGGATTTTTTCTAAAAAAAAAAAAAAAAAATCTGCAAAACTGGTGAGGAACTTTAAAGTCTAAATTTCCAAAAAAATTTTAAGTAAACTTATTTTAAGGAATGTGAATTAAGTGCTATTTCTGGAGTCACATAAAAAAATTTCTCTTTATAAACCTTTTGAGACAACCTGAATAATTGCAAACATTTTTTTTGAGTGAAACCAAATAAACTTTATACGAGGGAGTGTGCTATTTCTATGCTACCGTGCAACAGGCCTCACTTGTAAGCTGAGGGTAAATTAACATTGAAAGTTTGAAATTTAAAGTGGGCTTCAAATAAGCCGACAAAATTACGCAGTATAAAATTGAAAGGCCATCCGAGTGAATAGCCAGAGCCATCCAGAACAAACGAACTCGCGCGCGCAATAAGTGCGATCAAAAGTGATTGCACCACAAAGAGTCTTCAAATCGTTTATTATGACAATAGGACTTTAAAAACCTACTACCCTTATCTTCATACTTGAGCGAGAGGTTTAAGGGGGTTTTATTTATCAGCTGAAATTTTGTTCTTAGCTATAACGATTTCAGTGGTATTGATTACACTGGTATGCATATGAAATTTTTTTGTCTGCTGTGAGGGTTTTTTCAACTCATATTATATATTCGACCATGCTGAATTCGAAAATGACATTGGTTTTCCTCAATCAGGTCAGGTTTTTTCTCTATTGGCCATTTATTATAAGTCCAATTTTATCCCCAAATTTATTGATTTTTTTAGCTTAAACACTGTAGATACGAGTAATATTATAAGAACACTCGTGAAAAATGAAAACATTGTGTGAATAAATACTTTTTTCATACAATGAATATGGAAAAAAGTTTATTGAGGAAGGAATGAAGTTTTTTTGGCTTTCCGTCTGTGTTTTTCTTCGGGCACGTCTCGCTTCAAACACCAGCAATAGTCCGCCAGCATATTGATATCCCAGTTTCCCTGGTACCTCTCTTCCATTATTTTGATATCTTGGTGAAATCGTTCACCCTGTTCCTCACTATAATCCCCGCAATTTTCAGGAAAATAGTCCAAGTGGGACCACAAAAAGTGCATTTTTATGGACATGCGCGACCCATGAGCTTTGAAAGCTTCCATCAAGTTTTTGACAACGGACTCGTATTCTGGACTTCTACGCTTGCCAAGAAAATCAGTGACAACTGATTTGAATGCCTGCCAGGCATTCTTCTCAGTTGGAGTCATTGCGTTTTCGAACTGAGTATCCTTGATCAAAGTTCGAATTTGAGGACCATCAAAAACCCCAGCATTTAGTTTAGCATCAGATATATGAGGAAATTTACTCTCGAGATATCGGAATGCTGAACCCTCCTTATTCATTGATTTGATGAAATTTTTCATCAAGCCCAGCTTAATATGAAGTGGTGGGAGCAAAATTTTGTTGGTGGTACAAGGGGCACTGAAACGACATTATGCGACCCAGGTTCAAAATTCTCTCTGGATGCCCATTCACGCTGTGCATAGTGCTTCTCATCCGCTCGGCTATCCCATTTGCAGAGGAAACATGGGTATTTCGTGTATCCCCCTTGCATTCCCAATACAAATGCCACAATCTGAAAAAAAATGAAAATATTTAAAGAATTTAGAGAATTTGTTCTATCAGATAAAAAAATCTATGCATTGGACTGTATCACTTCTGTGGGGAAGTTAAGTGTTCTTATACGCTCTCAAATAACCTTTGGAAAAACAACATAGTCAATAGCAATAGTTTACTTATGATATTAGTATTACCTTCAAATCTCCACAGATCCTCCAGTTATGTTGGTCGTATACGAGAGCATCCAGTAAAATTTTCATGTTATCGTAGCTCTCAGTAAGTTGTACGGAATGTGCTACAGGGACTGATGCAACCCTATTCCCAATGTTGAGAAGTACTGCTTTCAAACTTCGTTTAGACGAGTCTATAAATAGCCTCCATTCTGATGCGTTATATGGCAGGCCCAAGGATTCGATTAGCCCCTCAACATTGCAGCAGTACACTAAGGAAGAGGTATTTTCGTGCACTGCAAAAAACTTGCGGAATTCTTCCTCTCGTTTCCAACCAGGAGAATGTTGTTCCCGGAGCCAGCAAGTTGTCCTCTCGAAGTCGTGAGCCCAAGATCTCGGCAGCTAATTTGGAAAGTCCTAAATCCCTGGTAAGATCATTAAGTTTGGCCTGGTTGAGAGGCCTCGGCTCATTTGAAGCGGTATTTTGAGGTATATACGACTGGGACTGGTCATTGGCATTGGTCATTGATTCATCATCAGAATCATCGAAGTCCAGGGTTTGAGGTGGGTCGGGTATTGGAATTCCAGGACCATGGGGTACAGGTCTCATAGCAGAAGGAATGTCAGGGTATACAACAATGTGTTTATTCTTCTTGTTAACTCCTGAAAATAGAAACACAGAAACATGGATATAAAACTTGCATATGAAATAGAAGAAGCATTCAGACAGTGGCGGCTCGTGAGGGAAGGCTGCGGTCTGTAAGATATGAAATAGGTCGATGGAGTCTGTATATTTTCTTTCTTTTTCATTCATATTGTCCCTTCGGGGACAATATGAATGAAAAAGAAAGAAAATATACAATCATTGTATATGTAAATGTAACTTGTATAACAATATGTATGTGTAAATGTATTTTCTATAACAATATGTATGTGTAAATGTATTTTCTATAACAATATGTATATGTATGTATGATTACCATTATGGTGAATATTATGCTATATATGGTGAATATTACATTATGGTGAATATTATGTCAAGTTTCATACGAGGATTTCAAAATATTTAAGAAAAATAAATTTATAAGCCCACCTTGGAGGTTTGTCATGCAGAAATAGCAATCTGTCACGTGATCCTTTCCTTCTCTCCAAATCATGGGAATTCCAAAAGGCAAAGATTTCGCTCTGCCTTTGCTCCATCTTCTCAAATTTTCAATGCACGTCTTGCAGCACATATGAGGGGCGAAATTTTTGTCCTGGTCCCCTAGCTTAAGTATACTCTAAAAAATTTACTCTATACATTGTCTTCACAAATTTAGTGATTTGGGACTGGTTATTTGGCATGGTAACCGTCCCACATATGTAGCAGAATCTATTGGGATCATTTTTACACGCTCTATTCATTATGAAATATTTTATCTATATGCCTGAAAAGTAAAAAAAGATATTATACAAGTGAAGCAAGTGATGATAGATGTTACTGTTCCAATTCCACTTTGACAAAATCACGAAAAATTCTATTTTACTTATGAGGCCATAGCCGGATAACCTGAGCTGATTGAGAAAAACGGATTGCAGATTCGAAATCAGCAGGAAAAACTCTATAAGAATCACTTACAAAACCCTTGACAGCAAAATTGATGCATACCAGTGTTATTTATTTATATGCGATACTGTTCTCTCTGTCTAAATTACGAATGGTTTTTAAATCAGTCTTATTTATCGAAAGTATTACATAATAATAAAGAGAGTTTGTTTATCTTAAAACTACAGGACAATTTATATGCTGCAATAGCTGTTCGAGTGCAGGTAGGTCTCGTTTTACGCGCGGGTTACATTTCTAGAAAACAGCGACGTAGTGTGATTCCAAGTAAAATGAGTCCTTTTTTCCCAACGCCCCAAGTTATAAATGCGCGTTACGTTCATGAGCGGCGCGTAGCCACCCAGGAAACATTATAATAAGTCAATTTAACCATAAAAACAAAGTTAAATAGTAATAAACGTGTATCATAATAATCAAGTAATAATCAAGTAATAATCATTTCGACATATAAATAACTTATAAAATAATATGTACTCCTATTTAAGCCTAATTAATATTGTGCTGTACTCACCTAAGAAAGGGCCTGAAGTCAGCTTACTGGGCACAGGAGGTTCGAAGGGGAATTGGTAGCCCATGCGAGTTGCGACGCTAAGTGGTCAAACAGGTTCCAAAAGGGGGAGGGAGTTAACAAGTGTTTGCACATGTTCAAACTTGTTCGTTCGTGCGGAGCGGCGCGGAGGTTGCGGGTGAAATTACGGTACAAAGTCTTCTGCTCATTACCGTGAACGGTGGGATGGATTAAAAATATCGGAATCTTGATTTAATGGCTGAAGGTTTGAGTTTAAGCCGAAAACTAGACACGAGTTTCCTCTTCTGACTCGATTTTACAGATTTTATTTTATAAATTACTAACTTCTTTCAGTTTATTTAAAGTGAGATGAGAAACTATAGGAATTTATTTAAATTACTAACTTTACATTATATTCTTGGTGAATTACAAAGAAATTATTAACAACTTATTCTTTTTTTAACTTATCGCTCCTTTCACAGTCTTTACCTGACTAGGCTGACCATATTTCCTTGAGACAAAAACGGGACATTGGGATGGCAAAAAAGGGACGGGGGTTATGTAATATTCTGTATTCATGAAAAAGTAAGTACATAAACATATTGAGCTTACAATTATTCTTCAGTGACAGAACCCATACAAAAACCCATACAAAACGGTACTGTCCCGTTCAAAACGGTATGGTCAGCCTATACCTGACTGACCGCCAGGTGTTTGATTTTTTATACCAAGTCATGTTGTCATTTATCAATCTTGTTCTTATGACTGAACCTTTAGACATTTCGACGGCAAAACATTTTATCGACACTCAAATAAACTAACATTATCCAACCTAACTTACCCTAATCTTACCTAAAAACTTGTCGATAAAATGTCACGTCCAAAAAAAAAAATAATAAAAAAAATAAAAAAATACAGTATATATATATATATATATTATATATATATATATATATTATTGAGATGGGCGGAAGACAAATTCTCTTTCATCTCATTAGATATGGCAACAACAGGGAACTACACAACAAGGGATACAAAACAATCGAGGATAAGCAGATAACACCAATTTCACTAGTCATATATCTTAAAATATAAAAATTAAAAAATATAACAGCTAAACAATAAGGGGAATTAGCTGGGGAAGAAAGCAAGCAAGCATAGCACAAACGCAAACATCATGTAAAATATATTATGGAAGAGTTTAGTCCTATCAGTAATTCAATTTTACCCACTGCTCACAAGCCTACACAGAAAACGAGACATTACAAACATACAGTGGCGCTCATAAGTATTCGTACAGAGAAATATTTCAGTTATATTCACCCTTATCTTTTGCACCTTGTACACGATAGTTATGAAATGTTTACCGTTCGTTTGGAAAAAATTAACAAATAAAAAAAATTAGTTCATTTCCAACATATAATGTAAAATATCAAAGAATTTGAGGAAAATTAAAAAAAAAAAAAAGTTAAAATGCAAAAGTTTTCGTACATTTATTTACAAAATTATTTAATACTTTGTGTTTCCACCTTAGTCTTGAAGAATTTAACATTTTTATCAGTATTTGGTTGTTTATTGATTTAAGATTGTTGGCAATTCTGAATTCTAGAATGCTCTTTGTAAACCTTCATGGAAGACGGATGACTGTACAAGCTATTAGTAAGCAATGGGTCGTCGTGGTAAAGAGCTATCAACGGATCTTAAGAAATCTGTTATTGCTGCACACGAGTCTGGAAAAAGTTAGAGTAAGATAGAAGAAGAACTTCGAATTCCATTTGTGACGGTTGCTGCAAGTTATAAAGAAATGAAGAGGCTTTAGAACAATCAAAACTTTACCAAGGTGTGGACGACTGAAAAGATGGCTGTTGCGAATCTATGAGTGACTGCGGATTATATTTGCCATACTTTAAGACTGTCTAAGGTCGATGTCCATCCCTCTGCTGTACGTCGTACATTGAGAAAGAATGGTCTGCATGGAAGAGTTGCATGAAGAAAACCTCTGCTACGAAATGTGCGTAAAGAAGCTCGTTGAAAGTATTCCAAGGATCGTCAAAATGATGGATTTGTATTCTGGGAGAAAGTTCTCTGGACATACGAGACTAAAATTAAATAATTCGGGAACAACGAGCAACGGTATGTTTAGCGAAAATAAACTACTGCATTCGGGGAAAGAAACATCCTTCCTACGGCTAAACATGGTGGTGGTAGTTTGCTTCTTTGGTAATACTTCAGTGCTTCTGCTCCAGGAAAGTTTGTTGTCATCAATAGAATCTTGAATTCGAAGAAATATCAGGAAAGTTTAGAAGAAACTGTATTACCTTCAGTTCGGGAGTTGCGAATGGGTCGCAACTGGGTACCGCAACAAGAAAATGATTCAAAACATAAAAGTAAGAGCACCATGAAGTGGCTTCAACAAAATAATTTTTAGCTTCTCGATTGGCCCTGTCAAAGCCAATACCTCAATTTAATCGAGAATTTATGGTTTGATTTGAAAAAAACTATCCGTAAGAGAAACCCTTCGAATCTGAATGAGTTGGAACAATTTTCTTTAGAAGAATGGGTTAAAATTTGTATTGAGAGATGTCGAAACCTTCTGGAAAAAGAGCAAAACGAATCATTGAAGTCATTCAAGCAAAAGGTGGAAAAACAAAGTATTAAACAATTTTGGAAGTAAATGTACGAAAACTTTTGCATTTTAACTTTTTTTATTTTCTTTAAATTCTTTGATATTTTACATTGTACGTTGGAATTAAACTAATTTTTCTTATTTCTTAAATTTTTCTAAACGAACGGTAAACTTTTCATAACTATCGTACGCGTGGTACAAAAAATGAGGACGAATATAACTGAAATATTTCTCTGTACGAATACTTATGAGCGCCACTGTAGAAGCCACACAAAGGACTTTTACGCCTAAGATCAAGAAAACGAAAGATTAAGACTACTGGTCACGATTACAATCCTTGCAACTGTTTTCTTTGGAAAGAAGACGTGAGCGATACACAGTAATATACATATGGAAAATACTCGAGGGATATGTTCCGAATTTTATGAATGGGGGAAGGGGGAAACGCTGGAATAAGAGAACAGGTAGATTCTGTATTATTCCAGCTGCTGTGGGATAAGGGTTCATGAAAACGAAAATGGAAAAAAAACTCAGAATACGAGGCCCAAAACTTTTTAACGTGCTGCCAAAAGAACTGAGGAACCTACAGCACACCATCCTAACTACCTTCAAACCCCAACTCGACAGGTTCCTGCGTAAAGTCCTTGACCAACCATGCCCTATGAGTACAGGATGAGAGTTCGAAGCAACTCTCCCTCATCAAAATGAAGCGGGATGCTGCAGATTGGTTGAACCAAGGTCGGTCTTGAACAGTTATTAAAAAACAACAGGTATATAGATAGGTGTCGCGACAAGGGGCGAACTCGCCAAAACAGGTTTGAGATGGACACATTTAAATTTTGTGACTATTGTGTACGAGGGGCACATATCGCAAATACACGCATTGAAAATAACTACATTTTGAGCGTATGAGGGGAGGGGGAGGTATTTGGCTATACCAAATGTGGCTAAGGGGAGGGTCGAATTATTCATTCGTGGAACAATCGCAAAATTGACAATGTGGCGAGTTCGCCCCTCGTACTCGTGACGCCTTATATATATATATATATTATATATATATATATATATATGTGTGTGTGTGTGTGTGTGTGGTAGACCCTGTGCAAACGCTATTTTATATCGTTTACACACAAGGCAATGTCAGCACAATTAACAACAAAAGTTTGGCAATCTCTTTCTTCACTTGTAAGTAATTACTTCGCATTCGAAAACAATCAACAGAGTAATTAAAAATACTTTTTATATAAAAAGAAATAAAGGAAATGTACACACACACACACACACACACACACACACATATATATATATATATATATATATATATATATTGTATTTAGGTAAAGATATAAAAGATTTGTAAGAAAATGTACATTCTTATGTACAGATGGAGTTACATTGTACCAATCTATGATGGAAACTGGGTTATTATATACGGGGTGGTCCAAAAATCATTTTTGGGATTACCTGTATTTCACTATGTTAACGTTTGGGCTAATATATATATATATTAATATATATATATATATATATATATGGTGAGTCAAAAGTCTGATATACGTATATGGTGAGTCAAAAGTCTGGAAACATAGGAACTATGCTTTTCAATGTAAATATATATATGTATATTTGCATCGAAAAGCATAGTTCCTATGTTTCCAGACTTTTGACTCACCCTGTGTGTGTGTGTGTGTGTGTGTGTGTATATATAACTAATAAATAATTAAAAATAAATATTTAACTTTCACTAAATGCAAGGAAAGTAATAAAAAAATTTGGAATTGGGGAGTAAAACAATTTTTTGTTTTTATATTTTCGTTAATTATATTTAATATTCGGCATGTTGTTTGATTATTAACACTTAATTATACAAGTTTTGGTTTTCAAATGACAAATTATCATTTTAATTAAGTTTAAAATTATTGTTAAGTGATACGTTAAAAATATTTTATTTATTTATTTCATTTTCTACTTTGGGGAGAAAAAAAAAAAAATATATATATATATATATATATATATATATTATCTGTTAACTTGGTAGTAGTTCCGTGCGTCGGTCTCTCCTCACACGAAGGTCAAGCTGGTGGCCCTACCTATATATATATATATATATATATACTAGCTGAGGTACCCGTCGTTGCCCGGGATAAATTTCACATTAGATTCCCAGGTTAAATAAAATAAAGTTTAAGACAAAAGGCTGAATTTGATTAAAATGATTTATCTTAATTCTTCATCCCATAAGAGGTTCCCGTGCCAAATTTGGTAGCTCTAGGTCAAACGGTTTGAAGTCGTCCTAAAAAATAATTATATGTGAAGCTCAAGATTTTCATGACTGTGTTCTTTTCTATAGTTTTATTGACCAAATAATTAGTCATGAAAATCTTAAGATTTAGAAATCTAGACAAATGTGAAGCTCAAAATTTTCACGGCTGCGTTCTTTTCTGTAGTTTAATCGCGATGTTGGGGCCTTTGGGCCCAAACAGACAACCAGACAGGCTGACCGACTCTGTGTTGACATTCTTCATCCCATAAGAGGATCCCGTGCCAAATTTGGTAGCTCTAGGTCAAACGGTTTGTGCTTGCATAAAGGACAAACAAACAAAGAAACTGACAGGCGAAAAAAAAAATATATATATATATATATAATGAATAAAACCATTAGACGAAAGCGCTTGAGCACCATTATGTTTCCTTTCCTTTGTGGTTTTATTCATCATAAATATTTTCACGTGTTACTTTCGTGAAATAATTTTCATATATATATATATATATATTTTAATTTGAGATGAAACTCCATTTTTTATTCGGATGAGAGGGAGAAATCCAAAATGTGAATCACCAAAATGAGATTCTTCTCATTTTGGATAATTCCTATTTCTTTTACATTTACTTTAATCCTGTTTCGGTTATGAAGATTTTCAGAGAAAATTTTGCCAACTCCCGTAGCGGCTTAATGGGTACTATCATTCAGGAAGGTACGAACTAGTACAACGCTCGGGTCAACTAATGCAGCCCATTGCTCTTATTCCTGGGTTATTATTATTACCAGCATTATCGGGAGTCGAACTCCCGACCTCAGCGTCTTCATTTCACTTATAGGGAAACGTTGTTATCCGCTGAGCTGCAGGCGGACGTTGGCTAGCTCAGTGTGTAACATTTTATAAGTGTATGGGTTGTATGGTTGTGTGGTTGTGTTTTGGGCTCTGCTTTGATTGTGACGCGTTACTCTCCTCATTTGCCCAAATTTAAAATATATTTGGTGTTGCAGAACAAAGTTGACCGTTACGAGGTCTCTTTGCATTAAGTCGACCCTCTCCCCTCCCCCCTCCAACTCAAAAGTCTATCATGCATAATGTCAAAATATTCGACCTTGTGATGATGTACTTAATTCATGTTAAGTTAGATTAGAATGATACCCATTTAGTTGACGCTGGTTAGGTTAGGTTAGATTATTCATTTTCATTTAAAATCTGACCTATTTATAAGCATATAAAGTCGAATTGGAATATATTCGAACTGCAAATGATGTAATCCAAATTTTATGTAATTTTATAACATATTTTAGTGCATGAAAACTTTAATGTAAAGACTTAATTTTTTCATCTTATTTGGATGTGTAACAGTAGCTAAATACACATACTACTGTTCATTTATATATATATATATATATATATATAATTTCTTTTTCAAATAAAATAAATTAATAAGTTTTCTTTTTTGCAGTACCGAAGAGCATCATGCCCTTTGGCATTCGACCAACCCCTACCTGGGAAATTATACAGGTAAGGTAACTAATAAAACTATGCATAAATTTGTAAAGAATTATTAAAACTAGAATGAGAATTTCCCTCATCTCATTTTTGAACAACGAAATTTATCTAAATAATTCTTTCATTGGAAAAACAGAGAATATTGTCGGCGATTAACTGGTTTTTCGAACACTAATTCATAATTTGCACCTCAAATGATCACTTATTTCTTCACTTCAGAAATATTAATGTCACGACTTTAATTTTATTTTATTTTCAAATTAAATATTTGCAGTTCGAGTTAAAAAATAAAAAATCTACTGAATTAATTTTCACTTTAAATTTAGCTGCTACTGAATTACGGGACTGAATATAATCTCTGTGGAATACTGAATATAATCTCTGTGGAATATTGACTACAATCAATGGCGACTTTTCAGAGGAGGCATAGGAAGTGGGGTCTCATATTTTCTCACTAAAAACTATAATAGAGGATTTTATTCATAGTATTAATTCTATACGATCGTGACATGCAGAACGTAGGGCATCTAACACCTTGTCATCTATTCTATTTATATAGCATATAGGTATTATATACAAGTGTGGGCCTCCCTACTCTCCTTGACCACCAGCCGCTACTACTGAGAAGTCATATAAAGTCATATGACTTTTTCCTGGAAACAAAGGTACCGGAACTCTCATATATATATATATATATATATATGTGGCTGATGGCAATTTAATAATTAATTAATTATTAAATTAATGAATTGAAAGCTGCGGTAAAAACCGAGCATATTTGTAAATGAAAAATTAAATCGTTAAGTTTTATTGATTTTTGCTGTCAGTTCATTAAAAGATACCGGTACGCCGTACCGGTGTGTTCCGGCAGTAAAACAGCAATATATACACACTGTATATATATATATATAGTTTTTTTTAATTATATTTATATATTAAGGTTAAAGTTCACCTTAAAATTTCTGCACAATTGATGAAGAGAAAACGAAAATATAAGAAGGGTAACTTCAGAATTTTGAAAATTTTAAACTATTAGGGTTTACGTAATATTAAATAAAAATAATTAATTCAGGAATAATTATAATAGTGTTATTAGCAACTTTATATATATAATTTTTTTTTCGCGGAGACCAGATTACACAAGGTTAGGTGGTCGTTTTAGATTGGTTATTTGTTTACAACTTGACTCAGTTTCGGCTAATCACAATAATTGCAAGAAATTTCGACCTCGTCAAAAACTAAGGTGTCTGTGAAATTTAATATTTAGCTATATATACAGGCCCGTAGCCATGGGGGGGGGGGGATTTCAAGCGGTCGAACTGCCCCCTTGACAGGAAAGCTCCACTTTTGTCCACTAAGGTCCACTCTAAGCTACTCTAAACCCCCTCTGCAGTGACTAGGTCAATGCACCAAAAGGTCCGCCTTTAAGTTTTGTCTACGGGGATATATATATATATATATATACAGGGTGGGCCGTAAGTTTCCATACATAGGAAAATTTAAACGTTTGTTTTTATGTTTCAGATACCCTAAGAATATGCGTTTGACGTAAGATCTTGTTTACTGATGAAGCAAATTTTTACGTCAATGGAGAGGTTAATCGGCAAAACATACGTTATTGGAGTAATGCTAACCCTAACTGGCTGAGTCCGACGAAGATGCAAGGTGCCGGTAAAGTGATGGTGTGGGCCGGGATATGGGGTGACAGAATTATTGGACCAATTTTTTTTGTCAGTGGAAATCTTAATGCCGAAAGGTATCTTAACATGTTGCAAGAAGAGATTTTCCATCCCTGCTAAACGAGGAAGGTAACTTCCCAGTTTACTTCCAGCAAGATGGAGCTCCACCTCATTATGGTCTTCACGTGCGTCGGTATTTGGATCAGCAGCAGTTTCCGGATGCTTGGATTGGTCGGCGTGGTCCTGTGGAGTGGCCTCCCAGATCCCCAGATCTCACCCCCCTTGATTTCTATCTTTGGGGGCACTTGAAGGCCATGGTGTATCAGGAAAAGATACGAGACATAAATCATCTAAAGGAACGTATCACCAACGCCATTACAAGCATAACGTCAACTGTGCTAATGCGTGTTCATCAACAGTGGGGAACACGTATTGAAATGTGTTTTCAAAACAATGGCAACCATGTAGAGCATATTATATAAATAAAAATGGTTGTCCATAAAAAAAATGTTTATTTTTCCTATGTATGGAAACTTACGGCCCACCCTGTATATATATATATATATATATATATATATATATATATATATATATATAAAGAACGACGCTTGTTTAGAAGAGTGTCCGTGTTCTCTCCTCTTCTTGGGCGGACACACTTCTAAACAAGCGTCGTTCTTTACATTAATTTTACTGTGTGCTGTTTGCAGTATATATATATATATATATATAATATATATATATATATAGGGCCGCCTTAACCCTTAAGCACTATAAGCACATGCTTTAGGCCCTTGGTGGAAATAGGCCCTTTCTGAAAAGTAATAAAACAAAAAATAGAAAGCAGTAAAAAATATTATTCGCAATTTCTAGATTTAAAAAAAAATATTGTTGCAAGTTTCAGTAATTTGTCACGTATTCAAATAATTATTTTTTCAGAATTGGGTAAAATATATTGTGGAGGTCGCTAGTGTAGAGTACACTCCTCCCCTTCCAATAACGCATCCACAGTGTGTATGATTTTGTGTATGAGTAAGTGTCGGGGAAGGGACTGTTTCTGTGACTGCAGCTGTGCTTGCTTATCAATTATCACCATTTTTAAATATAACGTTTTCATAGTCAGTCAGTGCAAATTTTTTTGTGATACTACTGGGAAAATGGCCCCTGTTTGTCGAAAGTGCCCTTAAGGCCCCATTGGCCCTTAAGGCGGCTCCGTATATATATATATATATATATATATAAAATGTGCGGAAGTTCTTACCATATTTTTTTTAAGAGTTAGAATAAATGTTTATATTGAGTACTATTACGTGTGATGAATTTTAGCCTCGTGAAATCTATCGATTTTATAGAAGCTGGAAGTGAACCCTCCACCAAACCAGAACTATAACTTTAAAAAATAGATAAAACTAAATCGAAAGAATAGCAGAAAAAGTGAAGAAGTAATTGGCACTGTTTTAGTGTGCCACAACAAGATACAACCTCGAATATGATACAGTGCCTCAATATGAAGCAAAAATAACAGAAGACAGATTAAGGTTTTTAATTACTAATGCGGATAGTAAATTATAAAAAGGTCATTAATATTTGTATAATAATAATAATAATAATAATTTCATCATTTTCATTAATTTTATTATTAATAACTCATGGGGTAATAAAACTTCACTTAAATAACTACATGTTTACTTAAAAAATATTTACATAGGCCCAATGTAATATCATTTTGTGATTTTAGTTTAGTTTATTAAGAATTACAAAATGTAAATATATAACTACGAGTATTATGACTGAGCAATTTATACTGGTAGAAATTTCTCACGGTATGTAATTAAATATTTTAATTATTCCTTTGTATTAGTATATTTTCATTGCTTATATATAAAGTACGTGACAAATCCAAGCAATGCAATTTCTCATCACGGCCTCAGTGTGCGGAGTTTCGATAGAAATAGAGCAGATTTTACGTCCAGTTAATGCATTTTAAGTTCTCAATGTCGTACGATTTGTTTGAAGACTTAGTTTTATAGATCGGTGTTTCTAAACAGTCGGTTCGCGGAGGGAAAGCTGCAGTCCGTATTTTCCGTGTCATTATGCAATTATGAGCAAATAAACAACTTATTAAAATGTATTCCTTGACTAATGTTTTTTACATTATCGTCAATCCTTTTTTGTTACTAAATATTACTGTATAAAGCTATTAGAGATGTATCATGTGGTGAAATAGTGAAGTGGTCCCCAATTGCCAGTCCGCGGTATTTTACAGCTGATTGTTGCCGGTACCAGTTGTGTAGAAGTTAAGAACCACTGCTTTAGATATCTTCCTGAGAAGAAATCACGAGGATTGATGTCAGGGAACAGAGGAGGCCTCGCAAGATCATAGTCGTGAAGGTATAGGGGTACCTGTTAAATACGGTTTTTATGCTAAAATTTTCATGCGAAAATTCTGAACTTGTAAAGCAACATTTGTTGTACGAAGTCTTGCACCGTTCTGCTGAAATCAAACTGTCAATATTAGTATTTTAGCCAGTAAGAAATGATCAAGATGAAATGTTCTTTGAGGACGCGACGGTAAACATTTTCGTCTACCGTTGTATCAGTTAAGGCTTGGCCAAAGAAATGCTGGACGAGGCCGTGATAAAAAATTACGTGGCTGTATTCATCACGTAATTTCGCTAAGGGAAGACACCCTGAGAATGTTGTGTGCATTTAAAAATCTCATCCTTACAGAATGACCGTCACAAGCTTCATGAACATTAATCTATTGATTTTTATCATATTTTTGGAAGTATGTCTAATTAAAGAATCACTAATATACACGGTGGCAAACAATGATTGCCCCCCCCCTGCACAGATGAAACTAATAGAGGTACAAAAACTGATTGTTGCATCTTTTAGACAATTTAATTCTATGTCTAAACAAAACCACTCAATAGTTGGTGTTGCCTCCTTGTACTTGGCGGACGGCTTCAAGTCGGCAAGGGTAGGAGGTGAGGAGAAACTCGAAAAGGTCAGTGTCGTACTCAAGATTTCGGAGGATTGTTTCGATGTGCTTCTCCATGGTCCGGCGGCAGAATTGTTCAGGATCCATCCTGAAAGACCGAGTGGAATCCCTGATGCTTGCTGAACCACCAGCCACCCGATTCTGCCGCCGGACCATGGAGCAGCACATAGAAACAATCCTCCAAAATCTTGAGTACGACACTGACCTTTTCGAGTCTCTCCTCACCTCCTACCCTTGCCGACTTGAAGCCATCCGCCAAGCACAAGGAGGCAACAACAACTATTGAGTGGTTTTGTTTATACGTAGAACTAAATTGTCTAAAAGATGCAACAATCAGTTTTTTTTGTACCTCTATTAGTTTCATCTGTGCAGCGGGGGGGCGGGGGGCCAATCAATTTAAGGGTGTGCGATTCGGATATTTTTATTTCGATTCGATTTTCGATTCGATTCGGCCACTTGTTTTCGATTCTCGATTCGATTCGACTGCGACTGTGCACTGCACTCACCTATACTTTACAATTTACATGCACCAGCACCAACAGAACAACATACATGCACCAGCAACAACATACTGAAAAGCGTAATAAACAACTGAACTCAAAGAACCGGTCCAAATTTGTCACACCGCAAGGCGCGCGCAAGTGATTCTGTGACATCACAAAATCAAAAGCTGACCGTGCGCATTGAGCGCACTCAGATCTTTATAACAGCGTAATCTCTCAAATATCCAACTATTTTATAACGTTATTATATTATTATATTATATATAATAACATTATATATATATATATATATATATATATATATACCATATTTTTCTCCTTATAAGACGCTGCATCGTGGAAGACGCACCCTGATTTTGGAAAGGCAATTCTAAGAAAAAAAGTTTTTGACTCGTGGAAAACGCACTCTGATTTCCTTGATTTGCTTTGTTAGAATGGCAACGACAAGGGAATTAGTATATACCACCAGTAGAAAGTATGTAAAAATATACAAGTATCATTGTTTAAAGTTGTTTAGTTTTGCAGAAATGGAAAAGTAAAAACCACTAAAAATCATGGCCAATAAAAGTCAAAAGCATTTTATTCATCCTCAAACTCATCACTGCTTGATTCATCCCCAAGCTCTAAAACATCACCATGATCATCGTCATCATCATCACTAGTGTCACTGCCACTCGCATACAATAAATGATCTTCAGTGCCATCCATTACATTACTTATACCACATTTTTTGAAAGACTTAACAACAACTTCAATCTTAATATCACGCCACGACTTCAGCACCCATTCACACACTGACTCCACTGACAGCCAGATGCTAAATGAACAAGGTACGAGACCCTTGTCGTGCCGTAAACTATCCCCCGTCCTAATTTAACCTATAGTTTTCGGCACGAGACACCCTCTAGTTTGAGGAAACGTATTTCTGAGGCTTCGACGTTGGAAGATGCAGGCCCGCAGGGAGGAGCTCGACCACTTCCGGCTTCGAAGACGCAGAGAGATTTTTCAAGGCATTTTTAAGGAAAAAAAAATGCGTCTTGTAAGGCGAAAAATACGGTGTATATATATATATATATATATATATATTTTTTTTCAATTGCTATTCCACGGTTTCGACATTCCATGGTTTTGGGGTAGTGCCAGTTTATCGTCTCGAGGTTACAGTTAGCGAATCGAAGAATCGAAATTTTTTAGCTCTAATTCGGGTCGAGTTTCGATTCTTTTACTGAATCGACCCGAATCGACATTTTCGATTAATCGCACAGGCCTAGCAATCATTACTTGCCATCCCTTATATATATATATATAAAACCTTCATTTAACCTTTTAACTCCGGTGGTGTAGTGGTTAACATCACTGACTACGAATCCATCGGTCTCGGGATTGAGACCCGGTGACGGCAGGCGGCGCGCAGCAAAACCCAGCTGTTCATTCTTCCACTCGATAAAAATTGATTGGTAGATAAGTGGGTACCCTGGGTAGCCTAGTGGTTAAGACGCTGGGCTGCTGATCAGGAGGTAGTGAGATCGAGTCCGGGAGAGGACTTTGTAATTTCTGACCGCCCTTGGTGGGGGCGTGGTTCGGATTCCATGTTAAACTGTAGGTCTAAGGTAGAGTGAGAAGCTTGACCTTCATCAGAATGAACAATTCGGGCGGAAGAAAAACCAAGGTTATACACACACCTTACCTTTGGTTAGCTTCCGCCCGAATTGTTCATTCTAACGAAGCTCAAGCTTTTCACTCCACCTTAGACCTACAGTCTAACGTGGCATCCGAACCACGCCCCATCATCAGCCCAGCGTCTTAACTACTAGGCCACCTAGGGTACCCATTTATCTACCTACCACTTTCTTTATTGTGTGGAAGGATGAACAGCTGGGTTTTGCTACGCGCCGCCTGCAGTCACTGGGTCTCGAACCCAGGGCTAATGGATTCGTAGTCAGCGACGCTAACCACTACACCACCGAGGCGCTTATATATATATATATATATGTGTGTGTGTGTGTGTCTGTGAACAGTATTTGGATGAAAGAAACGGACGTGTGTACTGTTGAAGTAACAAGTGATTTCATACCTTCCCTTTGGCTGGGTGAATGCGATCGAGGAGCGAGGGCCAAACTTCGGCTCCCATCCCTCTTCCCTCCGTGGACGAGGGGGCGAAGGAATCCTGTTGACCGCCGGAAACTGACCCACGAACGAACGTCACATCCTCATTATGTACAAATACGAGTATGCTTGGCCAACTCGCACTCAATGCGGAAACCCCCTTTTTCAAGGACGGTTTTTTTCATTTCTTTTTATAGAAGGATAAAATTTTGAGATTTTAGGTTGGGTTTTCGTAAAAAATTATATATATATATATATACAGGGTGTCCCGTAAGTCTGGACCCATAGGGAAAAATAATAAAATTACAAAATAGTCCAAAAATTTATTACATAATCTGTTCAAAGTGTCCGCCGTTGTGTCGCACACATAGTTGAAGACGCAATCTCCACTGCGACAGCACTTCTGAATCACAGTCGCAGAAATTTCTTGACACGCCTCCACAATGCGTGCTTTAAGGTGGAAAATGTTCTGAAGTTTGACCTCGTACACTTTGGCTTTCAAGTGGCCCCACAAATAAAAATCATAATAAAAAATATTAAAAAAATAATAATAATAAAATAATAATAATAACAATAAAAATATATTATAAATCCCTATGGGTCCAGACTTACGGGACACCCTGTATATATATTATATATATATATATATATATATACACACACACGCCTCGGTGGTGTAGTGGTCAGCATCGCTGTACGAATATATATATATATATATATATATATACACACACGCCTCGGTGGTGTAGTGGTTAGCGTCGCTAACTACGAATCTATCGGCCCCGGGATCGAGATCCGGTGACGGCAGGCGGCGCGCAGCAAAACCCAGCTGTTCATCCTTGCACACAATAAAAAAAATTGGTTGGTAAGTGAATGGGTAGTCTGGATAGCCTAGTGGTTGAGACGATGGGCTGTTGAGCGAGAGGTCATGAGATCGAGTCCGAGCGAGTACTTTGTAATTTCTGACCACCCGTGGTGGGTCGTGGTTGGGAGTCCACATTAAGTTGTTATGATAAGGGATGATGATGATGACGATGTCTGTCTGTTCGTTTATACAAACCTAAACGGCTAGGGTAATCTGCACTAAATTTATTATACATATTAAGAGAGAACCAGGGTTTTTAGTAACACACTCGCCCCTCCTAGCTAGATTGTAGGTAGGTAGGTAGTGAGAGAGAGAGAGAGATTATTTAAAATAATATTCTACCACAGCCGAGAGCAATGGAAGGTTTGGTATAATCAGTTAGGGCCTAGGGTTAATTAAGAAAAATTAATTTAGCATAAAAAATATTATATGTTCATTAAAAATAAATTAGATATGGTTGGTGACAAATTTCAAGCAAATGATAAATAATAATTAATGAATCCGACATTAGTAGAAGAAGAACCTAAAGACCTTTTCAATAAATAAGTGAACTGTAATTATAGCAAATAATAAATAGTAAGATTTCTTATCATTGGTCTGAACTTGAGCCTTTTCCAACTATCTGATGAATAAGCCGGAGTTATGACTCGTGCAAAAGATAGGGGAGGATCGTAATCGTCGCGGTCAGCCGACCTAATTATACCTGTAGTAGTAGTAGTAGTTGCGAGTTGTAACTTCACGGATAGCCGAGTGTGCAAAATTTCTAGCTTCTCAGCCAGATATGACACTCCAGTTTTAGGCCTTTTTGGTGGTTTTCAGATTTTGAATACGACATTTCTTGAGCCTTATTATATTTAATTTAATTGTATACAGTAGGCGCAAATGTACCTGAAAATTATAGGCCCAAACATGAGTTTCAATGAATTTCAGGCATCAAGTTTTAAAATTTTTAAAATTTGTGGTTTGCATTTTGCAGATCCTGCATTTTGGTCCCTTACTCTCACTCACAAAGATTGTGTAGCTTTTAGAAAACTCACAATTACTGTATATTCCTCACTAAAGTATAAAATTAAGTTAACCGCACTTAATTTGCGCTTTGAACCTAACTACAACGTATGTAAATGTTTACGTATTTGTAGATTGGAAGTAAAATTACGAGAAGGAACTTCTTTATTTTTGTATTATTGTACAGGGTGAGCAAAATGTCTGGGCACCCCTTCAAAATAAGATGGTGTACACGAAAGGAAAAATTTATTGCATATTGACATTTTGAACATTTAATTTAATTTTTAATTTACAAAAAATTATTAAATGTGAAAAATTAGTTATGTAAAAATTACAGTAGATACGTAAATTTTGAGTGGGTGCCCAGACTTTTTGCCCACCCTGTACTGTACATCGTGTACGAGATTACCGCGTGAGTCGACCTTCAACGTGCATATTACACACTTGCATTATTTTATGTTCGTATTTTTTACATGTATTTATTATGAATTCTGATTCATGCGATAATACCCAACATGGCGGACGCGCACACAAAAAAATTTTAAATAAAAAATTTTAATGAAGCAAAAAATTTTTTGCGTTTCAAACCAAAAATCATATTTGAGAAATTCACATTTAATAATGAAAATGTTATTAATTTTTCGGATCACCTGAAGATCAGGGCCCCCAGCCTTCTTTAGTTAGCTTTATAAAGCCAACTAACGAAAATATAACTACTTAACCTAACCAGTCGTCAAGGGTGTACAGTTGACCTAACGATTGGTTAGGTTAGGTCGTGATATTTTCGTTAGTTAGCCTTATAAGGCTAACTAAAGAAGGCTGGGGGCCCTGATCTTCAGGTGATCCAATTTTTCTTTATATTTAAATTTAAAAATAGATATTCAAAAACAAAATTAAAATGTTTATTGTCTTTATTACCCATTTATTTAACATTAACCCTCTTTTTTACAGAATGAGGAGCTATTGAAGAATAGGGACCCCAGCCTTCTTTAGTTAGCTTTATAAGGCTAACTAACGAAAATATCATGACCTAACCTAACCAATCGTCAAAGGCGTACAGTTAACCTAACGATTGGTTAGGTTAGGTCGTGATATTTTCGTTAGTTAGCCTTATAAGCCTAACTAAAGAAGGCTGGGGTCCCTATTCTTCAATAGCTCCCAGAATGAGTTTGTTTGAACCCTTCATATTTCGTACCAGTGATCCAGAGAGTTAATTAAAACTTTTATACAATTGTTTTTGTCAGTTTGAAAAAGTATTTACTTAATGTAAACAAAAAGTTTAAATTAAAACAAATTATGTTTACTTTGGAAATAGTTAAAATTTACCTTATGAAATTTAACCAATTTTCCTAAAAAATTATTTTTATTTTAGAAAGTGTGGATCACCTGAAGATCAGGGCCCCCAGCTATAAGGCTAACTAACGAAAATATCACGACCTATCCTAACCAATCGTTAGGTCAACTGTACGCCCTTGACGATTGGTTAGGTTAGGTCGTGATATTTTCGTTAGTTGGCTTTATAAAGATAACTAAAGAAGGCTGGGGGCCCTGATCTTCAGGTGATCCGAAAGTGTTATTAAACTCTTTAAGTTAACTACTCTGTACTTAATTCTGCCCAATATTATTATTATTATTATACATAAAGAAATAAATACGTAAACTTCTTTACCCTTATTGGGTTCGAACCGCTTTCCCTGAAATATCCATCACCACAACGTAGAGTTTTCTTCTCTCTCTACGCCACTCGGAGTTTTAGTTCTGTTTGACAAAGTGGGTATTTATAATTTTTTCTACATACAGTTTTATTAAATAAATTTTGGATCACCTGAAGATCAGGGCCCCAGCCTCAATTACCAAATGATATCTTCGTTAAAACTAACGAAAATATCAAGACTTGACCTAACCAATCGTCAAGGGCGTACAGTTGACCTAACCGGGCATTCAATTTAATTTATTATTATACTTGGTACTGTAAAGCAAGAAACAAAAATACATGGGGGCCCTGATCTTCGGGTGATCCTACATTTTTTTAAGTAAAAAATTTTATATTTATATTTAGAAGAAAATAAAAACTGGGCATTTTAAAACTAAAACAACCAACCAATATTAAACTTTAAAAATTAATATTTTGTATGCTAACTATTAATCAGTAAACCTTTTTTCCTATTGAAATGATGGACAATTCTTTCTTTTCTTTTTTACGAAGATGGAATTCATATTTGGATTTAAAAATGTTAAATAATTTCTGTTTTTATTCCCAATTAATTCAAAGTTTGTAAAAATTATATTCAGTATAATATGATGGTCTATTATGCGTAAAAGCAAGTGAATCCGGTAATTTTTACTCTGTTTTAGATGAGAAACTACGCAGTTTGAAGTGGGTCCTAAAATGGACATTCATACTTGAAATAAGTCTTCTCTACAGTCAGAGATGGGCACTAAATACATTGAAAGTATTTAGATACTAAATACTAAATACATCACCAAAATGTATTTAAATACTAAATATTAAATACATTTTTGAAATGTATTTAAATACTAAATACACAAAAGGTATTTAAATACATTTCTAAATACATTTTAAATACAACAAAATTCACACATACGAATGATTTTAATATAATTAGGATTAATATTAAACTCAAAGTAACTTCCGATTATATACTTCATTCCTTTATAAATTGTATTACAACAAATTCCGATTACATAATTATAGTGATTGGATAGCATTTCGGTATAGAGATTGACTGATTGGATAGCATTTCGGTAGCATCGAAATGCTATGTAATCACTAGTTCACTACACTCGGAACACATTTTTGTTGCTACTAATAATATCAGTCGCTCCAGAGTGCTGTCACTAAGTCTGTTTCTTGTAGGGGAGAGTGTTATCCCTGCAAAGGAAAACAGGCGTTCTACAGGTGCAGATGATGGTATTGTGGTGTTGTAACCCAAGAACATGGTCTGTATTAGCGGATGTTTAGTTAGACTTTCGATGGAGTGATCGTGGTCGTTCAAATATGCCAGCACTTTCATATCTACAGTTGGTTCATCAGAGGATGATTTCTTTTCAAATCCGAAATATTCATCTCATTCAGAGTAACTTGACAGATTGTCATCTGCTTGAGGGCTTTCGGAGTCCGTGTAAACTGTTATCGCTGCCATCATCAAAATGTTCTTTACGGAAGCTCGCTGGGTCTCATTGTTCCATGCTTTGTTTATGTCGACCCATCGCAGTTTGAAATATGGGTGAGTTGCTGTTGCTAGAATTGCGTCGTGAACTTCTGGGTCAGATACTTTTTGTACCCTTTTTAAAACCCTTGGATGATTACTGCAAGCAGTGCTGGATAATGTTTCAAAGATTTAGATTGAAGCTGATTTAGTTTATTTTGAACTGAGAGAAGAGTTGGGAGGAGTTCGCCATAAAAACAATGGTCACCCTGGAAGCGGTCAATGGCTATGGCAATGGGGGAAATAACAGCGACATATTCTTCCAGAAACTCTATCTCGTGTGACTTGAAAGCAGGCAAACTTAGAGCCATCATCACGTCATTCAGCTTAGATTTATGGTTTAATGAGAAGGGTAAGTGAATCGTAGAGCGAATTCCATCGTGTAGGGCATGGTAAACGTAAGCTGCAGTTCAAAATGTTATGTATTGTTTCAGCTGATTTAGGACGGCCACTTTTGTTCCAGAGGGCGGAGCACTTGCCCATCGCAGAATGATTAATTGTGGAAAACTTGGAATTCTTGAGTGCAGTTTTTGCATCGGTAGTGGCAACCAAACTTAAGGTGTGTGACGCATCGCACATGTTTTGATAGGGTATAGATATTGGTGTTAACTTGGTTCTCTTCATCATCATTTGTGGGTAGGTTTTGCACAGTTTCTAACATCACTGGTTGAAGATCATTCTCCTCTTCGCAACCATCAGGTTCACTTTCATAGTCTTCGTCTGCTAGCTGATCATTCTCGGGGGCTTTGACCCCGAACTCTCTAAACGACTCGCTGAGGCAGAGGTGTGCACCATCACGTGATCATGTTTGATCACGTGATGGTGCACTCCCTCTGCCTCTACATATCACTTATACTGATCATATCATTTCATGTTGAGAACTGCAATGATGTGATCGGTATGCATTGTGCTGCTGTGCATCGGTAAAATCGGCAGAAAGAGCAAAGTTATTCACATGTATTTACTATTTGTATTTAAATACATTGTATTTAAATACTGTATAATGTATTTAAATACTTGAAAATTAATGGATTTAAAAATACATTGGTAAATACACGAATGTATTTAAATACATATTTAAATACATTTATATTCAAATACTGCCCATCTCTGTCTCCAGTAAGAACTATTTGGATATATGATAAAAAATATGCTTACAAGGAACTCGCTTACGTAGGAATAAAGGTCTTGATAGTATAACAGCCATCGAACCCAACTCAAATGTCAAATCCAACAATCATTTAAGAGTTTAATACGAAAATCAAATGTTCAAATTAATAACGAAAAAATATGAACAACCACCTAAATTTAGAGTCAATTTAAATTTTCATACTGATTATTCTTGTGACATTTGCCAAACTTCATAAAAACAACTCCATTTTAATCTTTAAAAGATGAATAACTCGATTCTTTTATCAAAGTTTCACAAATTATTCGCGT
Organism: Bathynomus jamesi; assembly: GCA_023014485.1. Taxonomy (NCBI): domain Eukaryota; kingdom Metazoa; phylum Arthropoda; class Malacostraca; order Isopoda; family Cirolanidae; genus Bathynomus; species Bathynomus jamesi. The sequence goes on from JAJOZX010003980.1 coordinate 206,455, forward strand.
TCACTTTGCAATAATATGTACAGTAGCCTTTCAGTGTTACCACTTACGAATAAAATAGGCTTTAAGAATTATATATATATAATGTGTGTGTGTGTGTGTGTGTGTGTGTGTGTGCGCGCGCGTGCGCGCTTAAGAGTTGAAGAAGTTAGTGTTTAAAATTAAAAATTAAGAAAATTAAAATGAGTGCTTAAATTCGCGAATGTTGGTTAGGGATAAAATGACGTATGAACAGAATTATTTTACGAGTAATTTAGATGTAAAGAAATAAATGAAAGAATTTGCATGATTAGATTAAATTTTGTAAGAAAAAATGATGTTCGCACGCTCGGCTTATGAGTCATCAAGGAAAAATGGGACGTGGTCTCGGGATTCAAATGCCCCGAACTTATCAGTGTAACGCCCGTACAAAAGCGGCTTAAACTGAAATAGAAGTTTGTGAATCATTTGACTTCAGTGCGCCATAAAAATGCATCAGCCAAGGTTGATGAATCCTTTTAGTACGTTTACAGTTCTAAAATGTACTAAAAAGTACCGTGAATCGTAAATGGTGCCTTGAGCGAACCCTTTCTCATCCCTTAAGACCTTTGTTCATTAAACTAAGAAGAATAAAGGGAATTACTGTACGGTTTATGAGGTAAAACAAATCGCTTGTGGTGGTTCCATACCCATTAATTAACAATACGTGGTCATAACCCATGGTGGTGGTGTAGTGGTTAGCATCGCTGACTACGAATCTACTGTCCCCGGATTCGATTCCTGGCGATGGCGGGCGACCCACCCAGCTGTTCATCCTTCCATACAAAAAAAAATTGCTTGTAGATAAATGGGTACCCTGGGTAGCCTACTAGTGGTTTTAAGACGTTGAGCTGCTGATTGGGAGGTCGTGAGATTGAGTCCGGGCGAGGAATGCAATTTCTGACTGCTCGTGATGGCTCGAGGCTGGGATTCTACGTTAAACCATAGGTCTAAGGTGGAGCCACAAGCTTGACCTTCATCAGAATTAAAAAATTTGGGCGAAAGCAAAACCAAGGTTTCTACGCTACAGTATATATATATATATATATATTTTAGTGATGTAGCGGTTGTCATTTTTCATAGCTCTGTGGTTACGGTGCGGAGCTTACAACCGCGATTGCCGTTGCGGTTGCGGTTATGTACCCTATAACACCATAATATTACCAAAGAATAAATAACACACTATTAAACAAAATAGATTAATCAATAAAGTAACATAAATAACATCAACTGTTGCCGCAAAATAGAAGTCAACATCTTCCTTCCTTGACTAATCAATTTTGAAATTAGAAAGAGCCGTTTTGAGCAGAAAACTGAGATTTGTTTATAAAAAACCTCTGAACAGTTAGCTAGAACAACGTGAAAAAAGTGTTAGCAGCTGACGAGGAAGCTTCTGACAGTGGCTGTATCCTCCAGCGCGGGACACGTCAACGCGAAGAAGAGGCGACGTCAAACCGAAACATCAAAGCGCTGGTGGCCAAACTTCCTCAAATCTCCGTGCAGCGGGCTGTCTACGGTTGGCCAGACTGGCAGTCGACGGCTTGTTGCGTGGCATGGTCAGAGTGCCGATCGGCCCCCGGGGCCGGACCTATTCTCAGCGTGCTATTTTTTAATTTACGGGGAGCAATTGCGTGCTCCCCGGACTACTCTTACTCTCCGGCGACATTAAGACTAATCCAGGCCCCACTACAACTTACACATGTCACCATACACAAAGACATAGACATAATAGCACCATGAGACACATACAGAAGTATAATATTAACATATTACAGTACAACGTAGATGGCCTCACAAACAAAATCATGCAGCTTAGGGAATTCGTACACAAACAAAACATTCACATAGCACTTATACAAGAAACAAAACTAAAACGTACACACAAAACACCCACCATCTCTGACTTCACGGCGATCCGTCAAGATCGTACTGGGGGTAACGGGGGTGGACTCATCACTTACATACGTAAAAGCATTAGCTACACTGATGCCACCCAGAACATTACAAACACAATCCAAGCAGATAACACGATAGAAATACAAGCAGTTAACATTAAAACGCGCGCAAAACACAACACCACACTAATCAACATTTACATCCCACCAGATAGTTCACCTCAGGTGCCACTTGCCAGCCAATTACAATCCACAGTTACACAATCTGGCCTCTCTCACTAATGTCATCTTAGGAGGAGACTTCAACGCTAAAGACACGAGTTGGTACCTGCACAACCAAAGCAACACCAGAGGCGCCAACATAGCCACACAACTAAACAGCCTCTTCATTCTTAACAATACAGAAGAACATACACACATACCACATCAAGCAGGATACTCAAACTCCTCCCCAGACATAACGTTCTGTTTCCCCTCACTACACATACACACTGGAGAACAGAAAAACAACTGTCATCAGACCACCTGCTCATCTTCATTACAACACGTTCTACACCCTGCCCCAACAGCCTTAGGCACACTTACAGAAATTACAAGAAAGATTGGGAACAGTTCAAAATACAGACTGAGGAACAATTCACCACATTGAACAGCACACCCATCATAAACATCAATACAACACTCAAGACATTTAATCAGATCATCAATAATGCAAACAAATACATACCCGAGGGCAACATTAGGAAATACAACCCAACGTAACAACCTCAAACATAACACACAAACACCACACACAGAAACCATAAAACAGCAGATATAACAACTCAACACAGAAATAAACAACAAACTCAAATAAAAACAAACAGAAACATTTAGGGAATTCATAACAACACTAAACCACTCCACATATACATCCAGGCTATACAAGACTATAAACAGTATTACCCATTCTAACAGCGGCATTCACACCCCACAGGCGGCTATCTGTCGCAGCCAAAATAATACCCCAACATATACACAACAAGCTAACATTCTAGTTAATCACTACGCAAAGATAAGTCACTTAAACAGAGACAACAACCAGAAACACGCAGACAGACAAACAGCCAGGCACAAGAAAACCTACAGACTCGACACGACCATTACACCCTTCAATGCAGACCAGACCACCAAGATCATCAAATACATTAAGAATTTGAAGGCTACTGGACCAGACAACATATCTAACATACACCTTAAACACTTGGGCCCACAGGGAATACTAGCTCTCACAAATATCAGCACATATTCATACCAACACTGTATTATTCGTGACATATGGAAACAAGGTAAAATTATTACACTAAAACCAAACAAAAATCCAACAGAACCAGCTTCCTATAGACCCATTACTTTATTATGCACACCTTCAAAAGTAACAGAAAGACTAATCTTACAAATCACCAAACCACACATACCGCTTTCACCTACTCAACATGGATTCAGACCTAACCACTCAACCACGACATTACTCACTAACCTCACGCAGCACATCATGGATGGCATCAACTCCAGACGACCAGCTCAACGTACACTATTAGCAACAATAGACATTAGTAAAGCATTTGATGCTATCCCACGCTTCCCTCATAAACAAAATGCTCAACACAAACATGCACAATAACACTAAAAGATGGTTGAGTAACTATCTTTCAGGAAGATACTCACATGTCACATTTAATGGCAAGTCATCCAAAAACAAACTTTTTCAGAACGGGGTCCCTCAAGGCTCTGTTCTCTCACCAACACTCTTCAACTTATACATGCATGACATTCCAACACCCATAGATAACAAGCTTACCTTATCATCATATGCAGATGACATCACTCTAACATCCACCCACAACAACATCGACACCGCTACAAATAACCTACAAACATACATAAACAGTATACAAGACTGGCTCACACACAATAGACTCAAAGTAGCGCCCACAAAATCAACCATCACCTTGCTTACAAGCAATACAAAAGAACACCAGATAACTCTACAGCTTACACTAAACAACACCAACATTACACATACTCACAGGACCAAAATACTTGGGGTTACATACAACTCATCATTATCTTTTGCAAACCACATTCAGGACATTAAAAACAAATGTACGACAAGACTGAACATGCTTAGGGTACTAACAGGCACAAACTTTGGACACCAGCAGGAAACAACATCACTCATATACAAGCAATATATTCGCTCAGTTATGGACTATGCTGGCCCATGCTGGGCACCTATTATCTCAAATACACACATAAACACCTTACAGACAATACAAAACAACGCACTTCGTATCATTACAGGATGCACTCAAACAACACCAATAGAACACCTGCACACAGAAACAAAATACTGAAGGTTAGGGAACATTTAGACATGAGGGGAACACAATTCATGGCAGCAGCGACAACTAACCCACAACACCCTTGCCACTACATGTACAATCATGCACCGACACCTCGCACCATTAACGTAACACCAGAGAGACATTATAACCAAATACTCCATTCCATACCACGCCCCACAAACATCACACAGTACAGAAAACACACACACACACACACACACACACACACACACACACACACACACACACACACACCTAACCCACAAAGCACTGACACGACTCGGTCCGAATGTGGTCCTAGGTGCGAAGCCGCCACCCATTAACAGGTCAGAGATCAGCCTGAGCAGATCGAATCGAGTTAACTTCGCACGATTCCGATGTGGACATCACCCCAACTTACGGACATATAAACACAGACTAGACAACTCCACAGACGACACCTGCCACCTGTGCCAGGACACACCACAAACAATTGAACACATTATGACAGACCGTACCGCTCTAGCACAACAACGAACACAACACAACATCACTAGTGCGCTGACCTCTGGTCCACTCCGGAGAGGGCGATCGGTTACCTGCGTGCCGCCGGCTTGCTCGATCAGGGTGGAATGATCGGCTTAACAACAACAACAACACAATAAAATATTGCGTTTTAGCCACACTTTTCACGTCTACAATATAATGACTATAATCTAAACTGTAAAATGTGTGTTTCCAGGATGCGGGACGAGGACCCAACGCGTTTTGCATCCCACTAACCACTTTCCCCAACCACCGCCCATTCGAAAGTGGTATATATAATTGTAATATATATACACACTATTTAATCCTTATATTTAAATTGAATTGGTGGGAGACTGTATTTAAAAAATAAGTTTTTCAGTTTTGTCCCCCTTCAGCCTATTCCTTTTTTAATCGTAGATGATCCCTGCCCCACTAAATAATTGTTCACTAGGAACACTTGAGGGAGGACATGCAAGGTATGTCCGAGCCAGTTTGCTCAAATTTTTGTATTTCTTATGATTTGACCTCCGCCAAGCCAAAGCATCATCTTGTCCAATCCTTTTCTCTTTGTGATATTTCTCGATCATTTTTTGCGAGTCTCTGCTTGACTCAGTTTCGGTCTCATCTTCACTATTGGAAGCCAATAGAGCACTCATCGAGTCCATTATTGTTATTGATTTACTCGTAGAAGCTGATGCCTGGACTAAATCAATCAGTGGCTTCTTTGCCGGTGGTTCACTGGCTGTCTCCGAGTCCGATAATGTTTGAGTCTTGTCCATTTCATCACAAAGATATCCCAATTTTTCTTGAACACCTTTTGTGACATGTGAAGCGGAAAAATTTTGCTTTGTACCTTGGATCCAAATAGGTAGTCAAAGAATATATGTCATTTGCTTTTAGGCCATCAAATCTCCTTCTAGCTCTGTGCACATTATCGCCTTCATTGTTTTCATTCCACGATCAGCTTCACAATCACCACTTCGAGGTTGCAGCAAATTTTTCAAGAAAACGACGAGGAGAATAACCTCAGATATGAAAGAGATGGAACTACTCAATCTTTTGTGATATCATTGAATGGTTCCAGCACAGTCACACAGTTTGACAAAAGAGTGAAGTCGACGTTAGTGAGTTGTTGCATTTTGGAGTTAGCAGCGTATATAAACTCAGCGGTTCCTTCAACTTCAGTGTTTTCTGCATCATGTGATAAGTGCTGTTCCACCGTGTGGCGACATCATGAATGACTGTAAGTTCAGGTTGATCTAAGCTTTTCTGAATTTATTTTAACTCATCCTGCGCCATCGTAGAATGGTTGAAATGAGTAGCGATGGATCGAAGTTTAGCTAACAAATCACTGAGAGATTTTTGAGAGGATAATCCACTTTTGATTACAAGTTGCAGTTTATGAACAATGCAATCGATATTATGGACGCCAGGGAGAAACAAAGCTTTTATCATGTTTGCTCTTGAGTGCGCATTACCCAAGGGGTGGATGAATGGGCAATATCCCACTTCTGAAACATCTCAAATTTTTTGACAAGTATTCTCCAGTGTGGCGATCTTCAAGTGGCATTACGCTGAGCACCAAATTGGTTCTCTTGAAGTTTTGATTCACTGCATGGCATGTCAAAGAGAGTAACGACACTCCAATAGACGTGTATGACCATGCATCCGTTGTCAATGATACTTTCGAATCTTTTAGAGGCTCAAGAATTTTGAACACTTTCTTTGAAGCAAAGTCATAGATATCGTTGCACACAAGATCAGTGTAGAACTGACGCTGTTTCATTTTATACTGTGGAGCTGTTTCAGCCATGAGTCTCATGAAACCTAAGTCCTCAACGTGGCTGAATGGCAAGTCATCCATTATTATCATTTCGGCTTTGCGATAGTCCAGTGATTTTGATTTGGAATGATTCGCATCCCAAATTTTGACTTTCTCAAAGCAACTTTCAATCGTCTGATTCTTTTCTTTCACTGCACACTTCATTTCCTGTAGAGGTGTAAGAGACATTTTTTATTCCATTTTCTTCTTTGACTGTTCATTAGCTTCATTTTCACTAGCTATCACTTCATTATATTCCTTCTTGTACATTGAACGCAGATGGTTTTTCTAAGTTAGTGGTACTCCTTCCCTTTCGTGAATAGTTCTTATTACATTTGACACACTTCCCTACATCGTTTGACATTCACGAGAAGTACTTCCACACTGCACTCGTAAATCGCTCCATGATGGTTGTACGACAGTCTAACACTTTACTAATGGGTTGAAGCACATAACGTTACAAAGGTAGCGACGGAGAGCTAGCGCAACACAACCACCCGCAGTCGTGTCTGAAGAGATACTGAAGCTGGTGCTTTAGTTTAGTTTGTAACTTGGGAGTGAAGGTTGCCTAATTTCTAATAAAAAAATTGAGTGGATTTTTTTATCAACAGTAATTATACATCATCATTGCTTTATGAAATATAATTAAAATAATGTTTTTCTAGCCACCTAGCGTTGATAACTGTAAGTTATTACATAATGCATCTATCCATCCAGTTCAAGTAGCAATTCTAGACATGTCGCATTTAGGGCGTAGCAAATTTTTACTTTTTTGCACCCTTGAGTGAAGGCATGAGACATGACAGGAACAGCATTTGGCGACGTTTATAGCATTTATAGCCATTACACTAGCATTTATAGCATTTGGTTGCCCTAGTAAGAAGATATCCTCAAACAACCGCAATAACCGCACTGATAAATGCGGCTGTGGAGCTGAGAATATGTGCGGTTGCGGTTGTCAGGCAGGTCAGGCTGAGCCTGACCTGTTATTTCTCCTGAAGGGACTTAAAAAACTAAAATAAAAAACTAACAATACACAATCCCATTTCTTGTCAAGTTGTCAGGCTAAAAATTTCTATCCATCCATCTATCATCTAAACCCCATTTCCCTAGTGAGGGTAGGGAGAGAGACGCGGGAAGAGAGGGAAGATCTGTGGCTAAAAAGTTTGAGTCAGATATCTTTATAAATATGTTATAATGACCATGTTAGGATTTATAAATAAGGTTATACAGCTATTTGCATATACACTGTGACTGTACATAAAGTTAATTATTACTGTATTATTATGCATCTTCTCAAATAACAAAGCCTTACAACTCGCATAAAAATGCACAATTCCACGTCTTGTCAGGCAAACAATTTTAACCTGACGTCTCTCTTTGAAACATGTTATAATGTAAATCTTATGATTTATTTATAATGTTATAAAGTCATTTGGATATTCACTATACGCAAAGTTAATTAGTATTTTAATTGATTTATTACTTTGTATCCACCGAATAACTAAGTTTTTAATGTTCGAAGTCAGGCAAATTCATATTTGCCTGACGACTTGCTGTTGTTCCAAAAATAGGTTATTATCTTGAATTAATAAATATTTAAAAGCAATATTTGCATACCATACTGGCAGTTGGATATTTTTATATATTCTACTTTTGCATAATATAGTAAATTTTAAGAAATTTAATACACAACATATGGAAAGTGTTCATTTATATAAAATCTGTCACATTTGCGTCGAAACAGAGGAGTCCAAAATGCTGCGCTGAATTGTCAGATCTCTTGGCGATGAATTGCCAAATCTCTAGATGACTTTTTATTTGTTTTATATTTGCTGCTTTGAAGAATTACTTAGCAATGCTGAAAAAGTATTTGATATTTTACAGTGCAGGGTAGTGGACATGGAATTTGCAAAAGAGAAAATTAATGATTTTATTAATTTTCTGGAAGGAAAAATCACTGACAAAAGTTATAAAAAAATTCTTAAAAAGACACGTGACATAGCAAGTTGTCCGACCATTCCTCCCCAGTAGCATGGTGTCAAAAGGGTAGAGTGCAATGCAATGCAAAAATTACGTAATATTGCAAGAGTGCAAGCTTATAATCATGCCTTTCCAATCGGAACTTTTCTTAACGTCCCAACCTTTTCAATCGCGATCTCTTCTTCACAATGCATAGCTGTAGCCGAGATAATCTAATTCGCTACAACAGATGATCATTATATAAGAAGTAGCTCTTCAGGGTGAACGGTGTAGGCGAGCTCAGCACTGTACCTCTCAAGCGTTCTGTACCAAAGCTCGGGATATTTCGAAGAGTCTAAACTTATTAAATAATCATCAACCTCTAGACCATTCTCACCTTGTTTAACCCTACACTCAGTAAACCCATCGAACAGAGCAGCGTATGCATATTCGATTACCGTATCAAAATAAAGCATAACCCTATCACGCGCGTCTAATATAGGTTTCAGCCTGCGTAACTCGACAATTTCAAAAATTCTGTCGAGGATGAAACGGTTCCGCGTAGGAACAAGATCGTCATCAGCTGACCATTTCCACATCTCTCGTATATCAATGCATGATTGTTCATTATTTATACTCAATGTGCAAACAATGGCATATGAGGCGGCGTCACTAATCACATCTCTTATTGTATCTACGTCAGCTGGTATTTTATAACGGTCCTCAGCCCACCTCTCAAGCACCACGAAGATTGTATGCATCTCCTCGCACTTAAATAAATAGCGTCACGTCTGCTTGCATGCCTGCAGGTCGTTTCAAGCACACAGTTAATGGCACCGGTTTCTCGCCTGAATACGCGCAATGACCGTCACGGAGCCGTCGTACGAGGCGTTGAGAATGCTTCTCAAAGGGCGCTCCAACGTATTCATCGAGATGACTATTGCACTTCCAATTGCTCATTTTGACAAAGATTAAGCTTTTCACCCGCATTAGACCTACAGTTTAACATGGAATCCGGATCAGAAATACACCTCGGCAGGGAATGATTGCTCACTTTCACATCAACCCACCGAATTGCTCATTTTGACAAAGATTAAGCTTTTCACCCGCATTAGACCTACAGTTTAACGTGGAAACCGAATCAGAAATGCATCTCGTCAGGGAATGATTGCTAGCTCTTTCACATCATAATTTCATCGAGATAATTCAAGCTCATATACAGGACCTACATTGTCTATAAGATCTGCGGCGCGTCGAACATGCGGCCTTCAGAAGATGTGAACATCTGCTCTGTGGACCAGTTCAAGAAAATGAATAGGCCGAACCTTGCGATGTAGGAATTTTTTCCATTGAACCGTAACCACTGATACAGCCTCGGTACGGATTGCAATGCTTATTGAGGCACTTCTTGTCCTTGTATCTCCCTCATGTACACCTACATTGTGTCCGACAACACAGAAACTCCAAAATTGTTGTGAAAGATGCAAAAGTGTAATGACAAAAAAGAAACAGCTTCAGAGTTCATTCACACCATGCGTACACTTATCTCGTGTACGCAGTGTACACCTTCCACATTGTATCAGACACACTATTTTTCTTCTACGCCAGAGAATACACACCTGAAATCCACAGCTTGCACCGCTCAACTGAGTACGCAGGGGTAGAGATATCCCCAGGTAGTAGCAGGATTCACTTTTTTTAGGCGTAAATGGCTTGTTCAGGTTGAGTTGTCAGATACCACTTTTATTTTAACTGTTCAGGTATACATTATTATGGAGAGTTACCAGATACCCTTTTTATTTTAATTGTTCAGGTATACATTATTAGGTTGGCCAGATTGTACCATTTATTTAATTAATTCTTAAAAGTTGGCTTAGAATTCCGCTAGTAGGTTTAGAAGGCGTAACCAACCATTTGGTATAATTGTTTACAACCAAAAGAATTAAATAAAACATTACATCATTCTGTTTATTATAAATATATAGAAAATAAATATACATTTGCATGATCAATTAAAAATAATAATAGTTTAAGAAATATGAACGAGGAATATGCATATGATCAAAAATATATCCGTCAATATAACAGGACAGGAGAAATATATATATATATAATATATATATATATATATATATATATACACAATTATGGAGATATATAGAACATAAATATACATTGGAATGATCAAAATACAAAAATAAAAGATAAAAAATAACATAACCATCAACATAACAGAAATATATACACACAACTAAATAAATAAATACATACACTTTATCTTCTACCGCGCAAATTAAAAAATAAGAAATAATATAACCATCAATATAGCAGAAATATATATACACACAATTATGTTAAATAAATACATACACTTTATCTTCTACCGCGCAAAATAAGAAATCGTATAGCCATCAATATAGCAGAAATATACACACACACACACACACACACACACACACACACACACACACACACACAAATATGTTAAATATATAAATACATTTAACTTTTTTTTCAAAATACTAAACTCCCACTTATTCGAGTCTACAATTACATCATTATTGCTCTGCATTACGCAATATACGCGGTTTAATAATATTTCACCGCTTAAAGTATAGGGAAACCTGTACTCGATATGAAGGGCCTTCATATCGTTCAGTACTATTTTGTTCCCACTTTACATCCGGTTGGTAAGTTATCTTTAAATACGGCTAGAATACAATAAAAAACACGCACAAAGAGTTCATTGTTAGCCACATTATTAAACACAAGTTTATGAACACCCCTTTCCAATCGAGTTTATTTCTACCGACCCGAGCTTTTCAATCGTGAACTCATCTTCACTCAACATAGCGGTAATTGAAATAATCTTCTAAGTCGTTACGACAACTGCTCGTTATAGGCAGTTTTATTTTTTACCACTCACCATTTCCACAAACTAAACATTTTCACACTCCGGCGCACTATTTGAGAGGAACATATGCCCATATTTTTCCTTTTTATTTAACAGACGATACTCGTCTCTAAAGTCTGCTAAAAACTCACGCAGGGCACTAGCAACAACCTCACTACGAATCTCATCATGATATACATTAATATAGTGGTAAAAATACTTAAGATTGTCCATGATGAAGAGATTCACATTTTCAACCGAAGTGTACGAGTACTCGACATGGTGTAGCATGATATAATACCGTTTATCACACCACTCATCCACAAGGCTCACTATCCATATCTGCTGCTTCTCTTTTGCACGCGTTGTTTCTTTTACTTCACGGTATATGTGAAATTTTATAAAGCTAGGTCTACAGCATACTTCAATACATCGTCTGTGCAACGAAAGCCTACAACGCTCTCACCAGAATAACCATAGAGTATTTGTACATCTTGATCCTTCGCACGATCCAATGTGGTTTTAAAAGAGGCAAAGGAGGGAGGAATAGGAAGTTTTTCGGTATCCACCACATCTTGACACTTTGCTGAATACCATTTCATAAACGTTGAACAAGCAATATTAAAGGTAGCCATTTTCTTCTACGCGGGCGAATACACGTCTGAGCTGAAGGACTTACTGCAATCAACTGACCACGCAGGGAATCCCAGGTAACGCTAATTGAAACATGATTTATTTAATAAACGAAATATTCAAGTATATATTTACAAATACGTGTAATAAATAAGTTAACAATAGACACATCAAAGATTATATTCAAGGTGTATATATATATATTTAAAAATACGTGTGATAAATAAGTTAACAATTGAAATTATGTTAACACAAGAAATAACAGAAAACAAGAAAAAACAAATGCATAGATTAAGAAATTGTATGTAAGGTTGCGTATTATATAAACTAATTATATATATATATATATCATCCGTAATGTCGATGATGGGGTGCTGTAAAATACCAGCTGACGTAGATACAATAAGAGATGTGATTAATGACGCCGCCTCATATGCCATTGTTTTGCACATTGAGTATAAATAATGAACAATCATGCATTGATATACGAGAGATGTGGAAATGGTCAGCTGATGACGATCTTGTTCCTACGCGGAACCGTTTCATCCTCGACAGAATTTTTGAAATTGTCGGGTTACGCAGGCTGAAACCTATATTAGACGCGCGTGACAGGGTTAGGCTTTATTTTGATACGGTAATCGAATATGCATATGCTGCTCTGTTCGATGGGTTTACCGAGTGTAGGGTTAAACAAGGTGAGAATGGTCTAGAAGTTGATGATTATTTAATAAGTTTAGACTCTTCGAAATATCCCGAGCTTTGGTACAAAACGCTTGAGAGGTACAGTGCTGAGTTCGCCTACACCGTTCACCCTGAAGAGCTACTTCTTTATATAATGATCATCTGTTGTAGCGAATTAGATTATCTCGGCTACAGCTATGCATTGTGAAGAAGAGATCGCGATTGAAAAGTTTGGGACGTTAAGAAAAAGTCCCCGATTGGAAAGGCATGATTATAAGCTTGCATTCAATGTAACGGTACACGACGACGTTTTTGCCCGTCCACCTTCTATCCCTGCGAGAGTAGATATAAAATATTATTATTATTATTATTATTATTAATAAAGCTATTCTATGCTATTAATTTGTAACTTAGTTTTTTCCTTATACTATATATACACATATATATATTGTTTTCTTTTTAGGTAGATAAGGGGATGTTAGTTTAATTACAAATTTTATTGGTCTTTTTATGGTAAGACTCAAAGAGGAAAAATGAAATATTTTCTGTAGGTGTCCAGGTAAAAAGAAGGGTTCCTTTCAGTACGCACCATTTGTTTGCATTTAAAGATAGTTTTTTGCTTTTATTTATATATATATAATTTTCCCCCGGGCGTATCAGGTCACACCTGTGCGAACAATGAACGAAGATAAAAAATAAAATTTGGTGCTTGTACTTCTCTTTTTAAGCATATATATATATATATATATATATAATATATATATAGTGGAATTTGTCCTTCTAATGATTTCTTCTCTCTCTAACTTGAATTTTGTTAACGAAAAATCTTGTATGGTTATATAAGCCAACTGGATAAATGAGTTCTCTATCTAACTTGAATTTTGTTAATGGAAAAATTGCAAAATATATAGCTTTGTTGAATAAACAAATAAACTTCTTAAACGACATTAATAAGTTATATATATATATATATATATATATATATATATATATATATATATATATATATATGTGTGTGTGTGTGTGTGTGAACAGGAGTTGATCATTCGTTTATTATATGTATATTTTTTTACAAATATGATTATACGTTTTGTATATTTTCAAAATAATTAATATTTATACAAGCGCAGATGGGGTGAGCATTTTGGGGGGAATGAGGGAGGGGGGAGACGACCGTGTGTTTTGACCTGAAATTGTCGTTTGTTTCACCTTTCTTCGTAAGGTTCCTTTTCCTTTCGTTTTTCCCACTGTTATTCGTGATTTAGCGTGAATTGCGATATTAATAATAATAATGTTTGCATATAAGAATTATGTAATAATTTAATTATTTTAGTTGTGTAAAGAGCGTGTGTTTAAATTCTAATTATTTATTTAATAAACAGAATTTCTTTTAAAGTAAATTGTTGGAATTAAGAAGATTATCTGTTGTGGTAACGAATTAAAATAAATGGCAGTACCTGACAACTATCATCATATAAATATATGGTGGTATTTAGTAACCAAATGGATGAATAATATATGAAATAATTTAATAAATATTGCTATCTGGCAACTCAGTCTTCTAGGACGATTAATATATGAATTAATTAAATACATAGCACAAACTGGCAACTCAGCCTTCTATTGGCTGATGAATTAAATACATGGCGCTATCTGGCAACTCAGCCAACTGGCGGATTAGAGGTCTATAAAAGAGCGGGTGGCGGACGACGGAGTCATACAAGCTCGGCTCCCAGCCGAGCAAGAATCTCTGGTCCTTTATCTTTCTGGCCCTTTGGGTGGTGAGGAAACCCCTTCCTTCCAATAGAGGCCTCTTAGGTTAGGTATGCCCCTTTCGGGGGAATAGCTTGGGGGAGAACTCCGCTTCCAAGTTGCATGTCCCTTACAATCCCATTTTGGGGTTGGCAACAAAGATTGGCTCTCTCTCTCTCTCTCTCTCCTCTCTCTCTCTCTCTCTCTTTCTTTCTGCCCCTTTGGGGGGGATAGCTTGGGGGAGAACTCCGCCTCCAAGTCGCATGCCCCTTGCAATCCCATTTTTGGGTTGGCAACAAAGGTTGGCACTCATTCTCTCTCTTCCTTTCTTTTTTTGCAACAAAGGGGGGTGGGGTGGCACTCTTGCAACAAAGGAGGTGGGGTGGCACTCTTGCAATAAATGGGGTGGGGTGGCACTCTTGCAACATTACGTAATATTTTGCAATTGCATTGCACTCTACTCTTTTGACACTATACTACTTTCCCCCTACTAAGAGACTCAGGGGAAAAGTGACAGGCTTTAAAGAAATTTACTTTAGCATTCTGAATACCTCCGTAACAGCCTTGAAGGAACGATTTGAATGCATTCAGGAGTTCTCATTTTTTGAGCTGTTGAATTCATTAATGTTTGCAGTATATAAAGAAAATTTCCCCAAAAACTTAATAAAAGCACTTGAATATAAGTACAGTAATCTATTTGACGTAAAAGCTTTAATGTCAGAATTAAAATATATCTATCAGGACTCCGATTTTTGTCAGTGCAAACATGCATAAGAAATTTTAAAGCTTTTTCTTAACCTTGTACTTACAACAGCCTTACCTGAAACGATCAAATTAATTCGGCTCCTTTTGAAAATCTCTGTAACCAGTGTGTCAACGGAAAGAAGTTTTTCAACGCGTAACAGAATAAAGACGTACCTACGGAATACCATGTCAGAGGAAAGGCTGTCTAGTTTAGCAAGAATTGCCATAGAGAAAGAAATTGTAATACCGCTAGAGAAGAATAAAATATTGCACAACAAAGTAATTGAAGAATTTGCATTAAAACCAAGAAGATTTGGAGTTCATGTATAAATAAATAAGGTAAGGCGATGTTTTATTTCCTAAATTTATGCCAGTTAAAAATATTCTAATTATCACACATAATACATATCACAGTGAAACAAGTATCAAATTATACAGTATATATATATATATATATATATATAATAATATATATATATATATATATATATATATATATATATATATACACTTTTGGTTACTTTTGATGAGTTTAAACGACGGTTCAGGATCGACCTGCGGTCGACCCCTCTACAGCATCCCGCCTCATCTGCGGGATTTGGTGAAGGAGGGAATTGTTGTCTGATCTCCTCCTGCCCTCGTAGCCAGCCACGCATGGCTGGTCAGGGACTTTGCACAGGAAGCTGTCCAGCTGGTTCTTGAAGTTATTCAGGTCGGTGTGCTGGAGATTCCTCACTTCTTTTGGTAGGACATTGAAAAGCTTTGGGCCCCGTTTTCTGAGGGTATTTTTCATCCTCCATCCTCCATTTTCCATCCATATATATATGAAATGAAAATGAAAAGGTTTATTGGCAGACTATAGTCCATATGACAAATATTATTAATACAATGACAGTTCATATACTAAGGATAGAAATATATACAATTGATTAGAAATAATACTGCACTGTCGAAGTTAAGTGGAGCTACAGACAGACGTTTTCGTACCAGGAAGTCCATAGCTTAGAGGATAAATGGCAGGACTCATGGATAGCTTGGATGATCGGGTTGGTTGATTTTTTAATTCTTTGCATTAGACTGTGTTGAGCACGTCTTGTTACCTCCGGGAAGCTCGGGACATTGCGGGTAGCAAACATTTGCGAAGCTGAGCATCTCGGGGGTAATTTATGTAAGAGTCTAAAAGACCTGTTGTACAGCAAATTTAGGGTTCTGCCAGAACCTTTTTTATAATTCACCCAGAGTTGCTGACCGTATATATTACTGCAGAAAGTACGAAAGAGTGTGTCTTTAGCTTCACTTGTACAGAAACAAAAGTTCCTTATGGTCATATTCGCTTTAGCACACAGGCTTCGAGATTGTTTTCTTATATCCGAGTCATCACTCAAGGAGCTGGTAATAGTTTGACCCAAATACTTAAACTTTTGTACTTCCTCAATTACTTCACCATTCATTTTAAACCCTATATCAGCTGGCTGATTACAGCTTTTAGGATGAAATTGCATAACCTTACTTTTTGTAACATTAAAAAGAATATCATGTTTCTGCGAATACACTTCGCAGACATTTAGTAGCCGATCCAGACCTTTAACAGAGGGACTTATTAACACCATATCATCGGCATAAACTAAGTTATTTATCCTTGTGTTATCTACACAACATCCTACTGTTGCCTCATTAAGTGAAGCAATTAATCCGTCAATATACACATTAAACAGCATAGGTGAGAGCAAGGAGCCTTGTCTCACCCCGCAAGAGGAGCCAAAACACTCGGATAGTACATTGCCCCACCTAACAGTGAAAGATTGGTGGGAATACCAAAATTTCAATAAATTTAATATGTACATGGGAACCTTCCTGTCATCTAGTTTTGCAAATAAAATATTGTGGTTCACCCTATCATATGCCTTACTTATATCAAGGAAACAGCTATAAATGGTTGAATTACTGTCAATGTATTTAGATATTGTTTCTTTAAGTACATAGATACACAGGTCAGTTGAGTGGGACCTTTTAAAGCCAAACTGATTAGATGATGTCCATAGGAAATCATTTAATCGGAGTAACAAGAGTTTTTCTAGTAGTTTTGAGAAGCAGGAAGCGACAGCAATAGGCCTGTAATTATTGCTGGACAGAATGTCTCCGTACTTATTTTTGACCAGGGGCAAGATATATACCCTCATGAACTCTGCAGGGATATAGCTATGAGCAAGCATGGCTGATAGGAGCAATGATATATGCAGACATACTACGTCATTTGCATATTTTAAGTGCTCATTCGATAAGTCATCTACCCCTGACGCAGAACCAGTCTTTAACTCTTTAATTAACCTCTTCACTTCAGAAAATGATATCAAAATATTTTCTCTTGTCCCTCCCACAATCGTTTCGCTGCAATCTATCTTAAGATTATCCCTACTCACACTATTAAGAATGTTAGAGTAGTGGTTTTTCCACAGCTTTGCAATTTCATCCTCCCCCGACACCCCATCGATTGTCGGAGGGAGGACATTTTTGACACCCGTTTGATTCTTAACAAATTTCCAAAATTTGTTATTATCGTTATTTATGCGAGCTTCACAGGCTTTTGATGCTCGAATAGACTCTTCTTCCTGTTTACATCGCCTTATGGCCGCCTTATACTGACCCCGACTTCTACACATATTTATGTATACTGGTCCTAATCTGGGTCTACCATGAAAGCACCACAAATCATAGGCGTCTTTCGATTCCCTCTTCAGGGGGGCAATAAGATCATTCCATCCAGGAATAACCTTAGTATGATAGTTGTAAGATTTAATCAAGGGGCTTCCTGCTTCTCTTAACAGGGATATTATCTTACTATAATACCTATCTATGAGTTTACAGTGAGAATCATTTGAGCAAGGATTATTACAGGCAAGGTGCAAAATCTCTAAATTATTAAAGAGATGACATGTTCTGTCTTTGTATTCTATTCTCTGCTGCATATTAACATTGGACCAATCGACGTGATTATTCTTACCTATTGAGTTCTTGTTAAGTCGTGTTGCGCATAAATTGGTAACGTTAATTAATATTTCTAATGGTCTATGATCAGAAAGAAGGAAATCATGCAAAATATGAACTCACAATTCGATCCTTTAGAGTTTAGATTATTACTAGTGAGACAATGATCAATCCACCTGGTGGTGCCACTCATATCGCTAACGTATCTAAAATTACCACTGGCTATATATATATATATATATATATGCTTGAAAGGTTTGAGCCTGTATCCACAAAAGCCTGGCGTCGCCCCATATATATATATATATATATATACACACACACTACAGTCAGTGTGTGAAACCAGTCATTTCACGTAATGCCTAAAAATTTCAGGCATTTTGGGTAATTCGATTAAGCAAGTAATAATTTAACTTAGGTTAAGTTAGGGTGGTTAGATTAGGTTAGGTTAGATTAGGTTGGTTAGGTTAGGTTAGTAATACGTTACCTATGTTTAATTAAGGGTCACAGGCATTACGCGAAATGCCTGAAATTTTTAAACATTACGTGAAATGATTGGTTTCACACATTAACTGTACTACACACACACACACACACACACACACACACATTTATATATATATATAAGGGAAAGCGAAAGTTATTTAAAGCGATGAATCTTTGGTGATGGTAAAATTAAGGTTTGTTATTTAAGTAAATTTAGTTTGTAGAAAAATGTTTTATAAAAATTGTCAGAAAATAATGAGAAGTTAATTTAAACTTTGTGTGCATAAAACAATGTTTATAGGCACCATGCTCTGAATATTTAATTAACTTTATTATGAAACTAATTCTCTCTCTCTCTCTCTCTCTCTCTCTCTCTCTCTCTCTCTCTCTCTCCCACTCCCCCAGTAGTTAGTCCCCCTCCAACAGCAGGTAGTGACTCTCCTTCCACGTTGGAGGGGGCTCAAGCTCCTGCGGAGATTGTCCCCTCGTTAGTGAGGGGCTATTCAACTCCCGACAGCCCTGGCTGTTCGGGAAACGGGTCGTGCTAGGGGGCGGTCAGAATAGGGGAGGCTCCCTCCGTGCAATGCTTTTTAATGCTAGGTCGATCGGGAACAAGTTTGGCGAGCTACGGGCACTCTTACCATCAGAATACCAGGATATCGTTGCTATCACCGAGTCCTGGATTCATACTGATCGTAGGGACTACGTTGGGGAGTTCGAAATTCCCGGGTATAGAATGTTTCACAAAGACCGCACCCGTGGGGAGGGGGGTGGGGTACTAATATACGTCAGAGACACGTTGAGTCCGGTTGACTGCCAGTTCGGTCGGAACGGGAGCTGCTTGGCGTCGATCTGAACGTGGGAGGGACGAACTATAGGTTAATCTTGGTGTACAGACCTCCGCATCTCCTCCTCGAGGAGGATACAGCCCTGTACACCGAACTCAGTAGCCTGCTAGGGGATAGGGTGTGTGTAATTTTAGGAGACTTCAACTGTCGCGGCATAAAGTGGGAAAACAGGACTGCCGATGCTGAAGGGAGGAGGCTAGTTGACTTTGCTGATGAGAACTTCCTCACTCAGTGGGTCAACGAGCCTACACGAGGCGAAAGCGTTCTAGACTTAGTATTCACGACCGAAGACAACCTCGTCACTGGCCTCACCGTTGACGAATCATTGGGCGGGAGTGATCACGGTCTTATTAGGTTCCGTGTGTACGTCCCTCGGGTGAAGCGTAGTAACTCGAGAGGCAGTAAGCTCGATCTCCGGCGGGCGAACTTTGTTAGCCTCAGGGATAGCGTAGGAGAGATGGGGTTAGAGGTTGGCGGCGATGTTGAGGGAGTGTGGAGTGCATTCCGGGACGAGTTTATGGTGCTGCAGTCTGCTGCTATACCCTCAAAACCGGTCACCCCTGCTTCAACGCAGCCTAAGTGGTTCAATCGTGACATCGCTTCGGCTATCCGAAATAGGAAAGTAGCGTATAGGAGGGCGAAGGCCAATCGTTCCCACGAGAACACTGAAGCGTATGTCCGCCTGTGTAGGGAAGTGAAGGCGAAGGTTAGGCTAGCGAAACGTAACGAAGAACTACGGGTGGCAAGCCTCTGCAAGGGGAACCCTAAGGAATTCTTCAGTTATGTTAATAGTAGAAAGCCCGACGCGGACATCGCTAATGTGCTTAATGAGTACTTTGCGGGAGTGTCACCAGGGAGGATACCCGCGTCATCCCCGAGCCAGGCGTGAGGCACGAAGGTGCTGGCCTGGATAGTGTTAGATGTACCGCGACAGTCGTTGCCGATAGAATAGACAAACTGAGCGCGTTTAAGGCTCCTGGGCCAGACCAGTTTCTCCCCAGAGTGTTGCGAGAAGTGCGCGACCAGGTGGCTCCCCACCTGGCTACAGTCTTCAACAAGTCGTTGGAGATGGGCCAGGTGCCTGGTGACTGGAGGGAAGCCAACGTGACCCCTATCTTTAAGAAAGGGGATCACGAAAGTCCAGGGAACTATCGTCCCATTAGTCTCACTTCAGTTGTAGGTAAATTATTAGAAGGGATAATAGCTGATAGGATCGTTGACCATCTGGATTCCTACAAGCTGCTTGGGAACTCCCAACATGGGTTTAGACGGCATAGGTCATGTCTCACCAACTTGCTCGAGTTTTTCCACGTCATGTTGAGTGAGTACGATAAGAGTAGGGCTATTGATATACTTTATCTCGACTTTCAGAAAGCCTTTGATAAGGTACCTCACCGCCGGCTAACGGCGAAAGTGCGCGCGCTGGGTATCGGTGGGGAAATAGGTAGGTGGATTGAAAACTGGCTGAGGAATAGGCGGCAGAGGGTGGTAATTAAAGGGGCTAGATCGGGTTGGGCCTCGGTCACTAGTGGGGTTCCTCAGGGTTCCGTTTTGGGGCCACTGTTGTTTATCATTTACATAAATGATATCGACGGTGGCATCGTCAGTCGGATCGCCAAATTCGCTGATGACACCAAGCTTGGGGCCAATGTTGGGACGCCCGAAGCGATCGAGGAACTGCGTGCGGACCTAGGTAGGATAGGAGAGTGGTCCGAAAAATGGCAAATGCCGTTTAACTTGGGTAAATGCAAAGTGATGCACATTGGCTACGCCAATCCCAAGTCGGACTACTCGATGTTGGGTAGTAATATCGAGGTGACTGATTTAGAAAAGGACTTGGGTGTGGTAATTAGCAGCGACCTTAAGTTTACGAAACAGTGTGTAGAGGTGGAAAAGAAAGCCCAGAAACTATTGGGTTATATCAGGAGGCAATTTCAGTTTCGGAATAAGGAGATTGTGCTCTCACTGTACATGTACAATTCCCTTGTTCGGCCGCACCTGGAGTATGCTGTGCAGTTCTGGTCGCCCACCCTCAGGAAAGATATTGAGAGGCTGGAGCGAGTGCAGGCGAGGGCCACAAAGTTAATCCCTTCCGTTAGGCATATGGGCTACAATCGACGGTTACGCGCCCTGAACTTGTTTTCGCTTGAAACTCGGAGGCTGCGCGGTCAACTGATCGAGGTTTTCAAGCTCTTACGCGGGTTCAACGATGTCGATTTTAGAAGTATGTTTAGTTTAAATGATAACCCAACTCGCAACAATGGTTGGGAGTTGGATTTGAAACGGTTTAGGACTAGTGTGTGTGGGAATTACTTTACGTATAAGATCTGTGACACATGGAACAGGTTACCTTCGGAAGTTGTGAACAGTTCCTCTGTGGATCAGTTCAAGAAAAGGTTAGACCAAATTTTGCACACTATTTGAGTGTGTAGAAAATTTTCCGTGGCACCCGTTGCCATTGGTACCTCCTCGGTATGGGCCGCAAGGCCTTTTGAGGTACTTCTTTTCCTTGTAACTCCTTGTAACTCTCTCTCTCTCTCTCTCTCTCTCTCATATATACAGTATATATAATATATATATATATATATTTTTTTTTTTTTTTTTTTAAATTAATTCCATCAATTTTAAAGTTTTCTCATGTTGTAAAATTTAAGGATGAAACTTTTTGTTAGAAACGTCTTTGTTGAGGATTTAATTTCCTTCAATTTCTTCCTTTCGATGAAACACGCTTGTGTGTGTGTGTGTGTGTGTGTGTGTGTGTGTGTTATTAGTTATGAGAGAGAGAGAGAGAGAGAGAGAGAGAGAGAGAGAGAGAGAGAGAGAGAGAGAGAGAGAGAGAGAATTATAAGACGGTGACACCTTTTGAAATCGAGGCACTTTGATCGAGGCCCAAATTAACGAGACGTCCAGAAAATTTTCGGTGAAAATGCATCGAATTTAAACTTGCTCGCGAACTTCTCGAAGAAAAAGGACGAAAAATAAAACCATCTAACATAACCAGACCTAAACTAAATTAGGGTATTACATAACCTACCTGGGCATAATCTAATCTAACCTAACTTAACTTAACCTATCCTAACTCTGCTTAACTTTTATTTAAAAGACAACTATATCAGAGGTTCCATAAATTATAAAATCGAATAAAAGCTTTATTGACACAATTTCGAACATTTTTCTCTTGTGCCATTTGTCTTGTGGTCTAAAACGTAACATTTCCATTTATTACACGAGATCGCAAAGCACAAATGGCAATAGTCATTCGCAGCCAATTTTTTATCTGGTGTTTTATTAAATTTTCAAGGGGAGGAAAAAGTTTCCTTTTTGAAGGTTAAAAAAGACGTTTTGAGATTGAATTATTTTAAAATTTTGTTGAAATTATTATTATTGTTATTATTATTATTATTATTATTATTATTGTTATTATTATTATTATATATTGTTTTTATTATTATTATTAATAATAGGATCGAAATAAATCCGAACTCCAAAATTGTTATTTAGGTTTTCTGGGGTTAGTGTAGATTAAGTCAGCGGGGGGGGGGGGGGGGGGGGGTAAATATTCTAAAGTAAAATGCACCACCCTGGTGTTTGGAAAAGTTTCATTAAATAAGTGTGAGGAGTGCTGCAAACAAGACTTTCCGAGAAAACGAGGTAAAAAAGACGAGGTTTCCGCTGAAATTCTGGAAAAGGAAAGGTAAATGAGTTTCACCGATATGTCTTATAAAAACTATGATCGTGATTCGTGATATTACTCTAGTCTAAGTAGTCTCACACATATGCATCTAAAGTTAATAAATTACACAGGCCTGCGATGGTTTTGTTGTCCGAAATATTTTATCACATAAATTTTGCCAAATTTCATTTCTGAATTTTCTTCCCTATTTTGTCATTTCTAGTAGGTAGAACAACATTCAGTGCGTTCCTAAGTCGTATTAACCAATGGTGTATGATTATAGGCCTACAATTTTACTTTAATTAGTGTAATTGTGGCCCACCATCTAACTCTTGTAAACATCTTGGCCCGCGGCTTTATAGAAGTTGGACAGCACTGACTTATATAGTAATTTTTGCACGGGGATTCCGAAAATAATATTCATTTTTGGCCATCACGTACAGATTTTTCGCAAAATGTCATATTTCATATTACATATGCGAGTAATTTTCATTAAAATTGACTCGATTAAATTTTGATTAAAAACTACTGCCTATAAATGCGTCCAGATCAGAAGTGACGTCATAGCGTCTTCTAGAACATTCGAGAAACGCACCGCTAGTATATAAGTGATTAACAAGCCGCGAGATGAGTCAGTCTGTCTAGTGCGTTGGAGGTTATAGTTCTTTATCATTCAAAGTTGCGCGGTGACTATATTTCTCTTTTGAAATTTGTTTATTTGTCACTATAGCAAACAGAGGGTGTGTAAATAGCCCAAACATTTTCTGTTTTATTTGTGGAAAATTTACTGTGAAAAATCAAAGGCGAGATATTACAGACTTCGTCAAGAAAGTATACTATGCGTACTTCTGAAATTTGGGGATCAAGACAAATCATGGGCTCCACATAAAGTTTGCAGTGTTTGTGTGAACAACTTAGACTGCGGAGTAAAGGTAAAAAGGATTCTTTACCTTTTGGGATTCCAATGGTCTGGCGTGAGTCTAGAAATCACAGCAATGACTGCTATTTTTGTTCATGTAGCGTGCAAGGCCAATACTAAAGATAAAAAGGAAATTTCTTATCCAAACTTTCAGTCTGCTATAAGACCTGTTGCTCATGGATCTGGTATACCTGTACCTACTAAACCAAATATTCTTGATATAACTTCATCTGATTCGGTGTTTCATGACGATAGAAACGATGATATTGATTGTTTTCAAACCGAAACATCTGGTGAATCCCAATTGTTTACACAAAGTGAACTTAATGATTTGGTAAGAAATTTGCGCCTCTCGAAGGATTCTTCAGAGATTTTGGGATCCAGACTTCGTGCAAAGAACTTGCTTTCTCCCAGGACGTCATTTTACTGGTACAGAAATCGAGAAAAAGAATTCATCCAATATTTTTCTCAAGAAAATTCACTGGTATATTACAACAATGTTTCGGAACTAATACTTAAGCTAGGCGCTGCAGTCTATGATCCAAATGAGTGAAGACTTTTCATTGATTTCTCCAAAAGAAGTCTAAACGGCGTCCTCCTTCACAATGGTAACTTGTATGCATCCGCATCCGTTCCTGTGGCTCATTCGGTTCACTTGAAGGAAACGTACAAAAATCTTGAGCTTCTTCGAGCTAAGGTTAAATACAAGGAACACGGTTGGCTACTTTGTGGAGATTTAAAAATGATTTGTATGTTGTTAGGTCAACAACCAGGTTATACGAAGTTTCCATGTTTTTTATGTGAATGGGATAGCCGAGTCAGAACTCATTACTGGATAAAAAAAAGGAATGGCCACGCAGTCATCGTGAAAGTTTGATTGACACGAAGAAAGTCCTTTTACCTCCGCTTCACATAAAATTGGGCTTGATGAAGCAATTTGTTTAGGCCTTGGACGAAGATGGAGATTGTTTTAAGTATCTGTGTGGTAAATTCCCAAATCTTTCGGAAGCAAAATTGAAAGAAGGAATTTTCGTTGGTCCCCAGATTAGAAAACTGACTTCGGATGAACACTTTGAAAGAACAATGAACAATCTGAAAAAGAAGCGTGGATTGCTTTTAAAGATGTTATCAGCAAATGTTTGGGGAACAACAAGGACCCAAATTACCAAAACATTGTGAACAACACGCTAAATAAGTTCAAAGAGTTGGGTTGTAATATGAGTTTAAAATTACATTTCTTACATTCACACTTAGATTACTTCCCTGAAAATCTCGGAGCACTCCCCGAAGAACAAGGAGAACGGTTTCACCAAGACGTCAAAGAAATGGAGAAGAGATATCAAGGAAGGTGGGACATCAGCATGATGGCTGATTACTGCTGGATGTTGAAACGGGATACTCCAGAATTATTACATAAAAGAAAAGGAACAGCGCGTACGTTCGAGACCAAAAGGCATAGATCTCGCAAGAAAACTCAGGACAAATAAAGATGAATATGTAATTGACGTGGCCATTCCATTTCTTTTTAAAGTTTGTAATTAGTATAACAAAGCGAAATAGGTACCTAATGTAAATTGAAATAAATAATATTTATTTATTTATGTTGTTTTTTCCCTTGCAGTTTGCAGAAAATCCTTACGTGATAGAAAAAATGGACACCTTATTCAAAATCAAGTAGTTGAATTATATAAAAACAACTCTTACAAGGTTCTCATTCGCAGGCCTGTGTTATTTCTACAAAGTTTTGTATTTATTGTACTACAATACAATATATGATCAGATTTGACCAAAAATAAGAAATTAGGCTCCAGTAAGGTCCGGAATAGTTTCTTGTCGCCAAAATTAGGGTGGTGGAAAAGTTTCTACTTGGCAACATTTTATTTACCCCTGTAAGTCAGGTCTGATTATGTCAATTTAGGTTAGGTTAAGCGTAAATAGGTTTTAATAGGTTAGGGTATGTCGTGTTGTTATGTTATGTTAGATAAGGTATTAATAAGAAACTTTAATTTTGAAACGGGAATTAAATCTATTTTGAATAATATTGAATTGAATTCAGTTCCACTTCATCTTTATTCCGACCTAATGTATACTCATTTCGTCGACAAGACACACCATCGACATTGAAAAATAACAACCTAACTTAATTTAGCGTAGCCTAACCTATTCTAACCTAACTTAAATTAAACTAACCTAATCTAAACCTCAATAACTTGTCGATCAGATGTCGTTAGCCCGCTTTATTCACATATTCAACTGTAGTACAAGATCCATGAAACATAGTTGAATTGAGGTTGAAACTAAAACCTAAAAGTACTGAAATTACACCGATATTTAAAAAAACTTCACATTGATTCTTTTAAAGTCAGTATTGGAGTCGATGTAAAATTAACCTACTTTCATCACTGTCTAATCAAGGATGATATCGTTAACTGAGGTCAACACTGAAATTAGAGACGCTTAAACCGATGAGTTAACTTATTCATCATTATACACTAAAAATAATTGTCAGTGTGATTTAGCAAATTTAAGAAGAACAGTGGTACTCATAAGTATTCGTACATAGAAATATTTAAGTTATATTCGTCCTTATCTTTTGTACCCTGAATAGGATAGTTATGAAAAGTTTACGGTTCGTTTAGAAAAATTTAACCAATAAGAAAAATTAGTTTTTGCCCAAGATGGAGGATATGTTGAAACATAAAGTGCGGGTGTGAACTATGAAAAAAATTTAAGTTATAGATTTTAGGATATGTGCTAGTTTCTTCTGTTTGGAATAATTAAAAAGTTATTTATTTTTAAAACCCTCCCCGGACTTTATAACAACCTGTATATACTGTGTATATAGGATGCCCCCCAAAATTTTCCCATTTTTGTTTGCCCGTGATTTTATAATGGATGTATATTTTATTATTGGTTTTTTTCTTCAAAAAGGTATATACCTATATTATATATATATACCTACAATCTTTCATTACTTAATAACTAATAAATATTGTATATTAAAAACAGTTCTTTCACCATTTCATACTTAAAGCAATAACTTTTCCAAATTTCTACGAAAATGGGAAAAGACGATGCCGCTACCAACAAACTATAACAGTAAGGCCATAACTGCATTTCCCCAGATTGACAGTGGTTTCAGCAGGATGAAGCAACTCCACACACTGCTTTTTTGAGGAAGCATTTTTCTGAGCGACTAATCTCTCTTCCTGAGCCAGTGGAATGGCGCCATACTCACCTGACCTCAAACCCCCTGACTTTTTTTTTTTGTGGGGTTACATAAAAGACAGGATCTATTCTACCAAGCCTAAGACACTTGAAGACCGAAAGACCAAAGTAATCAGCAACATCCCAGCTGAGTTATTTCCAAAAATTTTGTCAAACATTTGTGTAAAGTTGAATATTGTGTTAGAAAATTACACTGAACATGTTGTTTAATTAAGGTTAATAAACTTTATGTTTTACGTATCTACTGCGTCTGTCTTTGTGTCTAGATTCCTTTAGTTTTAGCTTAGAACATTTATTTAGAAATAGGGACATTTTGGGGGGACACACTTGGTTTATACACACACACACACACACACACACACACACACACACACACACACCGGGTGATTACAAATGATCTTCCCGATTTTAAAAATTTATTATGAAAAAACTAACAAAGCTACAGCGAAAAGGAAGATATACAGTACAAATAAAGAATATTTCAGGGATTTTTTTTTTTTTTTTTTTTTTGTAATATTGAGCACGTCAGAGATAGCCCTAAAGTTAACGTGTTTTGTGCTCTTTACCGCTGAGAAGGTGTACGGTCCATTCTTCTTTGCTAAACAAACAATTAACGGTATCATTTACCACGATATGCTACAGCCAGGCCTGGATTAACCATTAAGCAAAATAAGCACGTGCTTAGGGCACCAAGGGAAGGGGCACCACAGAGAAAACTTTTTAAAGTATAAATAAAGTTATAAGTAGGCAACAATAAGCATTATTTTGCATCTTTTGATCCATGTATGTTGAAATGCTATGTATCTTCAAGGTTAGAAAGCAATGGAATAAAAGATGTTTCGTACAAATAATGATATTTCTTCATTAGAATTTCTTTTTTCAAAAATTGACCACCAACATCGATTTCTGTAGAAAGAATCGTTTTCAATAAATTTTTGTATTTGCATTTTTCCCTTATAACAGTTTTTTAAAAAATGAATAAAAAAGTGTTGAAAATTTGCATTTTTCCTGTTGCCCTAGTTATAAGTAAATAATTTGCTTATATTGCTTACTGCTATTTAGTGTTAAATAAATAAAATTAAAAAACAGGTTATATTTAATATAGTTGTCGGGTCTGGCCTGGGGGATGGCCTGGAAGAAAACTGAATTTTTAATCTATTATTTCACATTCAGCACTTATTGAGTCTTAATGTCTTGTCAGTTAGACAATGGAAGGGTCGAGGGGGAACCATTGTTGGGCTGTGCTTAGGGCATCAGTTGGCCTTAATCCGGCCCTGGCTACAGCTGTGGCTGATGCCCCGGCTGCTAGAGGACAAAGCTGATGTGTGGTTTCAGCAGGTTGGTGCGCCACCCCATTTCCACAATGAGGTTACAACATTTCTGAATGAGCAATTGCCTGATCGTTGGATCGGGCGGGGGGGTCCCATTCCTTAGCTGACTCGTTCGCCCGATCTAATCCCCCTTGGCCTTTTCCTCTGGGACTATGTAGTATGATATGCTACAAAATGTATGGTACGTAATTTGATTTATGTAAAAGGTTCAAATATGGAAATATTAATGATGCTTTTTACATCTCCCAATGAAGTTCTTTTGGGTGGGTGGGGGTGGATGAGCCTGGAAGGCTAGAAATTGCTCCATTCCACTCGTAATTTATGTTTTTGATATTTTTTTCCTCTACAGAAGAATACACAAACGCTATCTGTGCGTTGATCGTATTAAATATAATTAAATTTGTTGTTAGGGAGGCAGGAGGTTGGAGCGCCTCATTATGAAGGATATTGTTGTTGCGTGGAACACACACACACACACACACACACACACACAACACAACACACCACATATATTAATACATACAGGGTGTCCGAGAATTATCTGTACAATTTTTGGCTGTTATTAAAAGTCAACCATGAAGTGTAGAAATTCCAGTGTTGTCCCATTTTACAGAGAAACTCATTAAGTTTTTCTGATAACACGTTTTGACAAGTTTTTTCTTTTTTGTACGCGGGTGACAGACATTGATGATTAAAAGCAAGAATCACAGCTGCTATTGAGCGAATTGATGTGGATATGCTGCAGCGTACATGGCAACATTTGGATTATCGATTGGATGTTTTGCGAATCACTGATGGTGCACATATCGAATGTTTGTAACAACGTTACTTTAATAAAAGAAACTTTTGAAAATACAGATTCTAAATAATCTTGTTTAAGAATTTACGTGTGTTATCAAGAATTTTATTAAAAGATGAAATTGTACAGATAATTTCGGACACACTGGAATTTCTAAAAAACTTCTCAAAACTTGATATCAGAAAAAACTTAATGAGATTCTCTGTAAAATGGACAACACTGGAATTTCTACACTTCATGAGTTGACTTTTAATAACAGCCAAAATTGTACAGATAATTCTCGGACACCCTGTATAATATATATATATATAGATATATATATATATATATATATATATATATATATATATATATACATATATAACTGTATATATATATACACACAGAGTGTGTTTCAGAACATGTGGGATGCAGTAGTTTCAGGATGGATTCAGGACCTGAAAACAATGAAAAAAGATTATATAAACATATGCCAAAAATTGCTTTGTCTTCGAGTTACAGCCCGTTATGTGTTCCAGCAAGTGTCCGTCTTACCTTTAAAGGAAGTGCTCAAAATGACCGCCTTGCGCTTGAATACACGCCTGAACACGCCTCGTCATAGACTGCCTGACGCGTTCAAACATTCCAGGTATTGCTCGGATTTTCTGGCATCCTTGTTCTACACGTTGGCGAAGCATTTCAACGTTGTCAATGGGTGTCACGTAAACGATGGATTTCAGATGACCCACAGGTAAAAATCGAGTGGATTCAGGTCCGGGGAGCGAGCAGGCCACGCAATGGGTCCTCCACGGCCTATCCATTTATCAGGGAAATGGTCATCCAAATAGTCTCTGGTTACTCGACTAAAATGAGGCGGAGCGCCGTCATGCATAAACCACATACGACGTCGGACACCAAGAGGAACTTCATCTAGTAAATCGCTTAAATTATTCCTTAAAAAATTGGAATAGGATTCTCCTGTTGATTTTCTAGGCAAAGCAAAATGACCGATTAAGTTGTCGGCAATAAGTCCTGCTCATGCATTGATACTAAATTGTTGTTGGTGCCTTGACTGGATGATGACATGCGAATTCTCTTCGGCCCACTGACGAGTGTTGTGAAAATTGATCACGCCATTTCTTGTGAAGGCAGCCTCATCAGAAAACAACACGGAGGATATAAAAAGTGGATCGCGAGGACACTGTTGAAGGAACCAAGTACAAAAAGCCTCTCGTGGTGGGAAATCAGCTTCAGTAAGGCCTTGTACTCTCTGAATGTGATATAGGTAAAGCTGTTGTTCCCGTCAAATTCTCCACACAGTTGTGTATCTTACCCTCTGCTGCTGCTATCTTTCGGGTGCTGACACCAGGATGTTCCTCCACGCGATTCAGGACCCGCTCCTCCACTTCAACAGTTCTGGCGCTGATTGGTCTACCACCATCTGAAACTCGTTTGTTGAATGATCCAAGACGCTCGTCTATTCTCTGAAAGGTCTTATCTGGCAGGCGGCGATTCGGAAACATTTCCGCATACAGACATCTTGCTGCGGCCGCATTACACTCGGCAAGTCTATACATGAGATGCATGTTGCCATTTCTCTCTGTTTGAATAAGCCTCCATTCTCACTTCAAATGCACACTATCACTGAATAGCACAAAAACTTTTAAGGTTTTTTTCACTGGACTGCACTTATTCACGGTAAGAAGTTACGAATACGAACAGTGAAACACTGCGCTGCACCTCTGACTGACTGATGGTTCTGCACTCAAAGATATTGAAACATGTCATAGAGTGTACGAAACATTACAATCGGCAAGGCCATACATGAAATAAATCTCGTACACACTCGCAAACATTGCCGGCAAGCAGCGTTTCTAAACAGTTTGCGGAAAGAATTGCTGGAACACAAAACAGGCTATAACTCGGAAACAAAGCGATTTCGCGCATGTTTATATAAACTTTTTTCATTGTTTTCAGGTCCTGAATCCATCCTGAAAGTGCGTCCCACATGTTATGAAACACCCTATATATATATACAGGGTGTTTCTAAAGTAACCATCTATTTTGCGAAATAATATGAATTATAAAAAAAACACCTTTAAAACATGAAAATATATATATATATTTGTAAGCTCGGCACACATTGTTGCTCTTCGTGGATAATCTTCTTCTTGTAAGTTGTGGAACACTTGAATGTGGTATGGCTTTTTCTTTAAATCATAACGTAGAATTCTGTAAACCGTTGTTTGTGAATTTCTAATCTGTGGGATGCCCTCCGAATCGATAATTGTGGATCCTCTTCGAATGCTTCTTGAACAGATTCGATTCTTTCGTGAGATCTTCTTGGCCGTCCAGATCTACGCTTGTCATGCACAGATCCAGTCCTCATAAATTTGTTTACTAATTCGCGAATAGCCTGGTCTCTAGGGCGTTTTACGAAACCTTCTCTCAACTTTTCTCTAATTTCATTGCACTTCATGCCTTTTATCCTGCATGTTACTACATAAACCCGTTCTTGCACATTCATCATCAATGATATGGGTCTGAAAATAAAATAAAATAATTAACAAAAAATCGTGTAAAGCAATTGAAATATTATAAATACATGAATTTTGTATAACAATGCACATACCATTATGCCAATATAACAATTGTTTAAAATCCCCCTATTTCACCAAAATAGATGGTTACTTTAGAAACACCCTGTATATATATATGTATATATATATATATATATATATATATATATATATTATATATATATATATATATATATATATTGTTTAGTTCATTTACGTTTACATTTATTTGGGTAAACATGCCGGCCTCAGTTTTGTAGTAATGCTCTTTCTGTACATCGTCAGTTTAGAAATGTAACAATTTTTATGATTTTTCAGTACGAATCATTACTTGAAAATACGAGAAATCATTGTTTTTGTGCGGATAAGAGTCACATTATATCACAGGCCTGCGATGGAAAAACGTTTTTCATAATTTTAGCTGTTTACAATGTATTTTGTGTGCTGAATTCGAAAAACACAATAAAAATGTCATACGACACAAAGTTATTTCACAAATTCGATTTTTTTGTGAAGCGACTTCGAGAAAATGCCAGATTTCCGGAATTACTAGAAACTTCTAAGAGACTAAAATACTGGGTTGCCAAGCCGTATGAGTCAGTTGTTACTCAGATTTCATGACGTGCGCACAATGATTCATCCGAAGCGAATTTTTTTCAGTGATTTTGAGTTGTTTTTTGTGTTTTATATCAGCGAACTAGCGTGTTTTGATAGTGTTAAGAAAGCCTTATTTAGCCTTTATTAAATTAAATTCAAGACTCTTATTGTGTTCTGGGTACTGTAGTAAGTTGTGAATCATGGCTAGCCGTGGATGTGTCAACAGTCCCGACAGCTTCTGCTACATATGCGGGGAATTTGTGATCAAGAAACATCAAAGAAACGTAACAAATTTTATTAGGCAAGTGTACCATGCCTACTTTGGAATGAAACTAGGAGACCAAGACAAACCATGGGCACCACACAAAGTTTGTTTTATTTGCGTAGAGGATCTAAGGAAATGGTGTAAAGGCAAAAAGAAAGCATTCACATTTGGTGTGCCAATGGTATGGAGGGAGCCAAAAAATCACTGTGATGACTGCTATTTTTGCTCTTGTGATGTTAAAGGCTATAACTCAAAAATAAGAAAGCCATATCTATCCAAATCTTCCATCAGCTTTTCAACCTGTTCCTCATGGGCAGAAGTTCCAATTCCGCTTCCACCAGAAACATTGGAAGATTTGCCTAGTAATTCTGGTTCAGATACTGATCATGAAGAATTTCAGTGTGATATAGGAAGTCAAGACCCCCAGTTACGTCAGTTTTTACTATAGAAGATGTAACGAATATCCCTACGGTCATAGACATAATACCTTTTGATAATGGTAATATTTTGGATAATATTGTCGTTAGTGAAGGGGAAGTAATGCGCTATATTGATAAAATGAAAACGCGTAAATCACCGGGTCCGGATTCCATATATCCCATACAACTAAAAGAATTAAAAGATAGCATTGTTGTGCCGCTAACAAAGATTTTTAATGCGTCTATTTCTGAGGGGTGCGTACCAGATAATTTCAAGTTAGCAAACGTAACACCTATCTTTAAGAAAGGCGATAAAGGTGCGGCGGGAAATTATAGGCCAATCAGTTTAACGTCTGTTGTAGGTAAGCTTTTGGAATCAATAATTAGGGATCGTATAGTCGAACACTTAGAATACCATAAACTTGTTAGAAATACGCAGCACGGATTTAGGCGAAACAAATCTTGCTTAACTAATCTTTTAGAATTTTTCCAAAGCGTGGTTGACGTTTACGATAGACATCGGGCGGTTGATGTAGTGTATTTAGATTTTCAAAAAGCGTTGACACCGGCCGCACAAAAGACTCATTGAAAAAACTAAGGCTCATGGAATCAGGGGTGTAGTAATAAATTGGCTAGAAGAGTGGTTGCGAGGCAGGAAACAGAGGGTGGTCGTTGATGGAGCGGAGTCGTGCTGGGCTAATGTAGCGAGTGGCGTTCCTCAGGGTTCTGTATTGGGCCCCTTGCTTTTTCTTATATATATTAACGATTTAGATGTCGGCCTAGTCAGTACAGTTTCAAAGTTTGCGGATGACACGAAGCTGGGTGGTAGGGCGATTAATGACGAAGATAGAGGTAAAATTCAGAAAGATCTGAATAAAATCGTTGATTGGTCAGTCACATGGCAAATGAGATTTAACGTTGATAAGTGCAAAATTTTGCATATAGGTTCGCGTAACGGTAAATTTGCGTATAGTATGTCAGGGAAAGATTTAACAAGCGTAGAGCAGGAAAAAGATTTAGGAGTTATAGTCACTGGTGATTTACAAGTAGCGAAACAAAGTACAGCAGCGGTCAATAAGGCGAACAAAGTGTTAGGTTTTATAGCTCGAAATTTTGAGTACAAATCGCGCGATATTATAGTTCCACTTTATAAATCATTAGTTAGACCCCATTTGGAGTACGCGGTCCAATTTTGGAATCCGTATATGCGCAAAGATATAGACAAAATCGAAAGAGTTCAAAGACGAGCAACTAAGATGATTCCGTCGCTTAGGTCAAAGTCGTACGAGGATAGGCTTAAGGAGTTAAAATTGACAACACTCGAGACCAGGAGGTTAAGGGGTGATCTAATCCAGGTTTTCAAAATTATGAATGGGTTCGAAACGTAGATAGAGATAGCTTTTTCGAAATATCTCAATATAATAGGACTAGAAATAACGGGTGTAAGTTGACAAGTAGAAGGTTCGAGACAGCAGTTGCGAAAAACTTTTTTACGCATAGAATAGTAAATAGCTGGAATAGTTTGCTGGAGAAGTAATTAGTAGCACGTCTATAAACATGTTTAAAAATCGATTAGACGCGCATGTTGATAGAAAGGGTATAGTTTAAGGTAGTAAAATTAAGGCTTTCTGGGGATAGATCCCACAGCTCAACACAAGTGTTGTGGGATATAGGGAGGCAGCGTCTTGGGTTAGGGGATACTCTCTGTCCTTACACACCCCATTTAAAGAGATTCCTCTGCCGAGCGGTGCCCCCCATAGTACTGTGAGGTATTGAAAACTCATGATCTTCACTTGCCCCACAAACACCTTTAAATGGGAGACCCAAAATGGGTGCACACACATTTCTACATTACTGTACAGTCTTTACAGCCACACCTACTCTTTTTCTCGTAAGTGTATATATTGTAATGTATATGATTGTAAATTTTGACTTGGTCCGCTATCGATATGGACCGTGACTTGATGATATCGTAATGAAATTGACTGGGTTCTTTGGATCCGATATATTTGCATGACCTTTATAAATAGATATAGAGTGTAACATATTTGTGGATAGTAGTCTATTATGACTTGATCCTCTGGATCAGAGATTCTATCTTTAGTTTTAAATCGACAATTAATTAGTTTTAAATTGATAATTATTTAGTTTCGTAAAAATTGGTCGTTGCCAATTTACCGGCGGTTTTTACATAAATTTCTTATGTTCTTGTGGTTCGGACCCCACGTAAAATTGTAGGTCCCGTCCGCCACCACGGAGGACATACACAATACACGAACACAGTTAGGTAGACCAGCCATGAGTGGATCCTAGGGTCTTTGTTGGTCTGAAACATTATAATCTGAACTAAACGATTTAGTGAGAGATTTGGGATTATCCAAGGAATCTGCTGCTCTTAGGCTCCAGATTAAAAGAAAGAAATTTATTATCAGCTGGAACATCGATATATTTGTATAGAAGAAGAGAAAAGGAGTTTATTCACTACTTTTCACATGAGGGCAATTTAGTTTACTGTAGTGATATTGATGGTTTGGTACAGGCATTTGGCATTGAGTACAAAGCGGATGAATGGAGACTTTTCATCGACCCTTCTAAAAGAAGTCTAAAAGCTGTTCTTTTGCACAATGGGAACAAGTATGCCTCTGTACCTGTTGGTCACTCGGTACATCTCCAAGAAAGTTATGAGAATTTGGAATTGGTTCTTACAAAGATAAAATATTATGATCATCACTGGATGATTTGTGGAGACCTTAAGATATTGTGCATGCTTCTGGGGCAGCAGGGAGGATATACTAAGTTCCCATGTTTCCTTTGTGAATGGGATAGCAGAGCAAAGAGTCAACACTGGGAGCAAAAACACTGGCCACAAAGAAGATCTCTAGAACCTGGAAGCAAGAATATTTTGCGTAAAAATCTTGTTGACCCAAAGAAAGTACTTCTACCACCTCTTCATATAAAACTAGGCCTTATGAAACAGTTTGTTAAGGCATTAGAAAAAAGTGGAGAATGCTTTAAGTACCTCTGCAAGAAGTTCCCTAACCTATCAGAAGCAAAATTAAGAGAAGGTATTTTTGTAGGCCCAGACATTAGAAGACTGCTGTCAGGTGAAAACTTCTTGTCTACGATGACTGAAGTAGAAAAAGAGGCTTGGAATTCCTTCAAAAGTGTGGTTACTAAGTTCCTTGGGAATAATAAGGACCCTGAATATGCACTCATTGTTGAAAACATGCTAGAGAAGTTCAAAGCTTTGGGATGCTCAATGAGTATCAAAATTCATTTCTTGAATGCACACTTGGACTTTTTCCCAGAAAATCTAGGTGCAATAAGTGAGGAACAGGGAGAACGTTTCCATCAAGACATTAAGGAGATGGAAAAGAGATACCAAGGCCGGTGGAACGTTAATATGATGGGGGATTATTGCTGGATGCTGCATCGTGAAAATCCGGAAGCAGCGCACAAAAGGAAATGCAACAGGCGCAGCTTCACTGGCAAAAGAAAACGGGACTACTAAGCCATTCCACTAAGTAAAGATGTAAGTATCCAAGTTTTATAGTTTTTTAAAATAAATATATTCAGAAATGGTCAGGAAATAGGTTTCATGTGGTAATTCTTCACTACTTATTTTATTCAGTAACATATTACAACATAAAAAACGTCATAGCAAATTGTGAAAAAACTATACGTGATGGAGCAAATCTGAGGCCGTTTTTGGATTTAGCACCCCAAATTCCTATAAAACCAGCATACAATTTCAAAAAGTTTTTAGGACCCTCAATTTTGCAGGCCTGTGAATTATTACGTATAATAATTTTTAATCTGATAATTTAAGTTTTTTTACTTATAAAAGATGTCCCAGAAAGATATATACATTTTGTACACTACCATACAAAGATATGTTGTCTCGGTGTTTAGATGTGTTTCATCCGAAAGCTCGCAAATGGCGGTACCTTGCATCGCAACGACAACATATCGCCGACGCCACGTGACACTATAGTACTGCAAGTATTCTAAATGTCCACCATCGGCATCCACACTAGGGGCGTAAGTGGAGTAAAAAAGTTGGGGGGGGGGGTGAACACACACTCCTATTGTTAGAAGCACTCATTATCTATGGGA
Source organism: Bathynomus jamesi (assembly GCA_023014485.1). Classification (NCBI taxonomy): domain Eukaryota; kingdom Metazoa; phylum Arthropoda; class Malacostraca; order Isopoda; family Cirolanidae; genus Bathynomus; species Bathynomus jamesi. The sequence continues at coordinate 243,970 of JAJOZX010003980.1, forward strand.
GTAATTATAAAAGTTGTCCCCCACAACTTTTATAATTACTCCCATAGATAACACTGGGGAACAAATTTCAACTTTTTGTCTATTGAATTAGATTTGACAGTTAGTTCTAGGTAATTTGGGTGCGCTGAGCACGAATTTTTACTCGGTTTTGCTCTATCAGGTCCTGATTTTTCTCAACACCCTCCTCTTTCGTCGTATTCATAAAAAGGTTTTTTTCTCAATACTCGCTGTCTTTTTGCAGTTACACATTATGCAACTAGGTTTTTATCTAGGTATTTGTACCTATTGTTATGGTATTGTTGTATTATGTATATTTTTATATGTAACACCCTAAAAATATTTTTAATTTTGTCATTTTTAACCCATTTTAATATTAGTAAATTAAGCTAAAAATATCATAGAATTCTAAAATTTTCTCGAGCGTTCCTGTTCTCTGTAGAGTATTCTAGAGGGACAACTAAAATATATAAAAGCGACTCGTTTCCAGAGTTAATCAGTCAGTCAGTCAGTCAGTCAGTCAGTCAGTCAAGTTTGGGCATTAACATAATTTTGAATTGGCATATGATTTAGTGAGTAATTTTGTCATCGGATTTAATATAGTTGATTTAATTAGACGTAATTTATATTGTACCTACTCATCCGTGTTTCTAGTTTAATTTCATAGATTGTAAGTACCTATTTCATAATAAGTACCTATTTAAACTAATTTTTGTGTTTATATTTCAGATTTTCTTAAATTTATATGAATTAAGGGCTTTAAATACCTTTACAAATTGGCAGAACAATCAAGCAATATGTCATCAAGCACTAGAAAGTTCAAATGCAAAAACAACCCTGATTCCTTCTGTTATATATGTGGAAATTTTACACTTCCACATCAACGAGCAAATATAACTGACTTCGTAAAAAGAGCTTACTTAGCTTATTTTGGCATAAAACTGGGGGACCAAGATAAATCGTGGGCTCCACATAAAGCCTGCACTATATGCATTGAAAGACTGCGACATTGGACGAAGGGTTCGGATTCAAAAATACCTTTTGGAGTTCCGATGGTAAGTTTATGATTTCATAAAACTACGTAATTTAATCACTAGTATACTGTAACTTACCTAAATGTAATTGTAACTTAGGTACATAAACAAAAATTTACAGAAAATGTTTATAAGAATCTCAAATATTGCATAAGGTTGAAACACATAGAAATGTTAAATGTTTGGGTGATAACTTTTGATAAAATTCATAAAAACAAGTCTCTCGTCGCTTTTGTTCACGCTTTACAATTTTTTTTCCATATCAGGTGTGGCGAGAGCCTACTAACCACGAGACCGATTGCTACCTTTGTTTTGTCAAGACTTCGGGCTTCACTAAGAAAAATAAACATTGTATCGAGTACCCAAATTTCGACACCGCGATACGACCTGTGCTACATTCAAATGAGATCCCCATTCCAAAATTTAAGGGTCTGCCAACTCAAGAATTAGTTGAAGATGTTCCTGAAAAATTGTTATGCACTTTGAGGAGTCAGACACCGATTTTGACCCCAGCGTATTTGAAAGTCAAAACGATCCGCAAAAGTTTAACCAGGCCGAGTTGAATGATCTTGTAAGGGATCTAAATTTGCCAAAAAAGGCTGCGGAAATTTTAGCTTCAAGACTTAAAGAGAAAAACTTGCTTACTTCAAACACATACATTTCATTTTACAGAAAAAGAGAAGAAGAACTTGTTAAATATTTTAGAACAGAGGATAGTTTAGTATATTGCTGCGACATAGTTGGTTTGTTAAAGAAGATGGGGGTTGAGTCTTACGATGCAAATGATTGGCGCTTGTTTTTAGACAGTTCGAAAAGAAGTCTTAAGTGTGTGTTGTTGCATAATGGCAATCTATACGGCTCGATACCGATTGGGCACTCAACAAAATTAAAAGAAAAGTATGAACATATAGAAAAGGTTTTAAATCTTATCAAATATAGGGAGCACGAGTGGATCATATGTGTTGACTTAAAAATGGTTAATTTTCTGCTAGGACAACAAGGAGGGTATATAAATATCCCTGCTTCCTTTGCTTATGGGACAGCAGAGCCAAGGAAGAACATTATTTCAAACAAATCTGGCCAGCACGAACATCACTTACTGTCGGAGAAAAAAACGTAATTAATCCACCTTTAGTGAGCAGAGATAAAATCATATTTCCTCCTCTGCATATAAAAACTAGGCCTCATTAAACAATATGTAAAAGCTTTAGATACGAACGGCGAGTGTTTCAAATACATAACTTCAAAATTTCCAAGTTTAAGTTATGAAAAAATCAAGGCGGGAATTTTCGACGGTCCACAAATAAGAACAATGATTAAAGACAGCAATTTTCCTAATGTCATGAATGAACGCGAAAAAAATGGCTGGTTCTCATTCGTGGAATTGATAGAAAACTTTTTAGGCAATTATAGGGCAGATAACTACGAAGAAATCGTAAAAAAACTTTTAAGGGACTACAAAGAGTTAGGTTGCAATATGAGCATAAAAATGCATTTTTTGAATAGCCATCTTGACCAATTTCCAAGTAATTTAGGTGATGTAAGTGACGAACAAGGGGAGAGATTCCACCAAGATATAAAAATTATGGAGGAACGGTACCAAGGCCGCTGGGATTCCCACATGATGGCTGATTACTGCTGGTGCTTGAAAAGAGACCTGCCATCAACAAGCAAATACGCTAGAAAGTCTTACAAAAGAAAATTTTTGCCACAGTGAAAGCTTCATATCTGTTTGTTTTTTTATTTTAAGTCATTTCTATCGTTATAATGTAATTTTACTGTAGTTTGAACTGCTTGTATTCATGAAACTTGAAAAAAAAATTTAACACATGACTTAATTTTTTAGTCCTAATTTGAAAAATGGCACATAGGCTGTCGACAAGAATCAGGACCTGATAGAGCCAAACCGAGTTGAAATTCGTATTCAGCGCACCCAAATTACCTAGAATCAAGTGTCAGATATCATTCAATAAAATACGTGTTGCCCAGTGTAATGAGTGCTTCTAACAATAGGATTGTGTTCGTTCCCCCCCCCCCAGCCCAACTTTTTTACTCCAGTTACGGCCCTGCTGGGTGGTCGCGGGTTTTGTGGCGTACACCGTGTCTTTCAACCGGCCAGGAAAATATTAATCCAAAAACGCCCCTACATCACGATGAAAGTGCGGGGAGCAGTGAGTGCATTTTTGGGATTCTTCGCATTAGGAGTTTGAGGTATACTTGCCACCTGTCACTGTGTCATTGAAGATTGGACCGATAAGACTGCGGGAAGAGACACCAATCCACACTTTGAGTCGTGACAGGTTTACATCCTTTTTACTATGAAGGTAAGTAGGGATGCACCGGATAGCAGATTTTACTATCCGGCCGGATATGAATAGGAGATTTTACTATCCGGCCGGGTACCAGAGAGGCCGGATATTAAGAAAAATATCCGGCCGGATACCGGATAATTAAAAGACTCATAAATCCCCAACAATGAATCTTCAATACTTAAGGCAGCATTTCTTCATGTTTCTATGAAAGTGCCAGTATCACAAGTTAGTCTGTTTTCACGAGTGGAACTGTCCAGCGTTGCGACGTCTACAGAAAATTCTGAATTTCAACAGAAACTTTGATGGAAAACAGAATTTAAGATATTTTCACAAAAAACTTTCGACAATTAAGAAAATCTATAGAAATATATAAACAATAATATATTAACAATAGACAATAGACAAATTTTGTCCGTTTCAAAAGTGTCCCCTGTCGCAGTTTTGACTCGTACGCTACATGTCTAATACGGTAGCTACTGGTTCTGGTTGGGTAGCAGTATTATTTGGCAGTTGCGTCTGATAAAAGTTGATGTTATTATGGGCTAGCTCCCTTCTCTCACTGACATCAGGTAAATATATTTGTTATAGTGAATATGAATCTTTATCTGTGTAAATTTAGCAGTTTATCGAGTTTAGAAAAAACCTTTAAAAGGATACCTTTGTAAAAGTGAAATTAGATAGTATAAACTTATGAGTGCAAGTTTAGAATTTTAAAAATCAAGACATTCATCCAACTAAGATTTATAATGAAATATTTTATTTTTCAGTGGAATTATATTCTGCCTTTGTATGTGTTAATAAATGGAGAAGTTTCACGTAAAATGTAATTCAATTCATTTAGTTTATATCCGGCCCGATAGGACAAGTATCCAGCCGAATACCGGATAGTTGCCCATATCCGGCCAAATACCTTATCCGGTGCACCCCTAGAGATAAGGGTTCTATAGACAATTATGTCGCTTCACATTTCGATTCGGTTAACTTCAAGCATGCTTCGTCTGACCACATAAGCGTGTCGATGAATGTTGAACTTTCTGATGCGTTCAGTTCATAAACCACAAGCAGAATTCGAGTCTCCGGTCTGGGTCACCTTCCTTCAATGCCTATAAGAGGTATGGAGTGTACCGTTTCTAATCTACACCTCGTAGGACACGGTGGACACTTGACTTACTTATTCCGCATTGAAGAACACACTGTCGCGTGGATTGACGCAGTGAGCTTTCGAATGAGGCTAACACACTGCTGCGCAGTGTTGCCAACTCTTATTTTATAAAGTAGCAGTAAAATTAATAAAAAATAGCGAATTACGAAAAATAGTAGCAGATTGTATAGTTGTATAGTATATAGTTGGTTGATTTATCACCTTTGTCATGTTTGATCTATGCTTACTTGTTTCCATATGCTTTTTCAGGTCCGCTTTATGGGCTCTCACCTGTACATGACAAACTTTGCAAGATGCTTTGGTATTATCTCCCACTACTTCTTGAAGCCACTTTGAAAATTCCTGACAGTGTAGCCATTCTTTTTTAAATTTTTTGTCGTACTGACCCCACTTACTCATTTTACGATATTACACACAAATTTATATCACTTGAAATACAAATTACGCACAGTTCACACAAATTTTTATACTCCGCAGAGGACAAGTTTGAAACTTGTCTTGCGCGTAATTTATGACGACGTACGTTACAAGTAGCCCAAAAAGTAGCAGATAGCAGAAAATTTTATTTTTTAGCAGGGAACTAAAAAGTAGCCCAAGCTGCGAAAAGTAGCCCAAGTTGACAACACTGCTGCTGCGTTCTCTTCACTCCATAAAAACCGTGGTCTCCCAGAGTGCCTTTTTCAGATGACTTGCGCAATTGTCTTTAAATCTTGCTGATATGAGGCAAATTGGTGGTGGTGATTCATACTTGCATTTTCATGGATATTGCACCTCCGCAACATTCTCAAATTTTCAATGCCACTTCGGTCAAAAACACTGATCAAAAACAACCTCAAACTTGCCATTTTGGCCACACACACACACACACACACACACACACACAATGAAAACCCGTGGCGTCAGCGGTATGCTGTATAATTGCAAGATATCGTCACATGTGGGGCTTTCGAACGAAACGCGTCTAAACACTGAGAGAAGACATGCCTTTGTATGGTATCGTTCGAAAGTGTGCATATACCTTGTGGGGACTCTCTGTAGATATATACCGCATATGTATTGAACTGATTTAAATGACTATAGGAACAATATCCTTGATTTCTATGTCAACACAATGGACATTTTTACTCACACATACCAAACACTTACGTTAAGTTAAAGTGATGCAATTAAAATTAACTGTGCAATGAATGATTGAATAAGATTCTTATTAACACACTGTAAATTAAATCTTTTATTTAATAACTAGAGGAGCGACCCGGCGTTGCCGGGTGGATGTTGAACGCTATATATATATATGCCCGAGTAGATTAATTGAATGCCTGGGTAGGTTAATTGAATGCCCGGTTAGGTTAATTGTACGCCCGTGACGATTGGTTAGGTTAAGTCGTGATATTTTTGTTAAAAGCTAACGAAAATATCACGACTTAACCTAACCAATCGTCAAGGGCGTACAGTTAACCTAACCGGGTATTCAATTAACCTACCCGGGTATTCAATTAATCTAATCGGGCATTCAGTTGATCTAACCGGGCAATTAATTAACCTAATCGGGCATATACTGTGTGTATATATATACACAGCGTTTAACATCCATCCGGCAACGCCGGGTCGCTCCGCTAGTCTTCTTCTCTTTTCGAGCGTGACAGACTGACAGACATTCCTGGGTGTTTATAGTATTAATACGTAACATATTTATAAAGAACCAAAGATGAAAGCATTAATCAATCACCCGACTTAACTTTAACTTTAAATTAACTTTAAATAAACAAATTAATCCTACAATAACTTATGTAAAACCTAATTAGATTATTGAAATCCAATTACTTATGTTTGAATAAACCAACTTGGTATACAAGTTTTTTAAACATTCCCATACTAATTCAAGTAAATTAGTATTGTGCAATCCTCAATCACTCCTCAGTAAACTTCAGACGTACTAAAACTTGCGGACAACATAAGGTATAGGGTGTCCACAATGTCTTGTCACCCCAGTAAAATATTAACTTATTTTCGTTTTTCTTTCAGACCCATTTGAAATGTGCGATAGCAGCGACTATACGATTAAACAACGCATATTGGCTAGTATCTGGATCCATGAGCGACCACGTAATGGCAAAACCATTGAAAATATTCGGGCAGACTTCCATGACCGATTCAATCGTGCAGCTCTTCCAAAAAGGATTCTGTTGAGATGGGAAAAGAAATTGTTCGCAACAGGAACTCTAAAAAATAAATCAAGAACTGGCAGGCCATCTAAGTGATAATTTTTTTAATAAAGGGAGGAGGGGCCAAGGGCAAATGCCCGCAAAAGCACCCCTTCCCCATAGTAGACGAGAGCCAAAATCAAGGTCCACAGTTTTGGAGATGCATGGACACTCTGCGTTTGAAAAACTGGAGGTCATAGACACGGGGAAAAACTGATTGAGGAAGATTGTTCCAGAGTTGACCGGTTGAGTAGATGAAAGATTGAAAATACCGATAAACCCTTGCGTTAGAGAGATGGACAGAAAAGGAATGATAATGTGTAGAAAGTGGTGCTGCGTGCTCTCCTTAAAGGAGGAGGCATGCAGTTAGAGTTCAAAAGAGCAGTGTCCGTTATAATAGCGACAGTAAAGAGAGAGTGAGGCAACATTGCGGCGAAGAGAGAGGGATTGAAGACAGTCAGTAAGAGGCGGGGAATTGATGAGATGAAAAGTCTTTGATTCCACCCGGTCATGTAGAGCTGTGTGGGTTCATCCACCCAATACATGAGAAGCATACTGTATAGAAAGGCGGACAAGACCCCTGTACAGAGACAGCAACTGAGCGGGGGTGAAGAAACTGCGGAGGCGGTACAGCACACCTAACCTCTTAGAAGCTGTTTTGGAAGGAGAGTATATGTGATCTTTCCAGGGAAGATCACGAGAAGAGGAAACGCGAAGAATGTTAAGAGAAGAGGAAGGATTCAGTTGTGTGTTGTTGACGGTAAGGGATAGTCGTGTGGAAGATTGTGATGAGTAGACAGATGGAGGAACTGAGTTTCTGAAGCAATGAAAGCCACAAGGTTTTCTCTGCCCCAATCAGAGATAGCAAAAAGATCAGAGGTCAGGTGTTCCACAGCCGTCCTACGCGAATCATGGAATGATTGTTGAGAAGGACGCTTTTGGAAGCGGGTGTAGAAGTGAAGAGTGGAATCATCAGCATAGGAGTGGATAGGACAGGAAGTGGGAATTAAAAGATAATTAATAAATAAAAGGAAAAGAGTGGGTGACGGTTTAGGACCGTGAGGAACACCACTGTTAATAGCTTTAAGAGAAAAACAGTGGTCATCTACAATCGCAGCTATAGATCAGCCAGAAAGGAAATCATTGATGAAGGCACGGATAGAAAGATAGAAACCAAAGGAGGGATTTGTGCCGGACTCTATCAAAAGCTTTGGATATGTCTAGCGCAATAGCAAACGTTTCACTGAAATCCCGAAAGGAGGATGACCAAGAGTCAAAGAGATGTGCAAGAAGATCGCCAGTCGAGCGTCCCTTCGGAACCCATGCTACGACCAGAAAGAAGATTGTGAGAAGAGAGGTGCTCAAGAATCTTCGTATTAAGCATAGATTCAAAATCTTTAGAAAGGCAAGAAATGAAAGCAATTGGACGATAGTTGGAGGGTTGAGAGTAGTCGCCCTTCTTTGAGACATGCTGAATGAAAGCGAACTTCCAGCAGGAAGGAAAAGTACCAGATGACAGACAAAGACTTAAGAGTTTGCCTAGGAACGGTGTCAGCACAGAAGCACAGTTCTTAAGAACAACAGGAGGAACACCATCAGGACCGTACGCCTTCCTAGAGTTGAGCCCAGAGAGGGCAGAAAGAACATCTTTGGAAGACATTCTAATTTCAGACGTAATAAAGTCAGAGGTAGGAGGAGATGGAGGAATAGCACCGGAATCGTCCATGGTTGAGTTGGAAGCGAAAGTTTGAACGAAGAGTTCAGCTTTGTTATGAGAAGAGACGTTAAATGAGCCGACGGAATAGAAAAGAGGAGGGAAAGAAGAGGAAGTAAATTTGTTGAAGAGGTTCTTAGCTAGATGCTAGAAAGAGCGAGAAGAATTAGAATTGGAGAGGTTTTCAAATTTTTGTCGGATGAAAGAATTTTTGTTGAGTCGAAGAACAGATTTTGCCCAATTCCGGGCAGAAATATAAGCTGAGTGAGAGTCAGGAGTTGAATGGCGACGGTACCTTCTGAATGATTCCTCTCTGTTGCAGATAGCATTAGAACAAGTAAAGCTAACCAATTTTTTTTTGCACTAGTAGTAGGAATAGAATATGGAATGTACGCCTCCATGCCCGAGAGAATCACTTCCGTGATGCGCTCAGCACACTCGGAAGGGTCCCGGTCACGGAAGCAGTACTGCCTGAGGGCCTCCCATTCAGCGACGCCAAATTGCCAAAGGCGTCTCCTTTTGGGAGGATCCAAAGGTTGTGGTCGAAGGAGCCCAACGGAGAAAAAGTTTGACAGAGTACGAAGAAGGATGAGAAGTAAGAAATAAATCCAGAATGTTGCGGCTATCTTCATGGCGACCGGAGATACGAGTAGGGTGCAGTACAATCTGCTCTAGGTCATTTAGGAGAGAAAAGTTGTAAACTGGTTCACCAGGGATGTTAGTGAAATGGAAGGAAAGCCAAAGGTGGTGGTGAACATTGAAATCTCCTAAAATGGGTCTGAAAGAAAAACGAAAATCAGTTAGTATTTTACTGGAGTGACAAGACATTTTGGACATCCTGCACTTTAAAGTAAATAAAAAAAAACCGTAAAATTAATTATAAAAACCCTTCGTGCATAAAAAAAACGTATGCTTTAATTACGAGTAATAAACCCTAGCAAGGGTGTACGCTTGACTTGGACAGCTCCTACTTGAAATTAATCTTTGGTGGAAGATTGAATTTTGATATTCGTAATATTTCGGCCATGTGAAGACTTCAGTTTACGAAGTCTTAGAAGTTCTTCTCTGCCCACAAAATATGTGTAACAATGAGCGGCACTCGATGAATTTCATTCGACGACCGTAAACGACCCGTCAAAGCTCATATAGCTCCGATGCTTCACAGTTTCGGTATATCCCACTCAGACTCGCTGCTTACAGTCCGATCATCTCTCTCTCTATATCTCTGGGTGTAAGTATAGACCGACATACTATACACCCACGACCAATGATTAGTCCCTTTATTTTGTGGGGTTCCTTGGCTTTGTCCTTAAAATATCTTTCTAAACAAAATGGTTCCTCATTATACTTCCAACTTCATTTTAATAATTTACTTATATTTGTTAATTAATATTTAAGTCAGAGGTTTTCAACCCCCTAGGGGTACGTATTAGAATTTTCAGAGGTACACGGTGAGCTGACGAAATACGTGTTTCTCTCATTTTCTCTTCTTTTGTGAATGCATTTTTCGAAACATTTCAACAATGCAAGTTAAGTCACACTATATAATGCACAGTATGTTAACCCCTCCGTCTTTGGTCTTGGGCGGTTCGAAGTTGACAGGGGTTCTGGTTTGGTGGCAGCAACGGATTTGTTACTCTGGAGTAGCTGGTACTTTATAGGGAATCGCAGTAGTTTCTCTTATACTACTCTCCGATTTCTTCTTGTAATAAATCGGAAGATTCTGTGAAGCTTACTAAATTCTCTAAAGGTTCCCCGATTCTTCTTGTACTTGAGGGTTGATTCATTATATTACTTATAAGGCAAGTGTTTAAAGATCTAGCGAGCTATCAATGATGGAATGGAATTGAAATAAAGAGAAGAGAAGAAAATATGCTTCGGAACACAAGTATTGGCCATCTGAGACCTACTGAGTTAAACTTCCTTCGTACAGTAGAAGGATCAACTGAGACACCTGTTGTTCTTTCGAGATCTGCTGCGAGTGAAGTGCTGGATTTGCGTCTGTCTCGAAGGGAAGTAATCTTTAGATATTGTAGATCAGATGAAGAAAGCTTAGAGGGCCTCCCTGATATAGGACGATCAGCTGGGGTCCCATTTTATCTGTGACGAGCTAAAAAAATTTTACACCAATTTTGGAAACACCCGTAGATTCACTTATTTTTCATTGACTCAGTCCCTCAACATGCAAATGTATTATTTTATATCTAATCTCATCACAAATTGTACTTTTCGTCATTTCTTAAGCCTGTGAAAGAAAAAAACAGCATGAATTAGGATTATAATGAGAAACGTTTTGGATAAATTTGTTTTTCAGAATTTAAGTGAATATGTCAATACTTTTAACTGTAAATATTGATATAGGTAACAATTGCTCAGGAGCATTTACTGCAGATCCATCATCAATAGTTCGCTAGATCTCTAAATACACTCATTATAAGTAATATAATGAATCAACCCTCTAGTCCAATTTATGCAGACTAGAAGGTCATCCAGCTTATACAACTTTACACACTTAAGTAATAACTTAGTTATACGTTAATATGAACCAGAGGTTGTAGTTATATGTATTTTAGTATCAAAACCAATTTTCATACCACAGCTATCTAATAGTTATCAGATCGACAGTGGTCTGTGGGTCTCTGACTTTTGCACGGTACTATATATATATATATATATATATATATATATATATATATATATATATATATATACACATATATTTCGTATTGGGGTACACGAAAACGCGTTGCCTTTTCAATAAGAGTACACGGTGGAGAAAAGGTTGAAAACCCCTGATTTAGGGCATCAAATTACGCCCTGTATACTGTATATAATTTATATGATCACACTCTACATAGATACAGTTTAATCGCTAGTATACGAATCGTGTTACAGAACAGTTACATTGTTACTGAGTTAACTTACAATGAAATTATCACAAAATTCACAATTCGATAACTCGAGTTTCAGTCGGAAGCTCCTCCGGAAGACAGCCTTTATGACTGCTCCCTGGAGTCAGGTGAAAGACTCCAACTCCAATTCGATAACTTACCTTAAGCCATGACTTTTTTTTTATGGAGGAAAGAGGGGCCATAGCTGAACGACCTCAAAAATGCCCTTTATAGAAAGAGACGAAGAGGGCCTAAATGCAAAAAACTTATTCTTAATCCATTTTTGCCTTTTTTTTTTAAATTTTGAAAAGATTGTGTATCGTGTAAGATACATGTATGTGCAGTGAGGAACAGGGGGAGAAGTGTGTTTGAGAGCATGGTGGAATGCTCACAGGGTAGATGAGACACGGGAAAGGATCGGCTAAGGAGGACGATGACAGGAGAAACGGGAGTTCCAGCACTCCCTATCTCCTGCCTAACGTCCCACCCCTTCAGGAGTATTTCTCTGGTCGATTGGTATATCTACAGTCTCTTCCTATAACTCCTACTGTATAACCTCCGATTAACTTAACAGCCTTTATTTTCCACCAGCGTCTATTAATGCTTACAGCAATCTTACTATGAACCTTAAAATTAATTATATTCCGTAACATTATATATATTATGTTAAAGTTAAATATATGTTACAAATTATATTAAATAAAAGTCAGAAATGAATGATAGCATGTATGCATCGAGTGATTCTAGCAGAATTGATAATTAAGCAAGTCGAATAAGATAATTAGTCTTCGTTAATGAGGAATTCAAGAGAGCTAATTAGAATTACTACATATTGTAGATACGCAACTATCAAATATACAACCCTTTAGAGATCTAAGATAGTTTCTACGTGCCTTTAAGGTGACCTTAAGAGACATTTTTCTTAATATGATTCGTTCACTTCAGATCTACTTTTCTTTTATTTGAGACTTCCTTTCAGTGAAACTTCTTTTTCTTATTTACATCACTAATATACGTCTTTCTGCATAACAGTAACTTTTCCTTACAGTTCACGTTCCTGATACCTTCTTTAAGCAATGGACGTGCTTACAGCAATTCCATGGTTCCCCTGGAAAGTTGCACACATTTTTGGAGCTGTCTTAAAGCGATTTGCTAAGGAGAATTTTTAATAATTCGATCCTGATGTACTATAGGTTTCGCTCAGCAACCTATCTTGGCACGTGCGGAGATCGAGCACGCGCATAGCCTTTCCTCTAGAGTTGGCATGTCTTGGGGTTTTCAGCCACTCCAGGCTCATCAGGAATCGTGCAAGGCCAGGCGTCCAGTTTCCTTTTGGAGGTGCAGCATCGACACGAATAGAAATCTTGCGTCTCTCGCCAAATGACTCGGTAGTTTTGGTCCTTCGACTGCAAACCACTTCTTCACAATAAAGACAAGTCCACGTTTGACCTTCAATTTCCGGATGATGCGCGCGCCCAATACCTTATTTGTTTTCCAGTGTTTGAGAGAGAGAGAGAGAGAGAGAGAGAGAGAGAGAGAGAGAGAGAGAGAGAGAGAGAGAGAGAGAGAGAGAGAGAGAGTTCTCACCGCTACTTTTTACAGATAGTTTTTAATTATTAAACATTAAATTTTGAAGCATAGCCTGTATTACATTATATATATATATATGTGTATATATGTAATTTAGTGGTGGGCCGGATGTCAGTTTTTCAACATCTGCGGATGCGGATCTTTAATTTCAATATCCGTGAATGCGGATATTTCGTTAATCTATCAATATAATACTGAATTATGACTATATGACATAATTTTTCAAATTTCGTGATATTACTATTATGGCAGGCAATGCATAAGAATTAAAATTAATATTAATGTTTTCATTATGATAAAAATAATAACTTTCTCGAGAGTTTCAGCCACAGAAAATTCAATGAAACAAGTTTCATTCAATTTTCTGTGTTACCACCTATTTATATTTTGAGGTTTATATATTTGTTTGTTCATTAATAATTAATTAATACTTTACATGAAATGTGCATGACTGGGCCTTATAAACTACTTTATAAACTAATTTAATTATAAATTGCATAATTTATTAGAGGTAATATCCGCATAACATCCGCAGTCATGCGGATGCGGATGTTAAAAATGATGCGGATATCCGGTCCACCACTAATATATATGTATAGTGCTCTATGTAAAAATGTGTTTAACTGAAGATACTTCCCTTCAACTACGAATGCTTCGATGAATAATATATATATATATATATATATATGAATAGAAACGACGTAAATAAGGAGCGTCTCTGCACACGGGAAAGAGAAATAACGAATAAATGAAAAATGAGGCGAACCGCCCGGGAATCGAACCCAGGGCCTTCCAATTGCCGGTTGGATGCGCTACCATTACACCACGGACCTCGATCAATCATAAATCGAAATTCTCCTACATAGGGCAGAAACCAATGCCCTGAGAGGGCATTTATATACTGCGTGGTCATTGCAGTTAAATGCACACACACACACACACACACACACATATATATATATATATATATATATATATATATATATATATATATATATATATATATATATATATATATTAGTAGTTTCAACAGTTTTAAATGAACAAGAAATACACCATGTACGTAAAAAGCTAGCGTCTGTAACTCGGTGGATAGCACTGTTTCCCTACAAGCGAAGCAAAAATACTGAAGTTGAGAGTTCGAATCCCGATGATGCTGATAATAATAACAATACAGGAGTTAGAGCAATGGGTCGCATTAGTTGGCCTGAGCGCTGTGCCAATTTCTGCTCCTCTTGAATGATTATTATATATGTAAAAAAAAATTACCTCACGCTGGATGTGATTTTCGAAGGATTAGGTTCTTTTTACTAACTTCATACTGATGCTCTTAAATATGAAAAAATATGTAATAAATATGTGATAAGAGCCGCAAACCCATAAGGAAAAAGAAAAAATTATTCCAAGTATTTTCTTGTATTCAGCAATACACCTCATCGGGGAATGCACGAAAGACCTTGGAATAATTTTTTCTTTTTCCTCGTGGTTTGCCTCATTTCGTTCATTTCACGTATTTAAGGGTGAAATTCGTCCCAAATATGTGATAAATATTATAAATAGAAGTACCGTTGTTACTGCATGAAAATGCTTTCCTTTCCCATAAATATTAGTTGGTTCGATTACAAAACAATCACGTCATTTTTAGAAGGCTTAAATGTAAAACGTTTAGAGGCGACTGCCAAATTTGGAGTATGGAAAAGATAAGAAAATCTGCATCCCGTATTTGGAGTCGTAAGATTTAGGGTACGTAGATTACAATGAAATGAAAGTGTTGTTATTGACGGAAAATGATTCTTCTATCGCGGAGATTAATATTAGAATACGAGCAGATTAAAGCCGACCTGTAATTACGAGGGAATCAAATAATGGAACATCAATAAGCTCCCAAACACCGAGTGTGTTGCGCGTTCATTCAGTGAAGCCTGAAAAAGCACGTCACTTTCATTTGGTGAGGATGAAAGTAGTTTTTGCATGTTCTGTTTTGCAAAAATACACGTTTTGTCGGTTTGATGATTCCTTTAAAAAAAAAAAAGAGTTTGGTAGATTATGTGCCACAAACCAAAAGTCCTTTAAAAGGAAATGATTAAATTGACTCTGATTGGCATTTCCGTTATCTCCCTCTGCCATTTTCATTCCTCTCTCTCTCACTCTCTCTTGTTTATGTAGATTGTAGAGGATGAATTCGCGGTCAAATGTGAATTCTTTCCCCTTTAATGGTTAAAGGAAGGGGAGAAAACAATCGTTCGTAGTGAACATTTTCAAAGTGGTTTCATCTCTTGAGGAAATTAGTCTTTGAAGAGGAGTTGAAATTTAACTCGAAAGTACTTGGAATGATTGTTTTCCTCCAGTTTTGTGGATTAAATGTATATGCTGTATATTATATATATATATATATATATATATATATATATATATATATATATATATATATATATGTGTGTGTGTGTGTGTGTGGGTGGATGGATGAACGTATATGTATGAATGGATGTGTGGCTGAATGGATGTGTGTGTGTATATATATATATATGTGTGTGTGTGTGTGTGTGTGGATGAATGGAAGTATATATATATATATATATATATATATATATATATATATATATATATACAGACCGTGCATGGAACAAGGAACTCTTCTGGGAAAATTAAATCCACTATAGTCCGAATAAGTAATGGTAAATGACAAACACTATAGTTTTTTCTTTTTCATGAAATGGACATGTTATGGACCTCGAAAAGTGGATGCTCAATTCTGCCAATTGAGGTTTAAGTTTTGGTTTTTGGTTAAAAATATAATAGTTACCCCTTTTTCTTTGATGTATTCAATCCGACGTGAATGCAACGAGTCTTTTGCTCATACTGAGGTTCTAAATGTAGCTTTGCAGATAGCTGGTGAGGGAAGCTATATTTTTGGGACCTCTTCGCGAGTGACCCGTTGCTCACGTCGGGTTAACATCATGAAAAAGAAAAAAACTATAGTGTTTGTCATTTACCATTACTTATTCAGACTATAGTGGATTTAATCTTCCCAGAAGAGTTCCTTGTTCCATGCACGGTCTGTGTGTAACATAAAAAACCTCAGGGAACCATTCTGAGTTCACTCCCATATATACTGTATATATATATATATATATATATATATATATATATATATATATATGTGTGTGTGTGTGTGTGTGTGTGTGTGTGTGTGTGTGTGTATGCTTGTATATTTATCAAATACTTTATATATTTCGACTGCACAACCCGCAAATAATGTAAAATAAAAAATAATAGAAACACCATTGAATAAAGATGATTATTTATCAACACCGCACCACAACTGTCCCATTCTTTAATTCAAATCAGACGTTTCCAAAGTTATACCTTAGTCGTCCTCACTGACTCGTATTGTATTAAATTATATACAGTAATGTACTCAAGTCATTCAGCGTTGGTTTATATAGAGAATAATTGCACACTTCATTATCCGTTTCAATTTGCGTCCTCGTACGAATTCTACAAAACGTCCTTCCCCTGAATGAAGAGGAACATATGGGGGAACATTGAATATCTCGCTGAATATTCCGTTTCATTCTTCTTTTTTTCCTTCATAGTGACAAATCCTTCTGCGGAAACTGAATATCCTTTACTGAAATGAGCTCGCAACAGTAACCTTCCTTACACAAGTTTTCACTTCACCAACAAATCTGGCGGATTCCATCAAAAAGTGTACGCGAGACGCGGATGTGCGTGTGTGTCTGTGTGTGCGTGTGCGTGTGCGTGTGCCAGAACTTCGCTGTACGAATGTGTAGGAGTGTGTGGGTGGAACTGAAGGACGGTGTGTTCGTATGTATTGTGCGTATTGTGTGTGCGTGTTTATTTGTTTGTATTTGTGAGTGAGTTACTGTCTCACCCAAAAAGAATTCTAATACAGGTGTCCCCTAACACCTGACATTTGCTCTTCAAATTAATTCTTTTCCAAGATGAATTAAATTAATGAAAGGGATTGTTGATTATTATTATTATTATTATTATTATTATTATTATTATTGATAATAATTTGTTTAATCTCTGATGTCTTATTTGTAAGTGAAGCGAGTAATCAATACAATCAAATAGATACAAATTTCATTAAAAATACAATTAAATTTTTACTTTATTTTGCGAACTCAAATCTCTCAATGTCAGAAGTAGTTAAAACGGGACTTTATTCTTCTCTACCAAACTAATTAGAGCTTCATTAGTTTATTATATATACACTGTATATATACCCAGGGTAGCCTAGTGATTAAGATGCTGGGATGCTGGTAGGGCGTGGTTTGGATTCCACGTTAAACTGTAGGTCTAAGGTGGAGTGAAAAGTTTGACCTTCGTGAGAATGAACAATTCGGGCGGAAGCAAAACCAAGGTTAAGCAAGGTTTTATATATATATATATATATATATATATATATATATATATAAACCTTTTGGTAACCTTTTGGTTTGCTTCCGCCCGAATTGTTCATTCTGACGAAGGTCAAGCTTTTCACTCCACCTGTGTGGAATCCGAACCACGCCCCACCAGCAGCCCAACGTCTTAACCACTAGGCTACGCAGGGTACCCATTTATCTACCAACAAATTTTTTTATTGTGTGGAAGGATGAACAGCTGGGTTTTGCTGCGCGCCGCCTGCCGTCACCTGGTCTCGATCCCGTGGACGATGGATTCATAGTTAGCGACGCTAACCACTACACCACCGAGGCGCATATATAATATATATATATATACACACACAAACACACTGTATATATATATATATATATTATATATATATATATATATATATATATATAATAATCTTAAGAGCCCACAGCTAAATTGTGTGTGTGTGTGTGTGTGTGTGTGTGTGTGTGTGTGTGCATAAGTGAGGCCGAGTGTGTGACAGACATGGGGTAATAGTAATAGGTAATAGTAATAGATCATAATTTTTTGGCTGTAATAGTAATAGTAATAGAGAGCAAAGTAATAGACAATAGTCTATTACTTTTCTATTACAGTGGCAATAGATATATTGTGTGAAAAAAAACTGAAAAATGAACTAAATCTACTCTAAACTAAGATAAATATGTATGGGAAGTTCCAGAGGCGGTTCTTGGACTGGTGCAGTGGTGCATTGGGCAGGCAGAATATTATATATATATATATATATATATATATATATATATATATATATATATATATATATATATATATATATAATATATATATAATATATATATATAAGGATACTTACCGCAGTTGAGATTCCAATGCATTGCAATTTTTCATTACTTATAGTGTAGCTTTATTTTTCTATCTTTTTTAGCAAAATGTTCAATTGTTCATACTAAGACTAAGTGATTTGTATTTTCTCGCAAACATTCCCCCCCCCCCCCAAAAATCCCCTTGTGACGTCATACACCATTCGCCTATCAATCTTCTCCTTTAACCCCACCCCCTAAATCGTATTTTCTCATATTTCTTTATATGGGATGGCTTGTTAATGAGCGTAAGCGTGCAAAATGTATAGTTTAGTAGGAAAGTCCGCGCGCTGATTACATGTACATTTACTCCGTGTTAAAAATGGCATATATCAAATCCGCCACACTAGTTGAATTTATATTATACATTGAAGGTAGGCAGGGTGTTTTAGGTTGTAATAGCTAATATGAAAAAAAAATCATGATATTGGATTAAGAGGGCACGATCGACAGATTTTGTCTAATTGCGCTAATTTATATTGATATATTTATGCTTCTGAAGTTTGACAAAATTAATGGTCAGGCAAAGCTTACCCTGCCTATAAAAACGCCTATAAAATCTGCCACAATATTAGTTCCCAATAAATAATTTATTTATTGTGAACTAATATTGTGGCAGAATTTTCCTTGAACAAAGTAAAATTGATGAAGACGTAGTCTCTGAAATTGTAATGATTTGGTTGAAACAAATATTTGTTAACACACTGCTTCTAATTGCATTCAAATAGACATAAAGATCCTTTTCAAATGAATGAAGTACTCGACATACAAAAGTATAATAGTAATAGTTATAGATGACATAGTAATAGTAATAGATGAAAAATAAAGTAATAATAATAGAAGAAATCAAAAGTAACGGTAATAGTAATGGAAACCCAGTAATAGACCTCGTGTCTGGTGTGTGATAAATCATAGATGTAACGGGGTACTTGTTTTTCTTAGGTAACACTTTCGGTATCTCTGAATATTA
Organism: Bathynomus jamesi; assembly: GCA_023014485.1. NCBI lineage: Eukaryota > Metazoa > Arthropoda > Malacostraca > Isopoda > Cirolanidae > Bathynomus > Bathynomus jamesi. The sequence goes on from JAJOZX010003980.1 coordinate 263,108, forward strand.
AACAATTTATAGAAAACAATCCAGAGCCATTTTTAATGTCGAGAAAAAGAAGTGTTTTTCTGATTAGGTTAAGTTATGCTATGTTAATCAATTAAAGTTAGGTTAGGTTAGATTAGCTTGTAAGAAAATAAATAAAACAAAAAACAAAACATCTTTATTGCGGATCATTCACAATCCATAGCCACTTAACCTAACATACAAGTACAATCTTATCATACACTGAACTTAATACAAAGATAATATAAGGCCAGCATAGCCATTTAACCTAACATACAAATACAATCTTATTATAAGGGTTAATTTAATAAGCATATACAATCTTTGCTACATTACAAAAATAAGGTATTGTAAACTAGCCCTTCGAGCCCACAGTTGAGTCTGGAACGCTTCCCGGTTCGATGACACTAAAATTAGGTTAGGTAAAACTAGGGTAAGTTAATTAGTTTTCCATATATACAGGGTGTCTATAAAGTCTTTATCTATTTCAGTGAAAACGTAGCAAAAAGGGTAAAATTCAATAACAATATAATATAAAGCATACATTTAATGAATACGTCAGCATATGATTCTACATGAGCACCATCAGTATCTCTACAGAGTTCGAGTCTGCCAGCAGCATTGCGGAACACATTTTGGAGCATGACAGGGGTTATTTTTGTAACTACTGTTACGATACGAGCACGTAAATCTTGCAGATCTGTAACCCTCGTTTGATAGACGTGTGATTTGATAAAGCCCCATGCAAAGAAATCCAAGGGCGTTAGGTCAGGAGATCGAGCCGCCCAGGGCCTGTTGCCTCCACGTCCGATCCACCGATTTGGAAATCGTTCATCTAGTACTCCCGAACAATGTTTGTGTAATGACAAGGTGCCCCATCTTGTTGAAAGACGACGGTGTTTAAAATGCCATCTGAATGAAGCTGGGGTTTCAGGAATTGCTGAAGCATGTCCAGATAAATAAGCCCTGTAACTGTAGCTTCAGCAAAGAAAAAGGGCCCATAAATCTTAGATTTGGTCATACCTAACCAGACAGTAACTTTAGGAGAATCTCGTTCCCATCGATAGAAATCAACTGGCTTTTCATTAGCCCATATGCGGCAGTTATGGCGATTAACCTTTCCACACGTGTGGAAAGTTGTTTCATCACCGAAGAGAAAGTGGTCCATTAAATTTTCATTCTGAATGTGTTCAACAAGATCGGCACACATTGCACTTTGCTTTGGATAATCCTCTTCATGTAAGTCATGAAGCACCTGAATGTGATAACTTCTCTTCTTCAACGTCGATTTCAAAATTTTGTAGACAGTTGATTTGGGTATCCCGAGTCTACGTGATGTGGTGCTAATTGACACGCTTCGATGTTCATCGATAACATTACGTACCGCATTTACAGCATGCTCAGAGACACTTGGGCGTCTAGATCTTGACTCATCATGAACAGATCCCGTTCTTTTAAATTTATTAAGCAAATCACGAATTGTCTTGTCTGTTGGACCTAGCTTGTAAAATGTTCTTTCAAACCAATCTCTAATTTCTTTGCATTTCTTTCCTTTAATCCGAAGTGTCACCACCATCACCCGTTCTTGTACATTTATTTTCGTAGGGTTCTGCACAAAAAAAATAAAAAACCGTTAATTCAACGAAATAGATAAGGACTTTATAAACACCCTGTGTATGTATTTAAAAAAGCCGGGACTTCGCTTATGTGAAAATACCCACGTGTGTGTGTGTGTGTGTGTGTGTGCGTGTGTGTGTGTATATGTAGGAATATCACACCCGGCTATAAAAGAATAAATATTAAACTTTGTCATTGTAAATTGAATATATGATAATGATTAATGGAATAGAATTAGGCAGGAATTTATGTACATTATATATCATTAATAATACGAGGTGTCTCAACAGTTTCTGTGCATATATATAGTTGCACAAGGACTTTTGAGACACCCTGTATATATATATATATATATATATATATATATATATATATATATTAACTGCAAACAACACGCAGTATAATTAATGTAAAGAACGACGCTTGTGTAGAAGAGCGTCCGCGCAAGAAGAGGAGAAAGAACGAACAAATGCCTCATTTTTCATTTGTTCGTTCTTTCTCCTCTTCTTGTGCGGACGCTCTTCTACACAAGCGTCGTTCTTTATATATATACACACAGTGTATATATATATATATATATATATATATCCTTGGTTAACCTTGGTTTTACTTCCGCCCAAATTGTTCATTCTGACGAAGGTCACTCAGGCTTGTCACTCCACCACGGGCGGTCAGATATTACAAAGTCTTCGACCGGACTCGATTTCCAGTCCAGCGTCTTAACCACAGGCTACTCAGGGTACCCGTTTATCTACCAACCAATTTTTATTGTGTGGAAGGATGAACAGCTGGGTTTTGCTGCACGCCGCCTGCCGTCACCAGGTCTCGATCCCGTGGCCGATGGATTCGTAGTAAGCGATGCTAACCACTACACCACCGAGGCGCATATATATATATATATATAAATAACAGGGCCTATCAGAAGGGGGCTAGGAGGCCATTTGGATATATATATATATATATATATATATATATATATATATATTATTGTTCTTTTTTTATAAGATATAATCAAATCAGTTGACCTTATGTGGAACCTCAGACTGGTTTTGAATGAAATCAAGAACTATTTTTTCTTTTAAGACCATAATTAATTTCTAAAATGATTTAAAGTACTTAAGTTAAATACGATATTTTATTATTACTGTTGTACAATTTCATGAGTATCTATATCAGTTAATTATTATTATTTTTTTTTAATCGTAGCTTGTAACACACATACGTGGAAACTATTTTGAAAACAGTGTCCAATTTTTCATCCGTGTTTCGCGTGATAGTGTGTGTGTGAATTCTGCAGTAATGTTCAAAGTTACTCGCATTGCAACAAACGCGAATTTCAAATAATTATTCATAAAATGTAAAGTATAGCGGGAAATTAAATTCCAGCCAAATGCTCCCTCCCCTCTAATTGTGTACGTGTATGTGTGATTAGTTGTTAGTTGGATGGACGTTTTATATTGTTTACGCTCTGCAAACAGGAACTACCAATTGGTTTGTTTATTTCTCGCCTAAAATTCATTCATGCTTTTCTCAATGTCTGTCTCGCTTAGTTCTCCCCCAGACTCAATATTTATTTATTTATTAGTTCGAATAACTTATAACTAAGCCAGTGCCAGTCCGCCAGAGCCTTTCACTTCATAACGCTATTGGCCCTGCATGCGTGCGAGGGGTAACAGGGCCTAAGCAGAAAAGAAGAGTTGCCAAATAGCGCCATCTGGCGGAGCTTACGGAAACCGCCTTCGATCGCCGATGTCGTCGTATTCGTAAATACGCGTTCGCCGGAAAATGCAAAAACAAAATTCGCGAAACAGCCGATATACCCGAACCTCCTTTAGAACTGTATTCGGAGATTGTTTCCGAGTGCACTTGCCTCCACCTACATGAAATGATGTTTAATTAATTTTAGCGCCGCAAACACTAAAACATTCTACGAGGCGGAAGCTATTTAACGATTTTTAAATTTGCGATTACAGAGTTGGCGGGGAGGGCAGAAGATGTGTGTTGTGGTAGACTAGTTTGCCCTGTTGCGTGGTGCGGATGCGGTCGCTCCGTCCGTCTCCAACCAAATGGGGACACAAACACGTTTAAATTCTATTAAAAAAAAGCCGAAAAACTATCTAGTCTTATAAGCATCGATTAGCTCGTAACTGTATTATTGATAAGCATATAAAATATTTTCATAGAAATATTTATTAGTCCTGGTGCTTTCGTCGTATGTAAAATTCACGCTTCTTCGTAATGGCTTCTTCTTAGGCCTAGATTCGGATCATGTACAAAATTAGTTTAGTGCCATTTCATGATTTTCCATTCAATAAAGAAATTTCGCAGTTTCTTATCGTGACTTAAAACAAAAATTTCCTGAATCGTAACGAAAGATTTGGTAAATGAAATAATGGAAAAACGAGTGAAGCGCGCAAAACAGAAGGAAAGATTGCTGAGCTTTCAATAAAAATTCAATTGCTTCAGATTGGATAATATAAACATTTGTAGCACTTTCTGCCGTTTTACAGGTTTGTATTTTATTCCCGGCTCGCGTTTTTCCTCAATTTATTCTTGTACGCTTATTGCTCTTCCTATTAAGTTTTTTTTTTTACGTGTTTCCGTAGGCCTATAACTATTTCTGTATTTTAGGAATCTCTTTAGAACACGTGAATTGTTTCGATAATTGAGATGGTAACAATTTCTCTCTAAAGCTTTCATGCATATACTTATTTACTCGTACTTTTTAAAGAACTTGTAAAAACGTAGAACGACTGTTGGAATTAATTTTATTTAAATAATAATAATAGAACCTTAGTCTGCCCTTGTATTTTGACCTTCATAATAAAAGAGAGAAAAAAAAAAGAGTCACTAATTGTACAGGGTGTCCACAATGTCTTTTCACTACCGATTGAATCATGCCGCTCCTCCAAAAAGGAGCTGCACGATTGAAACGGTCATGGAAGTCTGCACGAATATTTTCAATAGTTTTGCTGTACTTGTTCGCTCATGGAACCAGGTACTAGCCAATATGCGTTGTTCAGTCGTATAGTTGCTGCTATCACGCAATTCAAATGGGTCTGAAAGAAAAACGAAAATCACTTAGTATTTTACTTGGATGACAAAACATTGTGGACACCCTGTACTATAATAACACTGGAAACGATAACAATGCTATATTGTCCTAATGTCATTAATAATAATAATAATATTTGTTATTATTTTTATAATTATTATTATTATCGTTTTTACCATACAATGCAGGGAAATAAGAATAAAATAGGTTACAAAAGCGGAAAATAGCAAGCGGAAATAAACCTGTTACGGTATGCGTAAATAGCCTAATAGAATTTCGAAATTGGAATCCGTCACAAAAATACTGATTTAAAACTGTTAAATTGAAATGAAATTGAAATCTGGATTCCTCTTTTGTTTTTAATTGGCAATCTTAGTCCTAAAAATGAAAGTCTCATTTCCTACTTGGAGTTCAGCATCGAAGTGGGCGTGGCTTTCTTTCATTTCCTTGTAATTGCTGGTGATCTACTTTTTCAATCAATTTCAATCCTTGGCTTCCGTTGGTAAGGTTAAATAAGGTATATATATATATATATATATATATATATATATCGATGTATTCATATAGATTAAGTGGAAGTATAAAGAGTTGAACGTCTTTTTACATAAAGCACCATTCCATCCATACGCCCATTTCAGGGTAGGAGGAACTCGCAGCAGCATTGCCAAACAAATAGGGGTCAAAGTACTGACGAAGCTTTCGTACGTGGTTCATCACCACTGAAAACAACAATGTGTTAGCCTATTCCAAAGAACATCCATATCCGTATTTGATTGATTGCAATTTTCGCTAGTTCGTATTGCAGACACCCCTAGTTATTATTAGTCCTGGTGCATGAGGGGCAAAATGTACCAAGTTTGTGTTTCCTCCCCAAGGCAGCACAAATTTACCCGTATCAATCACAACCACACTCGTACTACCTTAGGGTTGCTCTACACCAGCTGGAGCAGGCCTGTATTTTGTTTAGAATTACATTTTTTTATGCATATCCGTAGACTCGACGCAGAAAAAAGTATTTGTAAAGTGAAACGGATTAGAATTTAAAGAAGACTACTTCGTACGGTAGAATAACCTCCCCCTCCAAAATAAAGCGAGTCCAGAATATTTTTGGAAAAACTTTTAATACTTTACCTTTCCTTGTTTTGTATTTACCATTTCAATATTTCTGAGGTATTACCTCTTTATAATTCACTTTAGTCTTTCCGTCCTTATTCCCGCAAGTATCATTGAGTTTTTCCCACCCTTATTCTTGTTATTTACCGTTACTATCATAAACATTATTTTTATCCTTAAGCCATTATTATTATTATTATTATTATTATTATTATTATTATTATTATTATTACTTCTAGACAAAATACCGTTCTTGTTCTCACTCAAGTTCGCGTTCATCTGTTTGATTTTCATTTTCTTTCGACTGCTTTAATTTTGCCTAGTGTCTATTTCCGAAACTTTATCGTCCATTATCTATCCACCATCTATATACAGGGTGTCCCCAAAAAAACTATATACTCTTTATAGCATCATATATTTTATAATTTAAAAAAACCCAAACAATATATTGTTATAGCAATTGCCAATGAAAGGTAAATTAGTAATCTAAGTGATCAAAATGTTATAGCGAGTTGTTTGCATATAAAATTTAATTTACGCCAAGTGCTCAAAATGTTCTCCGGCGGCATGAATGCACTTTTGAATGCGTCGACTAACTGATTCGCAGACATGGACTAATGTGGATGCTGTGATGGTCCCGCACTTTTCCCTAATTGCATCCTTAAGGTGTTCGAGTGTTGCGGGTCTTGTACCATAAACTGCATCCTTCAGGTAGCCCCACAAGTAAAAATCAAGTCAAGTCAAGTCCGGTGAACGTGGAGGATACTCAACGCTTCCTCTTGGTCCTATTCAACGGTTAGGCAACGTTTCATCGAGGTACCTTCTGACATCACAATGATAATGAGGGGGGGGGCTCCATCTTGTTGAAAGTAAAAGTCGTCGTTTCCAAACAACTTCCGAACTGCAGGTATAATTTCTGTCCGCAGCATGTCGAGATATGCGGCACCGGTAACTGTCCCATTAAAGAAAAATGGTCCAACCAAACCCCTGGATGATAAACCACACCATGCTGTTAATCCTGGTAAATTAACATGTTTATCCACATAAACGTGTGGATTATCAAGTGACCAGTACCTGCAGTTGTGTCGATTTACTGTGCCATTCAGCTTGAAGGTAGCTTCATCAGACCACACGATTTTGTTGTATTGAAAGTGCATTCATGCCGCCGGAGAACATTTTGAGCACTTGGCGTAGTTAATTAAATTTTATATGCAAACAACTCGCTATAACATTTTGATCACTTAGATTACTAATTTACCTTTCATTGGCAATTGCTATAACAATATATTGTTTGGTTTTTTTTAAATTATAAAATATATGATGCTATAAAGAGTATATAGTTTTTTTTTGGGACACCCTGTATACACACTTTGGTTTTGTTTACCCCCAATTGTTCATTCTGACGAAGGTCAAACATTTTGCTCCAATATATATATATATATATATATATATATATATATATAGAGAGAGAGAGAGAGAGAGAGAGAGAGAGAGAGAGAGAGAGAGAGAGAGATGACAAGCTTGACCTTCGTGAAATGAGGAATCATCGCACGAAACATTTGAAAGGTTGAAAGGTATATATATATATATAAATATAATATATATATCAGGCATCGGGTAATTACTTGGTAATTAATTACAATTACAATTACTTGACATTCTCAATTATAATTACTGTAGATGGTGAAATACTTAATTACAATTACTTAGTAAAATAATTAATTACAATTACAATTACAAAGAATTGCATTTTTTTTTAAATAAATGCACTCTTTTTAAGTAATGTCATGCTTTTCTACCTAATTATTTCAAATCCATTTTCGGTTTTGACCATAATCTTTAATGAAAACTAGATAATTTTAGGTTAATAAAATGTACTTTTTTTTTAATATTGCACGGAACTGTATTTTTCATGAAGCAGTTCTTGCTATGGACAATTGGACATTGGACATATGTAGCCTATGTGATATGGCCTAATGAAACCAAAGATAAGGCACTCAAAAAATACTAATATAAGACAAAATAACTGGCATTTATTTCATCAAAATAATAAGGGCAAAAACTAGCACTTTAGTTAAGAACATTTGAAATAAACGGAATATTTTATTTCAAATAAAAAAATAACATTTTATTTCAAAAGAAAGCTCCCTCAGACATGATGAACAAGTATTGTACATCTTTCAATCTGCTTGAGAGGCCGAAAAAAACAGTGTAATTGAAAGTAATTGACTGTAATTGTATCAATTACCTTGGTTTCCCAATGTAATTAATTACAATTACATTTTAGGTAGTCAATTACAATTACCAATTACATGAAAAAATTTAATTAATTATAATCAGTTACAATTACAAATTACAATTAACCCATGCCTGATATATATATATATATATATATATATATATGAAGATCACTGGTCACACGAAAAATACTGGACATATTGAAAGAAGAAGCATTGTTCCAATTTTCAAGGGTGGGAATAGATCCCAGGAAAGAATTGCAAACCAGTCTCTTTGGCATCACACCTGACAGAATATTTAAAAAAGTTGTGAGAGAAAAATGTACGGATATCTAGAAGAGAAGGGGAAATCCAATGAGAACCACCATGGACTCATGGTTGACAGATCATGTCAATCACAACTGACTGATTACTATAATTATGATATTGATGCTCTGGAAAAAAGAGCAAGAGATGATGTAATATATACTGTACAGATTGTGCCATCGTATTTGTTAATTCCGACTATGGAATAGGGGTTCATAAACTGAAAGATATAGGAATAAGAGGCAGAGTAAGCAAATGGATATACAACTTTCTGAGGAAATTTAGGCATTGGTTATGGTTTGAGGAATGTCTTCCTCGGAACGATGGTATATACTGTAGCTCACTGCCAGATGGAGGCAGTTCATCTTCCACTATTATTTGTAATCATGCTTATATGAGAGTAAAGAGAAATAGCTTTGTAGTATCTTTGGTCGATGCTACAAAAATAATTAGCAGACAGATTAAGACAGCAGACGACATTGCGGCTCAACAACAGGAGAACAAATAATATAAAATCGGTCCAAGAATACTGAAATATAACACTGAAAAGTTTCGGCTTATTAGATACGATGAAAAGAAAATAAAAACACTGGAATCGTAAACTACAGATGTACAGCAAATTGAGAGAAGCCAGAAAGGGAAAGAGCTTATAGAAATAATCACGAAAGACTGTAAATTTCGATGTGAAAAACAAGATTGGAGTAAACAAAGTCAAGACTCAAGAGAATAAATGGACAGATATTAAAGACAGTCAAAACAAGAGACAAACGGAATGGTCCCATTACTGAAAACCTGAATTATACCAACATTCGAATAGTGCTTGTTTCAAGCAACCCTAAATAAAAAGGAGGGGGGTAAATCAATTAGGAAAAATATAATGAAACCTCACTGCAAAAATAAATGAACTCAGAGGGTTAGACTGCTATGAGAAAGCGTAAAGGAGCTAAATCTGTGTTAGTTATCTAGAGAGAGGAAAGAGAAGTATCATTTATACAGGGAGAGCAACTGAAGGACACACTCCAAATCTCAAAATGAACCCAATGACATGTACTGTAAACAGATGAGGAAACAGAAAAGGAAAGACTTGCAAAATACCAAAAATTAAGGGCAAGGGAGAGAAATATCCTAGTCCTTAAAGTTAAGAGGATTTTGGTCTTGCCCTTAGTTTTGGTATTGAGCGAGTCCCTTTTTGTAGTTGGAGGTCGGGGGACCAAGACTGCTCAACAAACTACTGAAACAACTCAGAAACATAGTGAATGTTCTGCATAATTGGATCAGAGGAGATACCGGAAGAGCTAAGGATGCCTGGATACGTTAAAATGAGTTCAGAAGAGTAATTCTCTCATGTACCAGGCAACATCTAAAGGCGGGACCTCAAGCTTGACTTGTGCGGGATGAATGATAGCCTATGGAGCCTCGATAATATATTGTTCATTCTGACGAAGGTCAAGCTTTTCACTCCACCTTAGACCTACAGTTTAACGTGAAATCCGAACCACACCCCACCAGCAGCCCAGCGTCTTAACCACTAGGCCACCCATGGTACCCATTTATTTACCAACCACTTTCTTTATTGTGTTGAAGGATGAACAGCTGGGTTTTGCTGCGCGCCGGCTGCCGTAACCGGGTCTCGATCCTGAGACCGATGGATTCGTAGTCAGTGACGGTGACGGTGACGCCGGGCACCGAGGCGCCATATATATATATATATATATATATTATATATATATATGCAGTAAAATCACAGAATAACACGTGATCTTATTGTTTTTCCCAGAAGATGTGAATATATCACGAAAGCGCTCGGATTTCGTGTTTCTTTTTTCCTTTTCCCTGTGGTTGTTTGCTTATATATATATATATACACACACAGCTTGCTCTTGATGAATCACGCGTCTGGACTTATAAAGCGAGGATTATCTGCAATTCAAATTAACTACACAATCAAGGAAATGATTATGAATTATGACTTATAATCCACTGAGTTCAGTGGATTATGATAAATCATAGCATTGTTGCTTGAAGTGGTGATGAACAATGTACGTTAGTACGTTGATCTCTTACATACTTGTCAATGATACTACGAGCTGTTCGTGCCCTGAGTGGGTATGTGGGCAAGAGTAAATTTTTTATGCAGAAAGGAGGGGCCAATGGCGAATGCCCGGAAAAACACTCCTCATAGAGGAAGAAGAGAACGAAAATTAAGGTTCAAAGTTCTCCATATGCCTGGACAGTGGACACTCTGCGTTTGAAAGATTGGAGGTCATAGACAGGGGGAAAAATGGATTGACGAAGATTATTCCAGAGTTGACCGGTTGAGTAGATGAAAGTTTGAAAATACCAATTAACCCTTGCGTTAGTGAGTTGGATAGAAAAGGAATGAGAATGTGTAGAAAGTGGTACTGCGTGCTCTCCTTAAAGGAGGAGAGTTAGAGAGTTCAGAAGAGCAATGTCTGTTATAGTAGCGATAATAAAGGGAGAGTGAGGCAACATTGTGGCGAAGAAAGAGGGATTGAAGACAGTCAGTAAGAGACGGAATTGATGTGTCGAAAAGCCTTTAATTCCACACCTGGTCAAGTAGAGCTGTGTCGGTTGAGCCGCCCCACACGAGAAGCGTAGTCCATAGACAGGCGGACAAGATCTCTGTACAGAGACAGCAACTGAGTTGGGGTGAAGAAATTGCGAGGCCGGTACAGCACACTTAACTTCTTAGAAGCTGTTTCAGAAAGAGAGTGTATGTATAGTATAGATTGTGACAAGTAGACAGATGAAGGAACTGAGTTTTTGAGGCTTCAAAAGCCACAAGGTTCTCTCTGCCCCAATTAGACATAGTAGAGAGATCAGAGGTCAGGTGCATCATGGCCATCTCACGCGAAGCCTAGCGTGACTGTGGAGAAGGGCGCTTTATGAAGCGGGTGGAGAAGTGAAGAATGGAATCATCGGCACAGTAATGGATAGGACAGGAAGTGCGACTTAATAGATCATTGATAAATAAAAGTAAAAGAGTGGGTGACAGGACACAGCCCTATGGAACACCACTATCAACAGCTTTAGAAAAAGAACAGTGGTCATCTACAACCGCAGCTATAGACCGGCCAAAAGGAAATTAGAGATGAAGGCACAGATAGGAGAATAGAAACCGAAGGAGGGCAGTTTCGAATTTAAAGATTTGTGCCAGACTCTATCAAAAGCTTTTAATATGTCTGGCGCGATAGCAAAAGTTTCACGAAATCCCGAAAGGAGGATGACGAAGAGTCAGAGAGATATGTAAGATCGCCAGTAGAGCGTCCCTTGCGGAACCCATACTGACAATCTGAAAGAAAATTGTGAGAAGAGAAATGTTTAAGAATCTTCCTATTAAGGATAGATTAAAAAACTTTAGAACGGCAAGAAATCAAAGCAATTGGACGATAGTTGGAGGGTTGAGAGCGGTCACCCTCCTAGGAGACAGGCTGAATGAAAGCGAACTGCCATCAGGAAGGAGAAGTACCAGATGAAAGACAAAGACGAAAGAGTTTGTCTAGGCAGGGTGTCAGCACAGAAGCACAGTTCTTGAAAACAACAGAAGGAACACCCTCAGGACCTTTCGCTTTCCTCGAGTTGAGCCCAGATAGGACAGAAAAAACATCTTTGGGTATATGGGCTTTGTAAAAAACATTGAAGCCTTTCTTTACTTCTTACTTAATTAGTGTTTTCAAACCTGATGGTCTCTCTCTCTCTCTCTTCTCTCTCTCTCTCTCTCTCTCTCTCTCTCTCCTCTCTCTCTCTCCTCTCTCTCTATATATATATATATATATATATATATATATATATATATATATATATATATGCTACACACATACCGTGCATGAACAAGGAACTCTTCTGGGAAAATTAAATCCACTATACTTCGAATAAGTACAGAATCTATAGTGGATTTAATTTTTCCAGAAGAGTGCCTTGTTCCATGCACGGTCTGTGTGTAACATAAAAAAGATCTTAGGGGACCATTCTGAGTTCAATCCCATATAGATATATATAATCCATTTTCCGCTGTTGGAAGAAGTATTTAGCTGAAATTTTGTTGGGTTGCATGAATAAGTTACAACCAAATTAAAGTATTTTTTGAAAACGAGAAAAATTATTTCTTTTTTTTTTCAATAAATAAATAATTAATTAAGTTAATTTCACCGAAACAAAGGCATAATTCTTCACTTGTTTTCAACAAAGCGATTTTACATTATTTCCACTGAACCGCTTTTATTGGAAATTATTTCTTGTGTTAATTAATTCAGTAACCCACAATTCATATACATTTTGATCTGAGCGAATTACTGTTCCATTGACCTTGTTAGTTCTTTTTATCGCAAATAGCAGTCGAAAAAGGTGTATTTTATTCTCATTATTTGTAATATTACTCAACCATCCTATAACAGAGCCCCAGTAGCTTATTATAGGTGCCTGCTCATCTGTACTTGGGCTGCAATTTCAACTTGAGTCGGAGTTTCTTCTCGCCTCTTGAAATAGACTTTATGATTTTACATCATTTCTTTAAATAGGTCCATTTGTCACTTCTACCATGCCATTACCCAAATACGGCATGGTAATATTGCAGTATATGCTACCCAAACTGAAGTACGTTACTTAATAACCATATATATATATATATATATATATATATATATATATATATATATATATATATATATATATTAGCATAGACATCGTATTTACAGAGCCTGAATGCAATATCTAATGTCAAAAGTCCGATACAATGTTTTACGCTTAATTAATCTGTGAGCCCAGTAAAGCCTAAAGCTTAAGAGCCAAATAAAATGAAATAAATAGTCCAATTAGCAATTGTTTATTTTTAAAAATTACTGTGATATATCAAAAGTTTTAATATTGTAATATTTGATCAGTAAAGAATTTCCGTTTCACATCTACCTTATGGCTAAGTGTATCCCGTGTTGAGTTGGTAACTGCGATAGCACAGTTAGTTAAAAAGTCCTGTAGTGAAACTTCATATTTCACATGTTTTATGACAGAACCATTTTTAGTCTATCCATTTTTAACCATTTTTAACCGTTCGGGGTTTCGATCCCGATAATGCTGGTAATAGCATAAAACAAAATTTAGAGCCATGGGCCGCATTAGTTGGCCTGAGTGCTGCTGTACCAGTTTCTATCTTTTCCCACTGATTATCATACCATATACTCTACCTATACCTCTGTACAGCATATATATATATATATATATATATTATATATATATATATATATATATATATTAGTGGTGGACCGGATGTCAGTTTTTCAACATCTGCGGATGCGGATATTTAGTTAATCTATCAATATAATATAGAGTTATGAATATATGACATAATTTTTCAAATTTCGTGATATTACTATTATGACAGGCAATGCATAAGAATTAAAATTAATATTAATGTTTTCATTATGATAAAAATAATAACTTTCTCAAGAGTTTCAGCCACAGAAAATTCAATGAAACAAGTTTCATTCAATTTTCAATTGCTAATTTTAGAAACTGCAAATTTTGCAATGTGTTTGCTATAGAAAATTAGCATTTTTATTTTTGCTAAAGAATTTACTATTTTTTGTATTTATTTACAATAATCTTGTTCGAAAAACGATAGACTGCTTGATCTTATACAAACAATTTCATTCTGAAAAGTTACTATGTTACTGTGAAAAAAAAATCAGTGGAGTACGCACAGCGGCACAGGCAGTGTTTGTTGATTTAATGGTATTTATATTTTGAGGTTTATATATTTGTTTGTTCATTAATAATTAATACTTTACATGAAATGTGTATGATTGAGCCTTATAAGCTAATTTAATTGTAAATTGCATAATTTATTAGAGGTAATATCCGCATAACATCCGCAGTCAGAAGTGCGGATGCGGATGTTAAAAATGATGCGGATATCGGTCCACCACCCACACACACACATATATATATATATATATATATATATATATATATATATATAGACTTTATAAGGAGATTAAGTTATTATATGGTATTCTGTATAGGAGATAAAGAAAATACACCTTTAATGTTATTTAAGTTAGGGCATCAAATCATTTTACTTTTCTCATCTCTTTTTGTGCTTTGAAAAAGGTTGCAACTTTTCATGTACTTTGCATTTATTAGAAAAGTTTGAAGAGGAAAATTTTTTAGCATTTTATGATATAGGAGGAAAGATTCCGTTGTTGGGGGCCGAAGAGGGACATTAAAAATAATAATTTATTTTCCGTTTTAAGGAATGGATTCACCAATTATTATTATTACATTTATAAATTTATAGTTTTTATTTTTTTATTGTTTTATGTTGTTGGAAGCTAACTGTAAAAAAATTGTCCCATTCATACGTTTTATATATTAACCTTTCTTATATATTACTTATTTGTTTCGACGGAAGGCAATAATTCTTAGTATTTAAGTTAAACTCTAAATGGCAACAAAACATCTATTATAATAATAATAATAATAATAATAATAATGGGCTTTCAGTAGCTCAGTGGTTACAGTTGAGCACTCTGAGTGGTGAAGTAGTGTGACCGCAAAAGGGAGAGTGCATCATAGACGGTGGAGAGCATCTCCCTAAACGCGGCTATACTACTCGCTCAGTGTATAGTAGTAGTATAATGGCAAAATGGGAGAGGAATTTGGCCTATGATGCACTCTCCCCTTTTGCGGTCGGACTACCACAATGACTGAGCTGCATTGTGGCGAAGTAGTGTGACTGCAAAGGGTAGAGTGCATCATAGGCCAAATTCCTCTCCCATTTTGCCATTATACTACTGAGCGAGTAGTATAGCCGCGTTTAGGGAGATGCTCTCCACCGTCTATGATGCACTCTCCCCTTTTGCGGTCGGACTACCACAATGACTGAGCTGCATTGTGGCGGAGTAGTGTGACCGCAAAAGGGGAGAGTGCATCATAGACGGTGGAGAGCATCTCCCTAAACGCGGCTATACTACTCGCTCAGTAGTATAATGGCAAAATGGGAGAGGAATTTGGCCTATGATGCACTCTACCCTTTTGCGGTCACACTACTCCGCCACAATGCAGCTCAGTCATTGTGGTAGTCGACCGCAAAAGGGGAGAGTGCATCATAGGCCAAATTCCTCTCCCATTTTGCCATTATACTACTTGGTGAGACTCTGGTTTGCTCTCTCCTACTGGCTCCTGTTTTTTTTTATGCAGGAACGAAGGACCAAGGGCAAACGCCCGCAAAAGCGTCCCCCCCTCTAGCCTTAAAAGAAGAAAACCAAAATCAAGGGCCAGGGTTTTGGAGATGCTAGATACTCTGCGCTTGAAAGATTGGAGGTCATAGACAGGGGAAAAGATGGATTAAGCAAGATGGTTCGAGAGTTCACCGCTTGAGTAGATGAAAGATTGAAAATACCGATAAACCCTTGCGTTAGAGAGTTGGACAGAAAAGGAATGAGAGTGTTTCGAAAGTTTGGTGCTGCGTGCTCTCTTTAAAGGAGGAGGCATACAGTTAGAAAGTTCAGAAGAGCAGTGTCTGTTATAATAGCGATAGTAAAGAGAGAGTGAGGCAACATTGCGGCGAAGAGAGAGGAATTGAAGACAGTCAGTAAGAAGCGGGGAATTGATGAGACGAAAAGCCTTTGATTTCACTTGGTCAAGTACAGATGTTTACTTCATACAAGAGCGGACAAGACCCCTGTACAGAGACAGCAATTGAGCGGGGGTGAAGAAACTGTGGAGGCGGTGCAGCACACCTAACCTCTTAGAGGCTCTTTTGGAAAGAAAATATGTGTGATGTATATGTGCCAAGAATGTTAAGAGAAGAGGAAGGATTGAGTTGTGTTGTTGAAGGTAAGGGGGTAGTCATGTTGATGATTGTCACAAGTAGATAGATGGAGAACCTGAGTTTTTGAGGCATTGGAAGCCACAAGGTTTTCTCTGCCCCAATCAGAGATGGCGGAAAGATAAGAGGTCAGGTGTACCATTGCCGTCCTACGCGAATCATGGAGTGACTGTTAAGAGGGACGCTTTGTGAAGCGGGTGGAGAAGTGAAGAGTGGAATCATCGTCATAGGAGTGAATAGGACAGTAGGTGCAACTTAAAAAATCATTGACATATAAAAAGAAAAGAGTTGGTGACAGGACAGAACCCTGAGGAACACCACTGTTAATAACTTTAGGAGAAGAACAGTGGCCATCTACAACCGCAGTTATAGATCGGCCAGAAAAGAAATTAGAGATGAAGGCACAGATAGAAGGATAGAAACAGAAGGAGGGCGATTTGGAAATTAAAGGTTTCTGCCAGACTCTATCAAAAGCTGTTGATATGTCTAGCGCAATAGCAACCGCTTCATGGAAATCCCGAAAGGAAGATGACCAAGAGTCAGAGAGATATGCAAGAAGATCGCCAGTAGAATCATGAAAGAAAGAAGATTGTGTGTGAGAAGAGAGGTGTTTAAGAATCTTTCTATTAAGGATAAATTAAAAACTTTGGAAAGGCAAGAATTCAAAGCAATTGGACGATAGTTGGAGGGTTGAGAGCTGTCACCCTTCTTTGGGACAGCCTGAATGAAAGCGAACTTCCAACAGGAAGGAAAAATACCAGATGAAAGGCAAAGCCGAGAGAGTTTGCTTAGGCAGGGTGTCAGCACAGAAGCACAGCTGTTGAGAACATTGGACAGAAAGAACATCTTTGGAAGAGATTCTAATTTCAGACATAATAAAGTCAGAGGGAGGAGGAGATGGAGGAACAGCACCGGAATCATCCATGGTTGAGTTGGAGGCGAGTGTTTGAGCAAAGAGTTCAGCTTTGTTATGAGAAGAGACGTCAACTGAACCGTAGGAATGGAAAAGAGTAGGGAAAGAAGAGGAAGTAAAGTTGTTGGAAGGGTTCTTAGCTGGAGGCCAGAAAGAGCGAGAAGAATTAGACCTGGATAGATTTTCACACTTTTGTCTGATGAAGGAATTTTTTGTGAGTTGAAGAACAGATTTTGCACGATTCTGGGCAGAAATATAAGCTGAGTAAGTGTCAGGAGTTGAATGGCAACGGTACCTTCTGAAAGACTCCACTCTATTGCGGATAGCATTATAACAAATAAAGTTAAACCTAGGTTTTTTTTGCATCGGTAGTCGGAATAGAATATTGAATGTACGCCTTCATGCCCAAGCGAATCACGTCCGTGATGCGTTCAGTACACTCGGAAGGGCCCCGGCCACGGAAGTAGTAATATTTCAATGGAAACTCACAGAATCAGCGGTGCCAAAGTGCCAAAGGCGTCTCCTCTTGGAAGGATCTATAGTGGGCTTAGTTTTTAGCGGTTTAAGGTGATAGTGATTTAATTGTATGCTTGTGCTTAATTGATGCAAATTGATTGTTTATTAATGATAGGCTGGGTTAATAATTTATGATGTCGTAAAGTATCACCAGTTGGAAGTGGCTAATGGCGTAGGCCCACCATACTATTGGGAGTGACATGAATTGACGAGGTCACCAGCTCGGAATACACCCGGGCAAATTTATGTTAAGGTTATAAGAATACCTTATTGTTTTGTATTTTATTATGAAAATAATAAATGTTATTTATTCACAGTGATTAACAAAGGATTGACAGTAATTAATTGATAGCCTTTACGTTATGCTGATGACAGGGAGCTTAGCTAATAAGATGAATGATTAATAGCTTAATTGACACGTAATACATTCATTGATGGTATGTAAATGGCATGCAAAATGGAACATTGAATGGGCCTAGTAAATGATATAAAGAATGCACGAGCGTTTAGTACAGTAAATGGAATACGTGACACTCTGATTAAGTAGGCTAGATGATTGAATGGATGAACATAGAATAAATGATGCGGCCCAATAATAATGGATTGAAATGCTTGACACTGGTTACACAAATATCATATATATATAAGGCCATTATGTGATGCTAAGTGATTACGCCAAGAGAATATTTAGTTATCACATAAATATATGAACTGAACACAATGACGGATGATACGCGGAATTACGGTTTCGGAATGACACTTGAATTGGATAATAGGCCTACTGCGTTCTTTAACGAGAGTCAGTTGGAACGCTTAATCACACCATTGGAGGTATGGCCTACCGTTTGGCGGTAGGCTGATGTAGGCTTCACGAGTTACTTAGAAAAGATGTTCTTATCTTACCGGGACGATGAAACCTCTGCTGAAGAGTGTTGAGTGAACCTATTGCTGTAGGCTAGAAGTGTCGTTGATCGTCCTATTGAAGCTGGTCGCTTACGCGTTGATCGTGTCGGTTCGGCCTCTTGAAATGATGGAGATGCTTGCTGTAGGCTTTATTGAACGTAGGTCCGAGGTGATGTTGCTTCTCGAGGTGCAGGATGGCCTATAAATGATCTTGTAGACTGTAGGCCTGAGGAGATGCTGACCCTTGTAGACTGTAGGCCTGAGGAGGTGCTGACCGTCCCATTGGAGCTTGTGTACGGGCGCCGGTCGCCTCAAGTGTTGATTCGCTTGTTGTAGAATTGAGGTGATGCTTGAGAGGCAAACCGGCTAAAGTCGAAACGGCGCTGGGTTTCGAAGGATTGCTTCTGCAGGCGGTCTGTAGAAGGTCTTACTTGATGATAGATCGAAGGTCTTGAGGGAAGCAGCAGGCCGCTCCTCAGGCGGGAAGCCGGAGGGCGGTTGACGTGATGAGATCTGCTCGTGGAGGTGGATAACGAGTGTGTGTGAAGGAGTGTGAGTGGAAACTCGCTTTTATACGTAGTTCCTGTGACGCGGACTTTCGCGCCAAATCTTGAGACGCCTTGCCCGCGCGTCCTTTTGTTGAAGAGCCCACGTGTGTCTTCCAAGAATGTTTGATGATGGCGTGGAAGGAAGAATTTGTCTGTCTACTTGTTGGTCTATTTCGTGTCGGTCCGCTACAAGTAGTTCCCTCTCAGAGACGAAGGAACGATATTAAAAAGAAATACCATACTGTAGGGAGACCTGACGGGGCCACTCCGAGATTTGACGCTTGACCTGGTATGTCGCGGAATTCCTGACGCAGGAAGGAATGAAAGGTCGTCTCGGAGCGGGAAGATGGTCGGAAAAGGAGGCGCTGCTGTATGGGGTGGGGGTTCCGCAGGGGATGGGGTTGGGGTACGGCAGGAATGCGGGGCAATGAGGAGCGGACGGAGGAAACGAGAGGGGTAGGGGGAACTGGGTTTGAGTTCGAATGCGGTGCCCATAACTCGTCGCGTGGCTGTTCTCGTTGAGGTCGTCCTGCCGCAGGGGTTGGGCTTCGGCAGGAATGCGGAGCAATGAAGAGCGAACGGAGGAAATGAGAGGGGCAGGGGGAACTGTGTTTGAGTTCGAATGCTGTGCCCATAACTCGTCGCGTGTTTGTTCTCGTTGAAGTCGCTCCTGCCGAAGGGGAAGAAAAGAAACGTCGTTCGAGTACCCAAGCAGTAGTAGTAAATCCACAGAATGATGCAAAGAGACAGCTGAAGAAGGCAGGGGATCGCCAACCCTGTGCCTGAAGTGTCTGTTTTGCAGTACGGCCCTTTTGTTGCGTGGATGCATGTGTGCGCGCGTGCTTGTTTACTCGAAAGAATGCTTTCTTTTTAGGCCTCCCGCGGGTATGGGGAAAGGAACACCCGTCGTGCTTGAGGAAAAATTCGCTGGTGCATTAGGGCGCGTCATCAGGTTTATCGCCAAATGATTTACCGTATAACGGCCGAAAAGGGACCGTTGAATATTTTTGGACGAGGTGGTGACGAAAGAATGCGCCGTTTGAAGCGAATTTGGGACTGACTGCAGCGCTGGCTGGGTAGGGGGTGAGTGTTGCAATTTGTCGCCAAATTTACAGTAATTATGGAAAATGTTTTACCTCCGGCCTTAATAGCCGCCACTTCTCGGTTTCTCTTTGTATCGTAGTGGTCGTAAGTTGGTTAGGGGGAGCAACCACTTTCATGGGATAATCACCAACTGCGGAGAGCATAATCCCCACTACATCCCAGGAATTTCAGATTGCCCATTTGTTTGTTATTAAATTTGTCTAATTAAGTTTTAATTTTTCCATAGTAATCGTTATTAGAACAGAAATTGCAGATGGTGCGGTGCTGATATATACAATGACCTTCCTTATATCTGCAAAAGGCCTTTGCATAGTATATGCATACAGTTCTTTCCACATTATCAATAGAGGCCTTTGTTTTTTGTTGTTTGTTTCATTTCCTTTTTTTGGAGATAGCCTCATTCTATTATCGTGATTTCACACTTTTTTGCTATTTATTCTATTCACTCTGATGTCCTCCAACTGATCTATATATATTTCTTTAGTGTTTTTGTTACAATAATTTTTTTCGACCTCTTTGTGTTTCGGGATCCCGACGCGTGTTATGTTTGTTCAGTGGCGCTTATAAGTACTCGTACAGAGAAATATTTCAGTTATATTTTCATTTAGCTTTGGTACCATGCATAGAATAGTTATGGAAAGTTTACCGTTCGTTTGGAAAAATTTAACATAACAAAATTAGTTCAATTCCAACATATAATTTGAAACACCAAAGAATTTGAGGAAAATAAAAAAAAAAGTTAAAATCAAAAGTTTTCGTACATTTACTTGCAAAATTATTCAATACTTTGTGTGTCCACCTTTTGCTTGAATGACTTCAATGATTCGTTTTGGGTATTTTTCTATAAGGTTTCAACATGTTTCAGTAGGAATTTTAACCCATTCTTCTAAAGAAAATTGTTGCAATTCATTCAGATTCGAAGGGTTACTCTTGCGAACAGCATTTTTCAAATCAAACCATAAATTCTCAATTAAATTGATATATGGGCTTTGATTGATCCACTCGAGAAGCTTCAAATTATTTTGTTGAAGCCGTTTCATGGTGCTCTTACTTTTATGTTTTGGAGTATCTATTTGCGACCCATTCGCACTCCCGAACTGAAGGTAATACAGTTTCTTCTAAAATTTCCTGATATTTCGTCGAATTCAAGATTCTGTTGATGACAACAAACTTTCCTGGACC
The DNA here is from genome assembly GCA_023014485.1 of Bathynomus jamesi. Taxonomy (NCBI): domain Eukaryota; kingdom Metazoa; phylum Arthropoda; class Malacostraca; order Isopoda; family Cirolanidae; genus Bathynomus; species Bathynomus jamesi. The sequence goes on from JAJOZX010003980.1 coordinate 284,445, forward strand.
AAAACCATTAAAGCATCCCCAAAGAAGCAAACTACCACCACCACCACCACCATGTTTAACCGTCGGAAGGATGTTTTTTCCTCCGAATGCAGTTTTTTGTTTTCGCTAAACATACGTTGCTCGTTGTTCCCGAATTATTTAATTTTGGTCTCGTATGTCCAGAGAACTTTCTTCCAGAATGCAAACCCATCATTTTGATGATCCTTGTCGTACTTTAAGGTTTTCTTCGTGCAACTCTTCCATGCAGACCATTCTTTCTCAATGTACGACGTATAGTAGAGGGATGGACTTCGATATTAAACAGTCTTAAGTTTGGCAAATATCACCTGCAGTCACTCGTGAACTCACAACAGCCATTCTTTCAATCCGTTTAGCTGTACGTTCTGAAATCTTGTAAGGTCGTCCACACCTTGGTAAAGTTTTGATTGTTCCAAAGCCTTTCCATTTCCTTATAACTGCAGCAACCATCGTAATTAGAGTTGAAGTTCTTCTCCAACCCTCCTGTAACTCTTTCCAGACTCGTGTGCAACAATAACATCTCTTAAGATCTGTAGACAGCTCTTTACCAAGGTGACCCATTGCTTACTAATGGCTTGTACAGTCATCCATCTCCCATAAATATCCAAAGAGAAAATTCTAGAATTCAAAATTTCCAATCGTCTCTAATATATAAACAACCAACTACTGCTAAAAAATTTAAATTCTACAAGCCTAAGATGGACACACAAAGTATTAAATAATATTGTAAATAAATGTACGAAAACTTTTGCATTTTAACTTTTTTAATTTTCCTCAAATTCTTTAATGTTTTACATTATACGTTGGAGTTAAACTAATTTTTTGGATTTGTTACATTTTTCCAAACGAACGGTAAACTTTTCATCACTATCCTATTCATGGTACAAAGAGATGGACAAATTTATAACTGAAATATTTCCCTGTACGAATACTTATGAGCGTCACTGGATCTGCTTCATTTTCTTCGTCTTTCTCGTTTCTTTCTGCTCTCATTTATATTCTCTTTCTGCTGCTTCCTTAGTATCTCTTTCTGTTTTATAAACCGTAAACGAATTTATTTCCGTTATACAGGGTGTTCATAAAAGATCTGAACGATTTCAATCTTTATTAATTTGATAACCAATAACATACAAAGAAACAAGTTTGTCCAAGTGACTCCGCACAGCTAAAAGTTTACATGTTTATAAACTTCAACATGTGTGCCATTGGTCGCCCTTACAACATCCAATCGATATTCAATTTCTCGCCATATGCGTTCAAGTATGCCAGCATCGACCATCGCTATTGCATCCCTGATCCTGATTCGTAGTTCATGGATGTTAACAACTTTGGTCTTGTACAAAAAAACTTTATTAGTTGCTCTATCACTTACACATGCTTCATGCTTATATCATTTTAATATGAAAAATATTAACGAATCGAATCGTTCAGATCTTTTGAACGCCCTGTACATCTTTCACAGAAATTTTTACTCCATTCAGTTGCTTGGTACTTGCTGTAAGAGTGATGTCTTTATTTTTCCAATTCAGGCAGTTAAATTCAGAGAGAATTTGACAAAGATCACATTTAATTGTCCTCGATTCATCGGTTGCATTGTTGCAATCCTTGCAAAACTGTGTAAATCGGTTTTATAAGCAATATAATTACTTTGATCCCCTTATTTGTTTGGCAATGCTGCTGTGAACTTCTCGTACCTTGAAATGGGCGTATGGGCTGAATGGTGCTGTGCAAAAAAGATGTTTGACGCTTCATATTTCCATTTAAACTGTAAAAACATGAGAGAGAGAGAGAGAGAGAGAGAGAGAGAGAGAGAGAGAGAGAGAGAGAGAGAGAGAGAGAGATATTGGTCTATATAGCATTTCTTCGCATTATTACTGCGTTTTTATGTCAAAACAATACATGGATAGTATTTCTTCGCATTATTACTGCGTTTTTATGTCAAAACAATACATGGAAAGGAAATGTTTTATTGTGAGCTAGAGGATATGCAAGGATTGCAGGTCGGTAGGAATTGTATGAAGAGAAGACGAGATCCTGCAATTAATTTTTTAGTTTGTATACAACACTAATTTTATAGTTTCATTCCTGCGTGTTCTCTCTCTCTCTCTCTCTCTCTCTCCGAGTGACACAATGAAAGGCATAATACAACGATTTATTCTCATATTGTTCTCTCCTCTCTTTTCTTTTTATCTTAATTCACCCCTCTGCCTTAACAAATAGAAATGGGAGCAACACACACACACACATTCTTATATATATATATATATATACACAGGGTGTCCCAAAAAAACTATATACTCTTTATAGCATCATATATATATATATGAGTATATAGTTTTTTGGGACACCCTGTATATATATTATATATATATTATATATATATATATATATATGAAAATTATTTCACGAAGTAACACGTGAAAAATATTTATGATGAATAAAACCACGAAGGAAAGGAAACACAAAATGGTGCTCAAGCGCTTTCGTCTAATGACATCCTCAGGAACACTGAGTGTTCCTGAGGATGTCATTAGACGAAAGCGCTTGAGCACCATTTTGTGTTTCCTTTCCTTCGTGGTTTTTATTCATCATATATATATATATATGTTACGCGTAATGTGATAGTTGCCTGATGTTGACATTATGCAAGCTATTGCCTAACTGCCTAATGTTGATACGCGTAACATATGTTACCTAACCTAACATAACCTAATGTTAGGTTAGGTTAGGTAACATATGTTACGCGTAATGTGGAAATTTAAAAAATCAACATTGGGCAATACCTTGCATAATGTCAACATTTGGCAACTCTCCACATTACACGTAACATATATACATTATAGGCCGTCCTACATGTTCCTGAATCGCCAAATTTCACTCGTATTAGGATTTTAATAAAAAATCTCGAAATCAAATTAATACTACGAGGGGCGGTCAGAAAATAAGTTTACACGGCGTATAATTTCGTAACTAAAGGACTTACCTTGATTATGTTTGTATCAGGTGAATTCGTTAATCATTGTTGGCAACACTGCTCG
>JAJOZX010003980.1:292500-307500 GCA_023014485.1 Bathynomus jamesi
ACTGTTTCGAAGACGAAAGTTTGTGCAACAGCTGTGTCAAGTTCATACAGCTGGTCCTTTACTAAAACTGTATTAAAATGAGCTGGAGAAACTTCTGCCTGTCGTACAGTGAAAATCCCTCGACACTGGTAGATTCTGGAATGCTTCATGTAGATATCCTTAGAACATCAAAGCCTGCGTATGGTGTATACCTTGGTTTACCCTGGTTTTGCTTTCGCCAGAATTGTTTATTCTGACGAAGGTCAAGCTTGTCACTCCACCTTGGACCTACAGTTTAACGTGGAATCCGAACCACGCCCCATCAGCAGCTCAGCGTCTTAACCACTAGGCTACCCAGGGTACCCATTTATCTACCAACCAATTTTTTTATTGTGTGGAAGGATGAATAGCTGGGTTTTGCTGCGCGCCGCCTGCCGTCACCGGGTCTCGATCCCGGGGCCGATGGATTCGTAGTTAGCGACGCTAACCACTACACCACCGAGGCACATACAGGTGTATATGCAAACATACAAGCAGATACTAGAGACCGGAAGCACTGACCACTCATCTTGCAGAAATAAACTTTTAAGTATAGTGAGAAAGTACGCAGTGTTTAGTGCATTTAGTCACAAAATAGACTGAAGAGGAATCAACATGGATTCAAATCAAAGCGTTTTTGTCGCAGGTGGACAATATACAGAAATATACAAAATGCTTTCAAGCCCATGCAAGCCATGATGAAGTGTAAATAGAATTTGCTAGAAGCCTTTGATAAATGTGATAAATGGGATTAGAGCGCGTAAACCGAAAGACATGCATGGGTGCAGCAAGCACAGTACGATTTCCTGACATCAAAAGCCAATAAAACTTCAAGGAAAATCGTCATCACATTCTGAAAGTCGCTGCTTACTGCCACAAGGAAGAGTAATTGTACTATTTCTGTTTGTGCTGTTATAACAGATATGCATGATAGAATTATCGATATCAGAGAAGCATCTTTATTTGGTTGACAGCATCAAAGTACATAAAACTACAAAAATTCTGGACCATTGAATCTGAAAGTCTCGCAAAGTAATAAATGAAAGGTCAACAAAGATTAACAAAAATAACAGTATTACCGTTAATAGGGATTTATTTCAACTCAAGACGCGGAAAAATACAGAACCTAAATTATTTTATTTTATAATATTCATACTGTATGTAGAAGTATGTAGAAGAATTACGGCATTTGGAAGAGTGAGGCCCATGGTGTAATGGTTATCGCATCTGACCGGCAATCGGAAGATCCCGGGTTCGATTCCCGGGTGGTTACCTCATTTTTTCATTTGTTTCGTTCTCTCTCTCTCGTCTTGCGCGGAATATCTCCTATACAAGCGTCGTTCTTTACGTTAATTATACTGCGTGTTTGCAGTTATATATATATATATATATATATATACATATATACACAGGGCCGGATCTAGAAGTTGCGAGGCCCTAGGCAGATCTAGAAATTGCGAGGCCCTAGGCCTGTATATATGAAAATATAGACTTAATTATCGGTACTATACCAGCAATATTAGAATCCCGCATAGACAGAACTATGCCAGCACTTAAAAATTAAACCAAACCAAAATAATCACGCATGGAAATTGTATAAGAAATATAAATAAACCATACAAATAAGTATAAATTATAATATGAATCAAGATTTGTATCGAAAATATAAGAATGATTTCTAAGATTTATATAATATTATAGGTAATGACTTTCCATAGTATACAAACGTTTTTCATATGTGATGTATAAGAGATGTTGACATTTCATTTTTTATAATAGTGAGCGATCGACTTAGGCTAAATATTAATGCTTTAATATTTGGTTCAGATGCTCCTTGCATATTACAGCAATGCTTTTCTACTTTTCTTCGAGCTAAACTCTTCAATTAATTGAGAATAATCTAATGAATTTGTTATATCGTTTTCTATTGATAACATAGCTAACGATTGCAATCTCGCTTGAGACATGGTGGAACGCAAATATGTTTTAATAAGTTTGAGACGCGAGAAACTTCTTTCAGCCGAAGCAACAGTAACTGGGATGGTTAATACTATTCGAAGTGCAACATAAACAACTATATAAACAAGGGCATTTCCGAGATCTGTTTTCTCAGGTATAAACCTGCAAAGTACTTTAAGTTCTTCATAGAGTTCTAAATCATTAATATCACTTGAACAGAACGCGCAAAACGGCTTGAGCGAGGCCCCCTTTGGCGCGAGGCCCTAGGCGATCGCCTAGTTCGCCTATAGCTAAATCTGGGCCTGTATATATATATATATATATATATATAAGCACACCGGACAAAAAATTAGTCACCCCTCTCAGAATGTACCTAATAACGTGTGACGGCGCCTCTGGCCTTGATAACCGCACGAATCCGGCGAGGCAGAGACTCTACGAGGTTGTGCATGTACTGAACATCGATTTGCTGCCACTCGTTCATCAGCCGGTCCCGAAGTTCCGCCAAAGTCCGTGGGTGTCTATTCCTGCGCTTCACATTCTGTTCCAAATAATCCCACAGATTTTCAATAGGATTTAAATCAGGGGATTTGGCGGGCCATTCGAGGTGAGACAGTGTTGCAGAATGTTCGTCGTGCCACTCAGACACACTTCTCGCCCTGTGCACACGGCAATTGTCGTCTTGGAAGACAGGAGTGGCAATGTGATGCTGCTCCTGGAGATGTAGGGCAAAGGATACCAATTCATCATTTAGTATGCGGAGATACGCCTGCTGGTTCAAATTCATCGTCACTGGAACGAGAGGGCCTATTTCGTGGTACGAAAAACATCCCCAGAACATCACGGAACCACCTCCAGCCTGAACAACACCTTCGACGCATTCAGGATTAAAGGCTTCATTGGACCTGCGATGTACTCGTCGCCTCCCATCATTGGAGAACAAACAAAAACGGGACTCATCGGACCAAATTACACGTTTCCAATCTGCCGCAGTCCAGTTTTTGTGCCTCTGAGCCCATTTATAACGTGCCAATTTGTGACCTGCTGTTAACAGCGGCCTCTTCCGTGGTACCCTGCTCCAGATGTCCATCGCATGCAGTTCTCGTCGCAATGTCCGTTCGGAAATTGGTCGCTGGAGAACCTCATTGGTTTCTTGGAGCAATTGTTCTCTGGTTTGAAAACGATTTGCAGTTACTAGACGAGAAACATGGCGGCGGCCCCTATTGTCGAGAATTGTTTTCCGGCCACAGTTACGCCGTCGATTTTCAGTTGATTGCGAACTACACCACTCTCTGTAAACTCGCTGGACAGTACGCGTTGACACACCAACAAATTGGGCTACTTCAGACATTTTGTGTCCGTGGGCTCTGCCAAACACGATGGCTCCTTTTTGCCACTGAGTAACGTCTGCCTCACGACCCATTTTGCAGACTATATCCAACACACACTTTGTTCTTCACCACCTCACGAAACAGATCTGATCCTGTGTGCTACGTCACCGCTACTTGTCACTTACCAATGCTACATCAGCGCCCTCTGTGTGACCTTGAACTTCCTACTATCGGTGCTATTAGGGGTGACTAATTTTTTGTCCGGTGTGCTTATATATATATATATATATATTATATAATATATATATATTATAATATATATATATATATATATGCAAATGAAAAAGTTTATTGGCAAACCATAGTTCATATGACAAATATTAATAATACGAACTGACAATAGAATACAAAGACAATTCAAATACTAAGGATAGAAATACAATTAATGAGAAATAGTACAGTATTGTTGAAGTTAAGTGGAGCTACAAACACCTTTTCATACCAGGAATTCCATAGCTTAGAAGACATACGGCAGGACTGATGAATAGTTTGGATAATCGGGTTGGTTGATTTTTTAAATCTTTGCATTAGACTGTATTGAACACGTTTCGTTACCTGGGAAGCTCGGGACATTGTGGGTAGCAAACATTTGCGATGCTGAGCATCTCGGGGGCTAATTTATGTAGGAGTCTAAAAAATCTGTTGTAAAACAAATTTAGGGTTCTGCCAGAACCTTTTTTTCATTCACCCAGAGTTGCTGTCCGTATATATTACGAGAGAAAGTACGAAAAAGAGTGCCTTTAGCTTCACTCGTACAAAACCGGAAGTTTCTCATTTTCATATTCGCTTTAGCACACGGGCTTCGATATTGTTTTCTTATAGTTGAGTCATTTCTCAGGGAGCTGGTGATAATTTGACCCAAATACTTAAACTCTTGTACTTCCTCTATTGTTTCACCTCTCATTTTGAAACTAATATCAGCTGAGTGATTAGAGCTTTTAGGATGAAACTGCATAACCCTAGTTTTTGTAACATTAAAAAGAATATCATTATAATTCGCAGACTTTCAGCAGACAATCTAGACCTTTAACAGAGGGACTTTTTAACACCTTATCATCGGCATAAACTAAGTTATTTATCCTTGTGTTATTTATACAACATCCGACTGTTGCCTCGTTAAGTGAAGCAATCATTCCATAAATATATACACATTAAGCAGCAAAGGGGAGAGCAAGGAGCCTTGCCTCACCCCGCAAGAGGAACCAAAATATTCGGGTAGTACATTGACCCGTTGAGTAGGACCTTTTGAAACCAAACTGATTAGGCGATGTCCATAAGTAATCATTTAATTGGTGTAACAAGAGTTTCTCTAGTAGTTTCGAGAAGCAGGAGGCGACAGCGGTAGGTCTGTAATTATTGCTGGATATAATACCCCCGTACTCATCTACCCCTGACGCAGAACCAGTCTATAACTCTTTAATTACCCTCTTTACTTCAGGAACTGATATCAAAGTATTTTCCCTGGTCCCTCTCACAGGCTTTTCGCTGCAGCCTATCTTAAGATTAGCCCTACTCACACTATTATGAATGTTGAGTAGTGGTTTTTCCACAGCCTTGCAATTTCTTCCTCCCCACGACACCCCATCGATTGTCGGAGGGAGGGCATTTTTGACACCCGTTTCATTCTTAACGAATTTCCAAAATTTGTTAATATCATTATTTACGTGAGCCTCACATGCTTTTGCTGTTCGAATAGAATCATCTTCCTATTTACATCGCCTTATACTAACCCCTACTTCTACACATATTCATGTAAACCGGTCCTAACCTGGATCTACCGTGAAGGCACCATAAATCGTTGGCGTCTTTCGATTCCCTCTTCAGAGGGATAATAAAATCATTCCATCCAGGAATAATCTTAGTATGATAGTTGCAAGATTTAATCAGGGGCCTTCCTACTTCTCTTAACAGGGATACTAAATTATTATAATGTCTATCTATAAGTTTACAGTAAGAATCATTTGAGCAAAGATTACTGCAGGCAAGGTGCAGAATTTCTAAATTATTAAAGAGGTGGCCTGTTCTGTCTTTATATTCTGTTCTCTGTTGCATATTAACATTAGACCAATCGACGCGATTATTCTTACCTACTGAGTTCTTGTTATGTTGTGTTGTACATACGTTGGTAAAATTAATTAATAGTTTTAACGATCGATGCTCAGAAAGAAGGATATCATGCAGAATATGAACTCTAACAATTTGATCTTTTAGATTATTACTAGTGAGACAATGATCAATCCACCTGGTGGTCCCACTCATATCACTAACGTATGTAAAATTACCACTAGTTACACCTAATACATCTACATCACATACTTAATTTAGCACATATTACCCCATTCTACATAAAATTCCGATTTATATACGCATTAAAGTCCCCCATTATTATATAGTGAGAATATTTGGGATTATCTGATAGTGACTTAATTTTGTACAGCAAATCAATGTATTTATCTAGATTACTGCCGTTGTTGTCTAGTAAATAGCAGTTTACAATTAATATGCACTCATTGTTCACTTGTAATTCAAATGCCTAACAACCTTACATTATCACTTGTTAAAAATTTTATATATTCTGACAAATTTTTCTTTATTAAGAGAGCAACGCCACCAAAGGGCCTACCGTACAATAATTCATTTGATAAGTCTACTGCTGAGGACATCATAGATGGTAGTGAGAAATTTTAGCTCATGCTTAGGTAACCAGTGCTCTTGCATGACTGTCAAATCTGCTTTGTCACAGATTATGAACATCTACAATTGAATTCCTTAATGACCTTACGTTATACGAAACTATTTTCTACAAGTTAGCCGCCATGAATGAAAGAAAATTTATAATTATTATTGGAATCACAACTACCACCATTCCCACAAATACCATCACTATTATTATTAGGCTTCGTATTTTTGCATATTGCATAGTTGCATGCATAAGTGCATAATTTACGGTTTTTTAAGAGAAATGCATATTTCAACGATTTTTGTGTTAAAGTGCATATTTAGGACTATTTGGTAAAAGTTTACAATAAAAATGATTAAAATTTAATGCATATTGTAGTTATAAAGTGTAATTCAATTTATTTGTAGTCAAGAACCTAATTGCAGTTCTAAAAAGTGTCCTATTTTTGTTGTAAATTGAGCAATGGATTTGTTATTTCAGTTTTATTATGCATGTTTGTTTGGTAAATACAATTTTGTTTCATATATTCAATAAACTGTAATCTGGTGCTTCATTATTTGAAAATCCTAATTTAGACTAGGAACGTTCAAATTTATAGTGCATAAATAAGGGCATATTTTCAACATTTTCAGTGCATATTTGCATGCATATTTAGCAGATTTTTAGTGCATAGAAATCCGAAGCCTAATTATTATCATTAGTTTAGACTTTATTATTCAAGCGCCTGTTATTACAATTGCTACTTACGGCGCTTCTACCTCTCCTATTATTAAAAGTAAATATATTCCTTCACAATAATAATGCCTTCAGACCACTGACTCATATTATAGGAGTTAAACTGAGCACTCATCCCAGTAATTACTACCCTGAACGACTTATAACATGGGGATCTGGTGTTCATTTGAGTAATCATTAAGTTACTGTATTCGCCACATACTACTTCCACCATGTGTCGAACATCACATTCCTCATTTGAGGGGTTGATTTGAGAGAAGAACAGACTGACTTTCCGCCCAGGCGTTGATGCCGCAGTTACTGGTTTAGGGGGTCTACTTCTCCTACGCCTATCCACTACCACCCAGCCGCCCTCCCATTCACCGGGTGTCGATCACCTCGCTTGAATGCAGGAGGGGTGCCTCGGCCTCCGAGGCTTGGTAGACGCCTGAGCCCTTTCGTGTCCTGCAGTCGAAGGTGGGAGAGAAGGAGGGGAGGAGTGCCTCGGCCTCCGAAGCTTGGTAGACGCCTGAGCCCTTTCACGTCCTCCTCCTGCAGGCAAAGAAGGAGACCACATCTCCAGCCAGAGGAATTTGCCTGACCCCTTCTCTGCTGTGGTGGGGAGGGGAGCTACTGGCCGGAGGCTGCATACTGCCGCCCACGCAACCTATCCCAATTGCAAGCGACGTGGGGTGAGATGTAACCACGCCTCCATCCGCGGTGGCCTGCATGTCTCCTCTTCTACCAGAGGAAGAGAGGGGGGCTACCCGCCAAGTGCATACGAGTGCCCCGGCATCCTTCTCCCTTTAACGGTGACGAAGGCGGCAGCGGTGGCAACACAGCTCCAGGAGCGTAACACCCGTAAGCTTTGCCTCCATTTACAGGCAGACTTGCGTCCGCACTCTCGGAGGAGAGGAGCCATTCATTTGAACCTCATGAAGTATTGTACGTCCACCCGCTTGAGGGGGGACTTGGGAGTAGGGGTACCATTTCCCTTCCTACTCTCCATATACCGAAACGGGCTTGACGCCCCCTGGATCACATTCACGTATGATGGCCTTGCCGCACACGCTTTCATCACATCGAACTCAGACCGAAATTCTGGTTATCTATTAATTACGTGTTGATGTTTCACCCGTATCAGTGAATTTTTAACCTCATTATACTGTTTGAGGAGCACTGATATGTTTACATCATGCATAGATATTACTGGAACTCTATGAAAGTTAGTTACGCAAAAGGTAACGTCAAATTCATCTGTCCGTAAGGTCGACACTCTATTAATGATGTTTTTTAATACGTTCTCGACTTTTGCACTTCCTCTACGTTGAGGGAGGCGAGCATTACACAGAGTATTTAGTAGTTCCTTCGCGGATTCCACTTCTTCATCGTTATAAAACTCGCGACACATAGAAATCAGCAAGTCAAATTTTGTATGATCTACTTTGTCCCACACAAAACAAAGCAAGGGATTCTCTACCAGTCTATTTCCTTCGCGCCTTTCTTCGGGCGTCATTATCACAACATAATTAACGGTAAATCAACAAGCTCGCCTTCTCTGGAGAAGGGGAGAGGGAAAGACTTGGGGGATGAGCTATCACATATACGCCGAGTAAGACGCTTTTTGCAGATATTAACACTACCATTTATTTGCTAAGTCCCTCAAAGTATATACATGCAATTACAACGTTCGTATATAAAGATTATAAAATTAGAAAATTTCAAGCCAGCATGAATTTACGATTTTTTTTTTAATTATTATTTTACTGTTACTATTTATTATTATTTGTATACAGTATATATTTTTAAATTTATTATTAAATTTATTGAAATTTTGGTATTCCCACCAATCTTTTACTGTTAGGTGGGACAATGTACTATCCGAATGTTTTGGTTCCTCTTGCGGTGTGAGGCAAGGTTCCTTGCTCTCTCCTTTGCTGTTCAATGTGTATATTGACGAATTAATCGCTTCACTTAATGAGGCAACAGTTGAATGTTGTATAGATAACACAAGGATAAATAACTTAGTTTATGCCGATGATATGGTGTTAATAAGTCCCTCTATTAAAGGTCTAGATCGGCTGCTAAAAGTCTGCGGATCATATTTGCAGAAACATGATATTCTTTTTAATGTTACAAAAACTAGGGTTGTACATTTCCATCCTAAAAGTTCTAATTCAGGGTTCCCAAACTTTTGAATCTGTCGACCCCATCACAGACTTATTGAGCCTTCATCGACCCTTAATTACATACTCAGTAAATAAAAAAAAATATATATATATATATAAACTAAATCAGCAAAATTGAACAAGTGTAGAACAAAACTAGCTAATAAAAAATACCTTTTAATTAAAGAAGTTGACATCCTTAATGAGATGGATAGGCCTGATGAGCGTTAACAAGGGCAAAGGGCATGGATATTAGGCTGAAGATTTGTGAGTTTGAGTCTTAAGTCACCACGTTCATCGATGTTAAGTCTGTTTCTCTGTTTAGTCAAGAGTGCATTCCAGGGGCGCATTTACAGTGTGCGGGGCCTTGGGCAAACTATTTCTCGGGATGTATTATTTTAGTGTGTTAATGAATGACAATATTTTGTAATGCACATAACAGATATATTTTTTTAACACACAAAACACGCATGCGGAAGCCATTCGGCTTATTAATGTGATTTTAAAGACTATAACTTACTACGTACACATACAGTGTATACAGCTACACTAGTAGGCTACAGAGTTGTAATGCACTTAATAAACATCTACACAGTTATTGTAATGCACTTAATAAACAGCTACACAGTTGTAATGCACTGAATAAACAGCTAAACTGTACAGCTTACTGTACTGTAGATAGAGTGTAAATTTGTAATGAATATTACATAGGACGCTTCCTGGCTTTTTGTTTGGAAAACTGCGTGATTGTGTCCTCGAAACTCACCGACTGCAACACCTCATGCTCTATACTCAACAGCGCCAGGGACGAAAGGCGCTCCTAGCCCATTGTGGAGCGAAGGTAATTTTTGATCAGTTTGAGTTTCAAGAATGAACGTTCACCAGAACAGTTCGTGACAAACATGCACATTGCACAGGTATATTTTCATTGCTATTTCCATGTTTGGGAATGCTCCTTTCAGTTCGTTTATGTTCATATGCCGATAAAATCTGTTGCACATGTCTTCACGTTCCGTCTGGGATTCTGTTTCATTTTCGGTGAGTTTCATTAGGGTAGCGAACTGCACAACTTCTGTTACCAGCTCTTTCTCCAGATCAGCCAGATAGCATTCTACTGGATGTTCAGCTGACCGTCGAAGACTGTCGATGTCCAGGACTAGAAGGAAATACAAAAATCCAAATCTTTTCTGCAGGACAGCGTACGCTTCTAGACGAGTGTTCAGAGTGGTACACAGTTTATAAATTATCGGTAGAAATGCAGTGGTCCGAAATGAATCTCTTGGTGTCAGGTTCGTATCTTCGGCAGTTCCGATTTCGTCATGATGGCGCTTTCTCTTTGTGCGTTGAGTCGATTTCTTGTATACTCGATGACCACACTTTCCGATGCCCTGGTCCTCGAATTCGTCAAATCTTGATCTGAGATCTTCAACAAATTGCAGTAGTGATTTCAGCAAGAGGGTGGCTGAGTCTAACGACATTCCTTGATTTTGCAGAGATGCATTCGTTTTTTGAAATCGTTCGAGAATAGTGTTCTATAAAACCAATAAAATGGCTGTTTCGAGTTGTTGAAGCTGTTTAGACAATTCCCTGGCTTCCGCGTTTTGGCTGGTATCTGCTTCTAGCTCATCCAGTACCACGATATTCTCGGCGTAGCCTTCGGTTAAAGATTGGACAGCATCTGATCTGGCTGACCAGCGGGTATCGGAGAGACCTTTGTCGACCTTTAGTTTCTCACTACGGGAACTACTATCGAGAATCTCTACATGTCGACGCCATCGATATGTCGAGGAGACGAGAAACGTGTAGACATTCTGAATGAGCATAAACAATTCAACGGCTGCTGTGCAACTGTCCACTGCTGATTTACCCACAAGATTTAGTGAGTGGCACATGCATGGCACAAACTCAACATACGGAGATTTTGACTTGATGTGGCTCTTTACGCCGTTGTATTTCCCTGCCATATTGCTTGCGTTATCATAAGACTGTCCTCTGCAGTCTCCAATTCGAAGCGTCTCCAGAAAGTTGAGGACCACGTCAGCGATTCCTTTCCCTGTGTGTGTGTGTTCATAGGTATGAACTGTAGAAATCGCTCGACGGACCCAGACTCAACCACATATCGGACGGTGAAGCACAGTTGATCGGTGTGGGGAACATCAGGCGTAGAGTCGACGGATAGGGAGTAGTATTTTGACTGCTGGATTTCTCGGATAATCGTCTGAAGTATTTTATCGGCCATCAACAGTATGAGTTCCTCGCAAATGAAATGAGAGAGATACAAGGGGTGTCCGCTACCTTTGTTGGCATGCTCGCTTATATGCGCAGCTAGAAAACTGTCATACTTACTTAAAAGTTCCAAAATTCCATAATAGTTGCCGTTGTTTAGTGAACCGAAACGGGAGTCGTGTCCACGAATTGCTAGTCCTCGTGACGTGATATACTTGATAACGTCGACACAGCGCCGCAAAACTTCCTGCCAGTAGTTGCACTCCTTTTCAAACTGGTTCACCAGTTTCGAATCAACACGGCCAGAGACAGACTTTCTAACCAACAAATATCTCATCGACTCCATATGTTGCTCACATTTTCCGTGTGCTTCGACCGATTGTCTACCATGCTTCCAGTCGTTGAACCCGATTGTGAACTTGCTGTCCGTCCTCGACATTAATTTACAGACAAAACAGTAAACACAGCCTGTGGACTCAGAATAGCACAGTCATAACACCTCAATCCTCTCATTCGTCAGGCTATGTTTCTTAACAAATAATGTCTTCGTACATCGGCGTGTTGTACCACTTTCAGTAGTTGAAGAGTTACTGAAGTCGCTGTCATAATTTCGGCAATCTGATGTTCCCCGCTCTATCCAGGACGCTCTAAAGTCATCGGTCAGCACTTGTGGCCACAAACCAATGTCATTAATTGCATGTCCTGAAGCTGGTGGGCCTGCTGAACGCACTGACGTAGACGGGTCTTCTGAAGACGCAGCTGCTGATGTAGCGGAGGCAACTGGTGGGCCTGCTGAAGGGGTTGACGTAGACGAGTCTCCTGAAAATGCAGCTGCTGAAGTAGTGGAGGCAGCTGCTGGGCTTGCTGAACGCACTGACGTAGACGCGTCTTCTGAAAACGCAGCTGCTGAAGTAGCGGAGGCAGCTGGTGGGCCTGCTGAAGGGGCTGACTTAGTTGCTGATGATTTAATCCAATTAGTCAGTTTCGGCACCGTCGCAAGAAACTTCTCTGCGCTTCTTATCCTTACGCTTTTCACTACCGGGTTTATATTTCCTCCTTCGATCCCGGTCACGGCTCGTTTCCATGTACGTATTACAATGCCAACAATAAGAACATAAATCATGAATCTGCAACAGAAACAACAAGAAGTAATATAGTAACAACATTAGAAATGAGTAACACTAACAAGAACAACAAATTAAACCATCAAAGCGGATATTAGAATGCCTGATGCCATGCCGCCTGCCGGGAAAAGTAAAACTCGTCGCAGATGGCAAATACGTGGCGTTTAATTTTTTTCAATTGAAATTTGCGGGGCCCATCGGGCGCGGGGCCTTGGACATTTGCCCGCTGCGCCACCCCCTAAATGCGGCCCTGGTGCATTCACATGGCTGAATCCAGCTTCGACCATATATGAACTTAGAAATGCAAGTAAAAACGGGTCAGCAGCTGCCCTAAGGTTTGGATATCTGGTAGCAGTATTTTCATTCCTCCAGTAATCACTGAAGCTTTTACATTTGAACGATGCTTTTGCCTCGAGATCCACGCTCATTTCAATTAATTCCTCCTGTAAGTTATTCTCTATATCTGCATTTTCTCTTTCAACATCGAATGGAGTAACAATCCAATCAGGAACCTGCATATTCTCAAGGTCTTCAAAACGAACTTTAAAATCTTCCTTTAAGTTTTCACGTGGGTTGTATAGATGAGTAGGTCGCAATATGAAATATTTGCAACTGCTTCGAGAAATATTGAAAATTCCTGCGACCTAATGAAGACTTGTACAAGCGAATCTTTACTTGGAATCCTAAAATAACGGTTCGAGCTTGAATGATAGTAACATCTCTCCTTTGTAATCGTTTCTGCACTTCATTAAATTTAGAATATAAGTCAGCCAAATAAAACAGGTGAATTTTACACAGCCGCAGTTCATTACCTAGTGATGGATCCACATCATTAAGGAACTCCACAGTTGAATCAAAAAGTTCAACTAGCCTTTGTAAGCTATCTCCTCTGGATAACCACCTTACTTCAGTATGCAAAAGAAGCTGGTTTAAACTTTCATCATTTTTTTTCACATAACATTGCAAAGAGTCGAGAACTAAGTGGGCTTGCTTTTATTTTGTTTATTGATCTGATACATACTTTCAAAGTATCGTGACGTTCTCCACTGAGGTTTTTTGCAACAAGATGTCTGTGTAAAACACAATGTACAGTGCGTACATTAGGAACTTTTTTCTTTAGGAAAGCTGAAAATCCTCGGTACCTGCCAATCATGGCCGGTGCGCCATCAGAAGCAACTGCCGTAATATTACTAAGAGGAATGTCATATTTTTTCAAATACTCCTCCAAACACAGGAAAATCGTCTCACCCTTTGAGTCAGCTTTAAGATAGGCTGGGACTAAGAGAGGCTGGGACTAAAATACCTTACATAGGCCATGAGAATATTAGAACTTCCAAACGTTGACTCGTCTAGCTGGATAGAAAACTTACACTGTTGAAGTTCTGAAGTCACCGTTTTTTCAACATCTGCCATTTCATCAATACAGCGTTGTACTGTATTGTTACTCAGTGGAATACACTTAAGAATAGGTTCAGACCTTTTTCATAACGGTTTCTTTGACTTTCTTTATGGATGGTATAATAATCTTCTCGCCGGTCGTATGTGATTTTCCTTTTTTTGCTGTTAAAGGAGATGTTGTAGGATGCCTTCATCCCCACTTGAATGTCAGCATCAGCTGGTGATTTGAGAAATGTCATTAAGGTTGGACGTTTTCTGAATCTTTCTTTCAGTGTCTTAAAAAAAAATCAAGATCTTTGTTTTTCTTATCAGAATGCATCATTTCCGAATGTCTTTTCACATAACAGACACATAGGTATTGTTTCATTAGTGATCGAAGGTATAAATCCAAATGTCAAATATTCCTGTGAATATTGCCGACATTTTTTCTTAGCATCGGGGGCTGACATGATGCAAAATTAATGTGTTCCAATATAAATTCACTGCTATTAAATCACAGATAGCTTTCCGTTGGGTGTTGAAGTTGTACTAACTGTGTACGACTCCACAGAGCTAGCTCGATGCTGACTCTGGGTTTGCCATAAGTTGTCACAAACCCAATTTCGCCTACATGAAAATTATAATCTATTTTTATTACTATTTCAAAATATATCATGATTACAATGCAGATTTAAAGTATATCATTTTTAGTCGTTTGATCAAGTTTTTGAAAAAATAAAGCATATGATTAACTAAAAATTAAAATCCATTCATTTCTGTGGAAACGCATCGACTCGCTCAGTCGCAGCAATGGTATACTTGTTTAGGACATGAATCAGTGATCTCTTTTCAGACACGTCCACTAGTCTCGTGATACCAACTACTGCTTACTAATCTTTTACATATAAATTCAATAATTCTAATATTCTAATTATAATCATTAGATCATAGTTTTCCATCTTATTATATGAAAAATAGAAACTTGCTCTGCCTTTCCTTTATTTTATATAAAATTTTAAATTTTTAAAGTTAAACTTTTTCGACCCCTAGAATTTTATCAACCCCCTGTCGACCTCTAGACATTTATCGACCCCTGCACAGTTCCATCGACCACTTTCGGAACCACTGTTCTAATCAGTCAGCTGATATTAAGTTTGAAATGAGAGGTGAAGTAATTGAGGAAGTACAAGAATTTAAGTATTTGGGTCAAACTATCACCAGCTCCTTGAGTGATGACTCAGATATAAGAAAACAATATCGAAGCCCCTGTGCTAAAGCGAATATGACAATGAGAAACTCCCAGTTTTGTACAAGTGAAGCTAAAGACACTCTTTTTCGTACTT
>JAJOZX010003980.1:312500-420000 GCA_023014485.1 Bathynomus jamesi
TTTGAAAATGAAATGTATTTTAATAAAACTGCCTTTATAAGTATTTAAAGTGTGTATACATTTTTTGGGACGCCCTGTATATATTATATATATATATATATATATATATATATATATATATACACCAGGACAAGGGGAGTTCAAGAGAAGACCAGGAGCAAGCAAAAATGTTGATGGCTCTCACAAATGAGCTTATGCTGACACAGGAGATAACAGAAAATACCAGAAAAAAATAACTGCCTAGATCTGGTATTCACGAATAACACGAACTTGATTGCTGATATAAAACTAACCCCAATCATTATCTCAGACCACAACTTAATCGAGATATCAACAAATATGACGACAACATTAAAAGAAATACACATATTGAGGAAAGAGGCAAATTTGGGGCATTTGACTTAAACTCCAAGACTATAGATTGGGAAGCAATCAAATCGCACATGGCCCAAATAGAGTGAAGAACAGTTTTAGAGAATAAAACAACTAAAGAAATGCTAACAACCTTGGAAGAAAAACGCTGAGAATTTTAGAAAAATATGCTCCGAAATCACAGCCAAAAGGAAAGAGGAGTTGGTTAGAGAGGCAAAAGAGAAGAATATTCCGCAAAAGAAAGAGAGTGGAGGCGAAGTTAGCCAACTGCGGAGATAATGCCAATAAAGTAATACAAGAAAAACTGGAGGGTATCGACAGGGAAATATAAGCCCTGATTAAGGACCATACAGAGAGGGAAGAGGAGAAGGCGGTAGAAGCAATAAAGGAAAATCCAAGATACTTCTATAGCTATGTGAAAAGGAAAAAAAAAATGTGCGCTGATACTGGGCCCTTAAGGAAGAGAAATAATGAACTAACCGACAATCCAAAAGAAATATCTGAAACATGAGAGCCCAGTATGAATCACTTTTTTAGTACCCCAAAAGTGACAAAGCGATACCTGACATAGATACATTCTTTGAAGAGAAATTGCAGGAAGGGTGTATAACAGACTTCGATTTTACCCCAGAAGATGTAGCGAGAGCTATAGGACAAATGAAACCACATTCAGCTGCAGGTCCGGACAATTAGAACGCATTATTGATTAAAACTGTAAAAATGAAATAGCTACACCTTTATATTGGATATGGAGAAGATCCCTAAACACTGGGGAAATACCGAGCATCTTGAAAAGAGCAAACATTGTCACAATATACAAAGGAGGGGACAGATCTCAAGCAAAGAACTATAGACCAGTGTCATTGACGTCCCACCTCACCAAAGTATTTGAAGGAATAGTTAGAGAGAAAATTTATGATTTCTTGGAGACACTGAAAAGATTCAACGAAAATCAGCACGGATTCCGATCAGGTAGATCATGCCTATCACAACTAATAGAACACTCAACAATATCTTAGATGCACTTGAAGGCAATGACAAGTACGATGTCATATACACGGATTTTACTAGAGCTTTCGACAAATGTGATCACGTTATAATAGCACATAAAATGAAATATATGGGAATAACAGGCAAAGTGGGAAAATGGATCTACACCTTCCTCAGAGAACATCTACAGGTCGTCAAAATTCAAGGTATATCATCATCAGAATCGGAAGTACGCAGCTCAGTACCACTTCTGTTCATTATCATGCTAACAGACATAGACAGCGGAGTAAACAGCAACAGTATAGTAACATCCTTTGCAGACGATATAAAGATCAGCAGAAAAATCAGAGATGTAAATGAAGTGGAGGCCTTGCAGAGGGACACGAACAGAATATACAAATGGTCAGAAGACAACAATATGACATTTAACACCGAGAAATTTCAGCTCTTGAGATATGGTAGAAAAGAGGAACTTAAACAGACTGCATATTATGCTCCAGATAGCCAGGAAATTCAGAGAAACACGAAAGCTATCGATTTGGGGGTAATAATGACCGATGATGCGAAATTCGAAACACAAAATCAGATAGCGATAAATATAGCAAAAAGAGTCGCGGGACAGGTACTAAGAACGTTCAAAAGAAGGGACAGGACAGTTATGATACCCCTTGCTAAAAACACTGACTATACCAAAACTTGAATACTGCTCAGTTTTGACGTCCTCATATAAAAGGAAGAAACTCATAAACTAGAAGAAAGGCAGAGACATTTCATAGCCAAGATTGATGGCTGCAAAGAACTCAACTACTGGGAAAGACTACGTAAACTAAATCTGTACTTCCTGGAAAGAAGAAGAAGAGAGAGTACACCATAATCTACATATGGAAAATGATCGAAAAATTGGCAGAAAACCTCAAACTAAACCCAATTACCATTCAAACAACACTGGAAAATAGGAAAGGCAGAATGTGTAGTGTTCCCAAATTAAAGGCCCGACAAGGCACCTCCTCAACACTGAAGGAAAATAGCTTGGTTGTGAGTGGGCCAAGACTTTTTAACCAGCTTCCAAAGGACCTCAGAAACGTAAAGGGGTCAAAGTTGAAGTCTTGAAGAGAAGACTAGATGCCTGGCTCAGGAAGGTACCAGATGAATCGGGTGTACCTGGCTATGTACAATGGAGAGCGCAAGAGAGCAACTCCTCCTCCACCAAGCCAGACCTAGAGGCGGGGCCACCAGCTTGACCTTCGTGTGAAGAGAGATCAACAACGAACAGCAACGAGGTTAACGAATGGCGTGCAGTTAGGGTAAGCGACGCATGCGCCTACCCAGTTAAAAATCAAATTACACAAAGTCAGTATATTAAAGCAGTAATCGAAAACTAATATAAAGTTATGATGCTTGTGTGTATATATATATATATATATATATATATATATATAATATATATATATATATATATATAATATGCAAACCTACTCAAGGCCTTTCGTGTATTCAGAAGTACACCTCGTCAGGAATGACGAGGTGTACTTCTGAATACATGAAAAGCCTTGGAATCATTTTTCTTTTTCCTTGTGGATTTGCATCAATCGTTCATTTCACGTGTTTAATTGTGAAAGTCATCCCCTATATATACACACAGGGGTGTGTTTCAGGTCGACCCTAGAAATATGGAAATTGGCGGAATTACTATGATAAACTTCAAATACCAAATACTAAATACAAACTGTCAATTTCGCCAATTTCGCCAATTTCGCCAATTTCCGTATTTCTAGGGTCCACCTGAAAACCGTAGGGTGGGCGGAAAGTAGCTCCCTATTTTGGATGGTAAAAAATACGTATATTATCCATTTATTTCAGAAGAAATAATATGAAAGGAAGGCATACATGGTAGGTTTTTCTCTAAAAATTCAATGGGCTCCAACTCTTTCCACCAGCTTCTGGAGCCGCCCAGGAATGGCGTCCACTGACTTTAGCAGGAACTCCGGCGGGATGGAGGACATGACTTCCCGAATTCGGTCCTCCAGTTCTTCCAATGTCCTCGGTTTGGTGCGGTAGACTTCTTCTTTACCCACCCCAAAGAAAGAAGTCGCACGGTGTCAGTCGGGGCTCCTGGCTGGCATTGATGTGGACCACGACGACCCATCCAACGCCCAGGGAAGTGGCATCCAGCCACTCACGGACAACAAGAGCGAAGTGCGGAGGGGCGATCCATCTTGCAATAAATATCAGATCGTCGATGTTCTCCCATGTGCTGACAACCGGCCAGACCTCGTTTCGCAACATAGCAAGGTACCGCTCAGCATTCATGGTGTTGCGCAGAAGGAACGGGCCCACAACCTGATCTGAGGTCATACCACACCACACCGTTACACTGAACCGATTCTGCCGTTTTTCCAGCGGTAACCATGGGATCCTCTCCTGCCCAGTAGTGGCAATTGTGGCGGTTGACAAAGCCTCCGACGTGGAACACCGCTCGTCGCTCCAGAGGATGTTGCGGAAGAGATGGGGCCAGTCTTCATGCCAAGCCAGCATGATTTCCCCGAACTCCATGCGAATGTCGCAGTCCTCGTCCGAGAGAGATTGGCAGTAATGCGGCTTTCCACGCACGCCAGTTCAGCTCCTTCTTCAGCACAGTTCGCACTGAGTAGCGGGAGAGTCCACTTTCCCGAGCTGCCTGGCGAGTTGACTTTCGTGGACTCCGTGCGAACATTTCCTGAACTGCCTGCACCGTCTCCTGGGCCCTGGATGTCGAAGGGCGACCACATCTTCGAACATCTGCCACAGACCCGTGGTCATGAGCTTCGAGTGGCAGTTCTTGATTGTTTTCGGGTTCACTTGGGCACGTGGTCCGTGAATGCCCGCCACCATCTTTGAACTCGAACGACAGATTGCCAAACTTCGTACCGTGCCGCCAACTGGGCACGCTCCTGCAGTGTTAAACGCTCAGCCATGTTACCCTTCAATCTGAAAAAAAAAAAAAATGAACGTTACAATTGTACCACTTTAGAGAACACAGAGAGAACACTTTAGAGAAAAAAAGATTACCGTTACAATTGTACCACTTTAGAGAACACACCATAACAATATAACAATACAATCACAATTTATACATAATTTATATGTAATTTAAATTAGGGAGCTACTTTCCGCCCACCCTATATATATATATATATATATATATATATATATATATATATATATATGGGATGAATTTCACAATAAAACATGAGGTGTAGCTTTGAATACACGAAAGGCCTTGGAATCGTTTTCTTTTTCCTTGTGGGTTTGCAGCATATATATATATATATACTGTATATATATATAATATATATATATATAATATATATAATATATATACACGTACAGGGTGGGCCGTAAGTTTCCATACATAGGAAAAAAAACGTTGTTTTTATGTTTCAGATACCCTAAGAATATGCGTTTGACGAAAGAGCAACGAATTGAAATCATACTGATGGCTGGGTCGGGAAGCAGTCGCATGGTTGCAATGAACTTTAACAGACAACATGGAACGAACATCACACACGACACTGTGGCAAAACTTATTAACAAGTTTCAGAAAACTGGAAATGTTGCAGATCAACCGCGAAGTGGTCCAAGACGTACAGCCACCGATGAAGACACAACAGCTACGATACTTACAGCGCTTACACGGAGTCCCAGAAAAAGTACACGACGGTTGTCTGCAGAAAGTGGTGTCAGCAGATCGAGTATCAGGCGCATTTTGAAGCAAACAAATGGCATCCATACAAATTGCATATGGCACAGCATTTAAGTGAAGACGACCCGGATAGACGGATGGAATTCTGTGAATGGGCATTAACCAAAGTGAACGAGGATGCAAACTTTTCAACTAAGATCTTGTTACTGATGAGCAAATTTTTACGTCAATGGAGAGGTTAATCGGCAAAACATACGTTATTGGAGTAATGCTAACCCTAACTGGCTGAGTCCGACGAAGATGCAAGGTGCCGGTAAAATGATGGTGTGGGCCGGGATATGGGGTGACAGAATTATTGGACCAATATTTGTCAGTGGAAATCTTAATGCCGAAAGGTATCTTAACATGTTGCAAGAAGAGATTTTCCCATCCCTGCTAAACGAGGAAGGTAACTTCCCAGTTTACTTCCAGCAAGATGGAGCTCCACCTCATTATGGTCTTCACGTGCGTCGGTATTTGGATCAGCAGTAGTTTCCGGATGCTTGGATTGGTCGGCGTGGTCCTGTGGAGTGGCCTCCCAGATCCCCAGATCTCACCCCCCTTGATTTCTATCTTTGGGGGCACTTGAAGGCCATGGTGTATCAGGAAAAGATACGAGAACATAAATCATCTAAAGGAACGTATCACCAACGCCATTACAAGCATAACGTCAACTGTGCTAATGCGTGTTCATCAACAGTGGGGAACACGTATTGAAATGTGTTTTCAAAACAATGGCAACCATGTAGAGCATATTATATAAATAAAAATGGTTGTCCATAAAAAAATGTTTATTTTTCCTATGTATGGAAACTTACGGCCCCACCCTGTATATATATATATATATATATATATATGAAAAATTATTTCACGAAAGTGACACGTCATATATATATATATATATTAATATATATATATATATATATATAAAGCGTGGCATACCAGTATGAGTATAGGTATATATGGATGTACCGTAGAAATAACTGAAAGCATAGGTATAGAAATAAATTGTCAACAAAGTCTAGGTACAGTATAAGTAGATATAGAAAATAGTTTGACCTTAAGTAATTAATCAAAGAACCACAAGTATGCTTTGCAGATAACATCTCAAGTTCACAATTCAGTCCCTTTTTTTTTACATGTTCTTCCACTGTCCATTTTATTTCTCAAAAATTTGTTAATGAAATAATTAGAATGATCTAAATAACAAAATTTAGTATATTACTAATATAGTACTTTTAGTGTTAGTTTGAAGTAATGAAGAGATGCGTGACAGGTACAAAGAACTAGAGATGTGGAAATTTTAGTACTGTGTAAGACAAATATTGTCGTTCAAACGGTGTCTTGCTGGCAGATTTGGGTGCCAAGATTTTACTGTTAATGCCGCGTATATTTCATACACATTATGCTACCACAAAGCCATGTTGGACACGTGACCAACATTAGGGTGCATCAAATTTCCCATGATTTTTCAAAAAGTTTTATTTCAATCTGTCCCTATGATTACTGTGTTCCAATGCCTGAAATAGCACATATGGCCAAATTTCAAAGATTTATGTGGTCATCTAGGGGGTCCACATCATTGATGCAATATTTAGTATTGGAGTTAAATTGACCAAAAAATTAAACATTTTATATCCCGGTTTCCGTGTTTGCAAAAGTATCAGAACCAGTAAAAATGTATTAAATAATCAAAACAGGGATACATTGCATTGATTTCTACATTACTTTCTGACGTCTGACATTACAATCTGGTTTATACATTATATTATTGATACTATATACATTATTGGTGATACAAGCAAGTCAAAGTCAAAAGAACACTACTTTAATAAAAAATGTTCAAGAGCTGTAAATGAACATGAACAATTAGTTTAGTCTCCAGTTTTTCTCTTTCGAAGATTAGGAAGCTTCTTTCTGTCGGATTCAACAACTTGTAGGACATTTTGGTAATGTTGTTCTGATCTGGCAGCCATGAGGAAATTAGAACTTAGCTTCACCCCACGCTCAGCACAATCATTTACGACGTTAACTGCCGAGATGTGTTCTCTGGATGTTTGAAAGGAAGCTAATTCTGGCCAATTTTCGATATTATGAGTCAGGAAAGAACTGTCAAGTTCCAGAACAGAGAAAATGTACCATGAATCTTTGTTGATTAAGTCGCCAAGCTTTGTCGTGCTGGAAATGGAGTTTGGAAATTTGGGTTTCCCAAATCCCGTACCAAATCGATGTTGTGGTAAAGATGCCTGATCTTGTGCTGGCTTTACTGCTATAAGTCTCTCAGCCAGATAGCGGCGTTCAGCTTCAGGGACTGCATCATTAAAGAGCGCAAGAGGTACCATCTCAGCAGTCAGGTACCATAGGTGATGCTTGAGAGTTTTTATCGCACTAGATGATATGCTGGGGCTGAGTTTTTCATATCTGAGGATGTCTTGGTAAAGACAGATCATTCCATGGAGCCTCGACCGCGCTTGAACAGGTGATCCACCACCAGCTGTACAGCAAGCAAACAAAGTTGACAAACTCTCGCAGTTTGGGTTGTTGTGCTTCCGTGGTAATGGTTCCAGAGGGAAGAGAGCTGATCTGCTCCTCCAGCAGCACCATCTTAATGGAGTAGAGAAACTTGGCCATCCACCTAGCCTTGTGTACAGCACCAGGACGTCGAAATGAAAACTCTCTACTTGTCCCATCCAAGTAGAGCAAACAAAGATCAGAAAATTCTTTGTAGTCATCACATTGATATTGATGCTTCACAACAGACTGCGCGCATGAAATCGCTCTGGCCCTATAGTCATGGATTATGGTTTGTACATCATCTGAATAAGAGGTACCATCCAAAAAATTAAGTGCCTGATTATTGTTGTGTTGAACTGTGTCTAAATGCTTTCGGAACTGACAGAATATGGTAACTTCTAGTGACATGGTGGTTCTATTTTCAGATCATTGAAGACTTGTGTAAGGATTACCTCGCCAACGTGATGCCGGCAAGCTGACCACAGTAAAGCTCGACCTATGTCCTGGTGCAGGCTACACAGGCAGCACTCACATGACCAGTGTTACTAGCTGTTTGTCAAAAGTCATGTTCACTACTGAGTCAACACAATTCCATGATCGGAGAAGCTCCATGGTGAGATTAGCAATGCTTTGACCAGCTGGCTGATCTGTATTTGGCTTGTAGGAAGGCACACCAAGAAGTTTGATGTCATAGGAATGCCAACTGCTACAGTGAGCCTCTCTTCAGCTTTAGTTTGGTATGACAGAGTTGACATCAGTTTAGAATCCCAGTGAAGAGACAGGAACTGTGGTGGAACCCAGGACTCTTTGACCGATGATGCAAGCTCTTCACCAACCTTACGTCTTGCTCTGTCGGCGGTAGAATATGAGTGTGAAACATTTTTTGTGTCACCTCCTAATTCCTTAATGATGGCTTTGGTAAATGCTGCCTGTTGGGCCAGTGTGATCTTCGTGCGTGTAGACAGGGAAACCATCCTATGGGATTTGAGTATGTCATGACTTATAAAAGCAGTTGTTCCTGAACGAGTTGCTTGGCGAGTTTTTTTGTGTTTTTGGTTTGTAATCCTCAATATCACTGTTGCTTTCCTCACTGTTCTCAATCTGAACTTTGCTTGTAGATGCTTGGGCTTTATGAGCTTTAAGCTGTTGTTCTGCTTGCATCATTTCCTTTTCCTGCTTTCTTTGGACTTTTGATGCGAGCTTCTTGTCATGGCTTCCAAACGATGCGACTCTGCCTGATTTCATTGACCGCAAGAACTCCAGATCTTCAGGATCTTTTATGAGTTGCTCAGCATTCCTTGGCCAAAACTGAAATGTTTCTTGTAACTCCTTTTCGATCCCATTAAGCTTCGCAACTGCACCAGGCGAAGAACGCCAATCCACTGGAAGTTCCCTAAGTTTTGCATTTTTTGCAGATAGTGCTATAATTTTTTCAACAGCTTTCTTCTCGGTAATCATGGAAATGTTGCCTTTCTGATAAAATGGAATAACTTTTTGCAAGACAAATTTAGCATTGTTCCATTTTGTACGGTTAAACGGTAGACCTTCTTGCTGATGAAACATGTAGCATCGCAACACTTGCTCACATGTTGGCAGCCTAGATCCTGTTATCTCTGCATCTGCATCGCTGATTCCAGCACCAAGACCATAAATGGCAGCAGTTTGACGAGTTTTAACAGCATATTTATCATTTGTGCTACTGAACTGGCCATAATGCACGACAGGTGTAAAGAGAACACAAAATTTATTAACGTAAACACTTGCACATAAACATTAACATAAACACACAAAAATCACATTTATCATAAACACTTGCATATCAGATTATACATTGCAGTTCCTTTTAGAATATTCTATAACTTTCCACCACTTCCTAGCACTTTCTAGAGGTTTCTATCACTTTCTAGAGGTACTATCACTTTATAGAAGTTTCTATCACTTTTTAGAAGTATATATATGACCTTTAGAAATATCACTTACATGTTCTTGGGCTGATTTTTGTAGTGAACAAAATCTTTAAACTTCTACTATTTGGATCTCAAATCACAGAATGACTGTGGGGTTGGTGTGCATATAGGAAGTCTGTGTGGACCCCATAAATGGCATTCAAATCCAAAAATAATTCACATAGTAGGTTTTCTTAACCATTGGAACATTTCTAACTTAGGGACAAAGTGAAACTTTGTCATTGGTGATTTTGATGCACCCTAACCAACATGGCAGTCAAAGAGTTAACATTGCCTTCTATAATGCAGAGATTTAATAGTGGTTTTAACAGCGAGCGATGGTATTTTAGAAATTTATTCCTATGAACGGGGAGATGCCTGTATTTTTACTACTTAACATTTTATTCGATAAAACAGGTATCATTAACACGCAGGTTCATTACTCTTACTTTAACTATCAATAGAAGTAATTTTTGCTGTTACAGTTAAAACAACACTCAAGTACTGTTAATTTGACGAGTCAATTTCTTTCTGATATTACGAGCAGTGTAGATTTTACAGTATTGTATCGTAATTTCGAACGAGACTGTTTAATCATTTTTCAACAGTCACGCAGAGGCTGTAAAAGCAAAAATATTTGCGGCTAATATTTGGTGTAGAGAATGGAAACAAAACAGTGGATGGGAACTGTAATTTTAGGATAATGTTCGTCTCCTAAATCGATTTAGAACAGATTTTAAAACTGTATCTATCATAATTTAAAAATTAGAAAAATTAGCGGGCGGAATCATAAAAAACGAAATGCGTCATTCTCGATCCGCCGGTGAGCAAATAAAAAATTTTCTCTCAAAATTCTTTTCAAATATTCAGATGTAAATACCATTTTTAACAGTGAATTTTAATTAATTTTATTTAAATATTCAATTATAATTGTTAAAGATTCAAAATATAGCACTGAAATCATAAAATAAGTCAGATATGTGCTGCTCTTGTGAATTTACACAGATTAGCTTACGTCGCGCGCTGATTGGGCATTTGGTACGCTTTTCGATTACATATTTTGACACATACAGGGTGAGAATGAAAAAAAAAAAAAATCAAGCTTGAAAAAATTAGAATTTAACTATTATGTTAGGAGTTGCCCAAAATACAGACACTATTTTAAGAACAAATTTGCTGTTAAAATAAGTGAGCTGAACATGAGAATTAACTGTAATAATTTGGTGAATTAACAGTTACTACAAATATGCTGGTTACCAGTGACGGTTACTGCTCAAAATATTGGGGTAGCTGAGGGGCGAATTATTACCAGGGTGGGATGGGGTGGGAGCTAATTATTACCGGGGTGGGATGGGGTGGGGAGCTAATTATTACCGGGGTGGGATGGGGGCTAATTATTTTTTGCAATTATTACCAATTTGATACTCCAGTCTGTATTGTTCCTTAATTCTCACGTGCTTTTATGTACATTGCTTTTCAATACATTATTTTCAGTTTCAATCAACTAGGCCTGTTTCCCTCAATTTCTGGCGGGTTTTTTTTTACAACCATCTGAAAATTACTGGGGCAGCTCAAGCTACCCCAAGCTCCCCCATCTATCCACCCCTGCTGATTACGGTATAAATATACTGTACTATAAATATACTACAATATACTGGTTACGGTCAAAACAACAGCAAAATCCAGTTCAGAAGAACATTCTCTGTAATTCAAATTAATGTATTTTACTGTTTTTTTAAAAACTAGAAAATACTGTTACAATGACACTCATTTACTATTAACTGAACATTCACATTTTACAATGTAGACATAGGTAAAAAAAAAGTTCTTTTTGAAGTGGTATGTAATGGTTGGTACTGATATAGAAATGGACTTTGAATGTCACCCATCATTATATATCAAAATAATTTATTAAATAACGCAACGAAAGGCACTGTTGCACTGGATGCTGACGGCGAACATTTTGAACATCTCTACGTCGTAAAACTAGTTGCTGCAACGTATTGTTTCGCCAGATATTGAACATCGCCCTCGTTGTGTTTTTACAAAATTATTTTGACGTATAATGTCTGTATACAGTTTTTTTGAGAATATATATATATATATATATATATGTGTGTGTGTGTTTTGTGTGTCTCTGTGTGTCTCTGTTTGTAAATTTTTACTACAATTTTGGCGCGCGTCAGCAAATACCTGAGGTAAAGTTTTGAAATTGTTATGTTATCATTGTAAGTTTTAATTTAGTATTCTTAGCATGTAATAGTTAATAATATATATATATATATATATATATATATATATAATATATTGATGAAGATTCTGGGTCCCTAAGCTGGAGGTTGTGGAATTGACTCCAGGCTTGGAGTTTGTGATTTCAGACTTCTTTGGCGGGTTGCGGTTTGGATTTCACGTTAAGCTATAGGTCCAAGGTAGGACAGCAAGCCTGACTTTCGTCAGAATGAACAATTCGGGTGAAAGCGAAAAAGAGAGTTCACCAAGGATATTAGTCTATTCCTACCTGTTTTCCAGCAAAATTTTTTTAAGTTCGCAACTGTAATTTCACAAAAAAAAACATGGCTGAAACTTGTGTCCCAAGCGACGTTCGCTTGTGTACATCTTACAGAAGAACAGTTTTCTCTTAATTACCATTTATGAAAATCGAGGCTATAGAAAATATTTTAATAAATAAAAAAAAAAATACATTCTCATATGTACAGTCGACTAAAAAGAGTCCTGTGATCAAACTCCATGTTCTTTATCGTGATTATCAGCAAAAACCATAGCGTGTGAAGACAGGATTTTTTTTTAATCAATTGTACAATATATATATATATACACACACACACACACACCTTCGTTTTGCTTCCGCCCGAATTGTTCATTCGGACGAAGGTCAAGCTTGTTGCTCCACCTTACACCTACTGATTAACGTAGAATCCTAACCACGACCCACACGGGTGGTCAGAAATTACAAAGTCCTCGCCTGGACTCGATCTCACGCCCTCCGATCAGCAGCCCTGCATCTTAACCACTAGGCTATCCAGGGATCCATTTATCTACCAACCAATTTTTTTTATTGTGAGGAAGGATGAACAGCTGAGTTTTTTTTCCATTTTATGGCTGACACTATTCTTAAATAAAAATTACTTTTTTTACTTAGAAAATTTATAATTTATACTTTATAATTGTTTAACCAAAACATTATAAATTTACATTTTTAACTACTGTAAAAAAGTAATTTTTATTTAAGAATAATGTCGGCCATAAAACGGAGAAGATCCATTCTCTGTGGCTCCTTTGATTCCCGACTTTTGCGCCACCCTGTGTATATATATATATATATCAACGTAAAGAACGACGCTTGTATAGGAGAATATTCCGCGCAAGATGAGAAAGAGAGAACGAAACAAATGAAAAAATGAGGTAACCACCCGGGAATCGAACCCGGGATCTCCGATTGCCGGTCAGATATGATAACCATTACACCATGTGCCTCACTCAATCAAATGCGTAATTTTTCTACATACGCGCAGAAACCAATGGTTACCTCATTTTTTCATTTGTTTCGTTCTCTCTCTCTCATCTTGCGCGGAATATTCTCCTATACAAGCGTCGTTCTTTACGTTAATTATACTGCGTGTTGCAGTTAAAATATATATATATATATATATATATATATATATAATTTCTTTAAACGCGTGAAATAATGTGCTGTCAAATACACATGAAAGCATTGGGTCGATACGTTTTTTCCTTTTCTTGGTGGTTTTTATTATTATATTGGCCCATATATATAACTTATTATATAATATATATATATATATATATATATATATATATATATACAGGGTGAGTCAAAAGTCTCCATACATAGGCAAAATGGTCCAGTGGCTGGATCAGCAGTTTCCGGGTCACTGGATTGGCCGCCGTGATCCCGTAGAGTGGCCTCCGAGGTCCCCAGACTTCACCCCCCTTGATTTTTACTTGTGGGGGCACTTGAAGGCCATGGTGTACCAGGTGAAAATACAAAACACGGATCACCTAAAGGAACGCATTCGTGATGCGTGTGCACGCATACGCGCGTTTGCCATGACTGGGAGGAACGCATCCGTATGTGCATTCAGTGTAATGGTGCCCACATAGAGCATATTTTGTGACTTACAAGTGATTGCATAATAAAGTGACCATTTTGCCTATGTATGGAGACTTTTGACTCACCCTGTATAATATATTATATATATATATATATATATATATATATATATAG
The DNA here is from genome assembly GCA_023014485.1 of Bathynomus jamesi. Classification (NCBI taxonomy): domain Eukaryota; kingdom Metazoa; phylum Arthropoda; class Malacostraca; order Isopoda; family Cirolanidae; genus Bathynomus; species Bathynomus jamesi. Next base: position 326,311 of record JAJOZX010003980.1, read on the forward strand.
AGAGAGAGAGAGAGAGAGAGAGAGAGAGAGAGAGAGAGAGAGAGAGAGAGAGAGAGAGAGAGAGAGAGAGGAATTAAAGTTCTTGTAAGGCAGTTTACTTACTCATTGCTCACAATCTATAGAAGAAAACTTGAAGAAATGTCAATATTTGGTGCTAATTGGTAAATTTTCCAATAATGCAGAAAAACTAGATAGGAAATTTTATTTAATATATATACTGTGTGTGTGTGTGTGTGTGCGCGCGCGCGCGCGTTATTCAGATTTTCTGTTTTCTCCTCCAATTTTCCTTGGTCGATAACCGATATTAGAAAAAGAGAAAAATGTTCTTTTTGCCATGTATGATTTTTAAGAATTCTGTTTAGAAGTGAGAGAAAAACAGTTCCGAGTGTGGACGAAGGTGCCACTGATTCATGGTGGGAATTACGTGTTGGTGGTGCCACGGTAAAGAACCGAAGTGCCATTTAGTATTCACGACGCTATTCAAAAGAAGGGCACATTTGGTCACCGGTATTTCTTGACTTTTTAATAGCAATCCCCACGCATAATATAGAGTGTGATCAAAAATTTCTTCCCCAAAAAATAATTTATTGCGCATTAATTTTTTAAACACCTTTGTTTGGATCACCCTGTATATTTATAATGAGTCAATTTGATTGGTGAGTGGATATAGCAGGCGAATGCACGGTTCTGGTCCATCCTGGTTTAATTAGTTCTCATCATGGTTATCTTAGAATCGTTTAAAGTCCACCCGTAAGGCTGTGTTCGTTATGCCAATGGTTGTGGTTGGTTAAGATGATTATGACCGTTTTTAACCTTTTATGACTGCATTATTAGATCGTTCCTTCAGTCTTTGTTGGTTTACACATCATTCTATCAGTATATGTTCAGTTGTAAAAAGAAAAAAAAAATTTTTTTTAAATATCACGAAATTAAGGAGCCCTTTTTTTTCGTCTGTCCCGGCTCCCCTCCTCCCAAATAAAACAAATGAAAAAACAAACATTACTAATTTTTAGTTCTGGTGCATATTTTGAAATTTTTAAGTTTTGATTTTTTTCCGAAAGCGTATCTACAGAACTTGAAGGGAGGCTTAATTTTGCGCTTTTGTTGTGATAAACACAATTTCGTAATATTATTTATGTTCCGGTGAGAAAAGTGACATTTGCTCGTAAATCGGTAGAAGTTTGAATTGAGAGACCTTGAAAGAAATTCTTAGGATAACAGGATAACACTCATTCGAAGCAAAGGTTTAAAGATCGCATCAAATTGAATTCAGGTTAAAATTTAAAGCGGAAGTTATCAATATGCGGACTTCGGTCTGGATCCGGCCCCCGACTAATTTTACACGACTGCCGGAATAAATGAAATTTTGGCTAAAATAGTGAGAGGAAATGTAGCAATATGTTGGGATTTTCAAAATTCTTTGTCCTAAAACAAAACCAAAGTGCGCCCTAAAATAATTTTTAAAAACTACATTGAAATAAGGTGATTCCGATAAAATAATGTCGGCCACGTTACGAAAAAGTAAAAAAAAAATTTAAAAAAATGGGTTGTGGACTTTGGTAGAGTTACAGAGAAACTCTGAGAAAATGAATTGGTGACCCCTGATCTAAAAGATGAATTTGACAAACATATAACCAGAAGAAGTTGCTCCTAGAACGTTCATGCAGATAATTGATCACTTTTCATAAGGTTAATTCACACAAGTGATGATCTGAGATGATCAGCACAGATTGACAATGATCGTGGATCATCGGTGAAACCAGAATTTGTGTCAAACTTTGATTTGAATATTTAATCTCAAAACGATTATTTGAATTGCTTTGCGCTAATTATCATTGAAATTATCGTTGATCAACACGGGTCAATGGTCTTTATAGGGACGAGTTACGAGTCAGGTTATACTGTATATATATATATATATATATATATATATATATATATATAACAATCCTTTAATTTTGTTTCTCCGTTTATTGTATATATATATATATATATATTTTTTTTTTTTCTGTAACCTATATATATAGGCTGTAACTCTTTATGTACTTCAGTGTTCCTGAGGATGTCATTAGACGAAAGCGCTTGAGCACCATTCTGTGTTTCCTTTCCTTCGTGGTTTTATTCATCATATATATATATATATATATATATATAATATTGAGAGGGGCGACAAGCTTGACTTTCGTGAAATGAGGAATCATCGCAAGGAACATTTGGAAGATATATGGGATGAATTTCACACTTAAACACGTGAAAAGAATGAATGATGCAAACCCACAAGGAAAAAGAAACAATGATTCCAGTGCCTTTTGTATATTCAGCAATACACTTGTCAGTGTATTCCCTGACGAGGTGTATTGCTGAATACACGAAAGGCCTTGGACTCATTGTTTCTTTTTCCTTGTAGGTTTGCATTATATATATATATATATATATATATATATATATATATAATAATAATAATAATAATAATAAAAGCTATGTCACTCTTATGTGTAATGAAATTGGCCATAAACGGGGAATTATTTTCTTTGTTATAATAAAGAGGCAAAAATACACAAATCCTTTGCACTGTTACGAGAATATAATTATTTTATTCTCGTTTTCTGAGAAATAATTCCTCTATTTTCTTCATTTTCTTTACTTAACCTTTAAGAAACTCCCCCCTCCTGTCCCTTCTGAGGTCAGATAACCCCTCATTACCTTTCCAAAGTTGATTTTCTTTCGCTTGGAAATGCACATTCAGAAAGTGTAACGTGTTTTAAGATTCGTTGCCATGGCGACTGATTATCGCTGCTTGCATGGATCAAACATCGTTTATTGGTCACCGTTATCAAATGTTTATTTTAATTAATGTTAACGTTTTTATGTTTACATCATTGTTAATATAACATTGATGATAGCGTTAATTGAAGGCTTTTTTTAAATATTTTTTATGCTTTTAAAGAGTTGTTCTGATAAATGACGCAGTGAGGATTCATTTGTTTCGTATCCACGTCGCAACGATGCTTCTTGTCCATTCAGTAGTTGGATGGGTGACAGTCATCTGCTTTCAGATGATGTAGCGACCCGTAGTTTGGGTCCCACGTAAAACTGTATAGGTTCTCATAGTCACATGACCTTGTTGTTAACCCACAATATTATTATTATTATTATTATTATTATTATTATTATTATTAATTTGTTTTTTATGTAGTGAAGAGAGAAGCCGAGTCTAATCCTTAATTTAGGGAGTTAGGTCAAAATTAGGAATTCCTAGAAGAGTTATGATGCCCAAAATAAAGGTTATAAAGGTTAAATTGCTTGATTGCGGGTATTGGTGTTTTGTAGTGTAGCGGAACAAAACTGCATAACGTCGATATGCACAAAATCAAACTACACGAGGTCAATTTGCATAAAATCGAACGCAAAATTAGTGAACATTTACAAGGTCGAACAACTCGATGTTAATTCATGTTAAGTTAGTTTAAATTAGGTTAAATTAGGTCTGGTTAGGTTAAGTTAGTCATTTTCACTTAAAACCTTATTTATTCGTTAATTACTTTCAATCGAAATACTAAACAATCTTTTTATTTTCATTGAAATTTTAAATGGACGAAGTTGCAAAAGGTCGAATGGGAATAATGTCGATACGCGCAAGATCGAATGTCGACTTCATTTATTTCGATATTGAGCGTGTAATTTATAGATGCTCTTGTGTATTAATATTGGAAATCTGTCAATGCTAACTAACTTCACGTTAAATCTATAAAGAAAAAGGCAAAAAATACAGGAAAATGGCACATACGTTTAAGTGAATTAAGGAGGCATTTATACACCTTTTATAGTCTTACTGGTGCGCATTTAAAATTTATAATTTATGTATTCAGAGAGAGAGAGAGAGAGAGAGAGAGAGAGAGAGAGAGAGAGAGAGAGAGAGAGAGAGAGAGAGAGAGTTACAAGGAAAAGAAGTACCTCAAAAGGCCTTGCGGCCCATACTGAGGAGGTACCAATGGCAACGGGTGCCAGGGAAAATTTTTTAAAAGTTTATTTTTCTTTCAATTATCCTAGCAGTAGTAGAAAACTGGATAGAAAAGTAGAAGGCTCTCTCCCCACCCTCCGCTCCCTCCCTGCCAGAGGCAGGTACGGAAAAAGGTTGAAGAAAATACCTTGACCCTGGAAAAGTAGCCAAGGAAATTTTACAGGAAAGTGGAGAATATATAAATAGCTCTATATTTAGCTTGCTCACAGAGACACCGAGCAAGCGAACTCCTGCAGAGTTTTCTGAGGTTTTAATCTTAAACTATGAGTGTGTTCAGTACTTTGTCTAGCCTATTTTTAAACAGATTTACACTTTGACTGGAAACAACCTCTGAGGGAAGTTGGTTCCAGATATTAACTATTTTATAGGAAAGAAATTTCCGCAGACTGAGGTCCTAAATGTCTTTACACACTCAAATAGTGTGCAAGATTTGGTCTACCCTTTTCTTGAACTGATCCACAGAGGAACTGTTCACAACTTCCGAAGGTAACCTGTTCCATGTGTCACAGATCTTGTACGTAAAGTAATTCCCACACACACTAGTCCTAAACCGTTTCAAATCCAACTTCGAACCATTGTTGCGAGTTGGGTTATCATTTAAACTAAACATACTTCTAAAATCGACATCGTTGAACCCGCGTAAGAGCTTGAAAACTTCGATCAGTTGACCGCGCAGCCTCCGAGTTTCAAGCGAAAACAAGTTCAGGGCGCGTAACCGTCGATTGTAGCCCATATGCCTAACGGAAGGGATTAACTTTGTGGCCCTCGCCTGCACTCGCTCCAGCCTCTCAATATCTTTCCTGAGGGTGGGCGACCAGAACTGCACAGCATACTCCAGGTACGGCCGAACAAGGGAATTGTACAGTGAGAGCACAATCTCCTTGTTCTATTCTGGAACGCGTCAGACATTCAATGGTACGACGTGTACAGGCCTGCATTGAGGCAGAAGGGGGCAACTTTGAACATTTCCTTTAGGTTGTAACAAGAGAGAGAGAGAGAGAGAGAGAGAGAGAGAGAGAGAGAGAGAGTCCTTTGAACGATGAACTGTCGTTGTTGTTTTGTATAAATAGTTCGCATTATTTTTTTACGGCACATTTTCGTGATATTATTTTGATTGGACTTTGACGTGTTTTTGACAATTCTTTGACTCATTTAGATTCGATTTTGACGTATCTTTCATACCTTTTTTGACGCCCTTTTGTTGACGACGACAACTAGAACGTACGTCAGTGACGATGAGAACGACGACAGTGATGAGGGGAAGAAAGATGTAATGCTTCATTTCAATTTGTAAATAAAATTCGAAAAGATTTCAAGTGAAGCTTTGCATGAATAAACAAACGTTTTAATTATTTTCATTCAAGGAAACAACCATTGATCTTCTATATACCTTTCAACCTTTCAAATGTTCCGTACGATGATTCCTCATTTCACGAAGGTCAAGCTTGTCGCCCCTCCTCTCAAATAATATAAATATATATATATATATGTGTGTGTGTGTGTGTGTGTGTGTGTGTGTGTGTGTGTGTGTGTTACAGTCAGTGTGTGAAACCAGTCATTTCGCGTAATACCTAAAATTGCAGGCATTTCTAATACCTGTGACCCTTAAGCATAGGTAATACGCACTACTAACCTAACCTAACAACCTAATCTAACCTAACCATACCATCCTAACTTAACCTAACCTAACCTTCAAGAAGTCATTAATCGCTTAATCGAATTACCCTAAATGCCTGAAAATTTTAGGCATTACGTGAAATGACTGGTTTCACACATTAACTGTAATATATTATATATATATATATATATATATATATATATATAATATATATATATATATATATATATATATATATGAAAATTATTTCACGAAAGTAACACGTGAAAAATATTTATGATGAATAAAACCACGAAGGAAAGGAAACACAAAATGGTGCTCAAGCGCTTTCGTCTAATGACATCCTCAGGAACACTCCTGAGGATGTCATTAGACGAAAGCGCTTGAGCACCATTTTGTGTTTCCTTTCCTTCGTGGTTTTATTCATCATATATATATATATATTTTAAAGTTCGGGAAGAACCGATTCGCCTCTATTCTCAGTGGAAAAACAAAGAAAAAGTGAGAGGAAAGACAGAGGAAAAAGAAAGGGTGGAGGGGACAGTCGAAGTGGAAAAAGACCAAGGATGACAAGGACTGCAGGGTCAAGCCCCATCATCCTTGGGTGCTAGGGCCAGGAGGGCGCACGTGAAACCTCAGGGAACAAGCACGTACAAACGAGCACAAAGAGCACTCAAGAGCACACGAGCTTAGAACCCCCTTGTGGGGATATACTGTGTATAATATATATATATATACACACACGATCCTTTACATCTGTATAACGTTATGTTTGGTCATTTCACTCCTTCAACAGAGTTAACTCGTTTGTTAGCACGGTGCTTATTAACCATCATGGTAACCATCTTAAATAGTTTCGGTTACTTAAAACTTTTCCCGATCGATTCCTTCTAATTCCTGTACATTCCGATAGCGACACAACAGAGTAGATTCCCGTTTATCGCATCCCTTTAGACCGCTTGACAAATGTGATGACAAATGATGCGTATTAAGTACAATAACCGCGCTGAAATAAAATAGAAAAAGCAGTAAAGTGGGTAACTTGGAGCTAGTGGGACTCGAACCCCGTCATGTGGTTTCGAAGTGAGGATTCTGGGTGGCGTGATCGGTAGGTAGCGCGCTGACTCTGAAACCGCGTGGCGGGGGTTCGAGTCCTACTAGGTTCAATTTTCCCGGTTTATTGCGTTTTCTCTTTCCATCTGATGACAAGTTTTTCACATACACGAGTTCATTCGATAAAATGAATTATTTAGTCTCTGTATTATAACAACGAAGGGCTGCTTTACGCGAAACCCGAAACACGTGGACCCGTACGAGGTGGCTACGACCAAGTCTACATCTTGCATGCGGAGATGGGCAGTAATGTATTTGATAAATACGTATTTAAATACAATTTGTATTTAAATACTGTATTTATAAATACATTTTTCAGAGTATTTAAATACATTATTATTGATGTATTTTGTAATTATAAATACATATTTTCAAATACATTTGCAAAAAAATACTGCAATCCTCTTCTTGCCGCAGTAACTCAGGGTTTCAAGACTAGATTTTCTCACTTTTCGAATCTTGAACCCAAAGTTAATGACGCAGTTGTCGCAGCAGTCTCTCATCCCTTCTTCAAGCTCAGATGGGTAGGCTTGAAAAAGAGTTGGGATTACCAGACTACAACAGCAACTGTCCAGCAATGTGGTCAAAGATATGACCGACGATGTGAAAGGGGGCTCACCTCTCTTCTTGGAAAATGATGATGTGTATTTTCACTTTGATAAGACACTATCACCACAATCTGGAGCGGAAACTCCAGACATGGCCGTCATCAGATATCTGAACGACGCAGATACCAACTTGTCCTATCTGTTCACCCACAAAGCCATTCAGAAGGTCTGGTTTGACCCCGGGTTGGGGTCCCCAGAATGTGAAAAGAGTCAAAAGAATATAAACCAAAAATGTGAAACGCCTTCAAAAAGTACGACACTACGCTGCCTTCATCAGCTCCAGTAAAGCGTCTTTTTTCTTTTGCCGGAATGATTCATTCACCCAGGAGAGGGAAGCTGTCCGACGGACTTTTTGAGAACTTGACACTGATGAAGGCGAATACGTAGTGGAATGAAAGTGCTTAGAAGCTTAGAGATTTTTTCCATTATTGGGAGTATTTTAGTGTCATACTTTTGTAAATCGAGAATTTAATTATTTTTCCTGTAACTGTTCCAAACTATACTGTGTTATGTTTATTATGATTTATGTAGTCCCTTCTTTCTGTTGCCTCTCTTTGGATTGCCTTTGTTGCGGCTACGAAGCCTCAAACTACTATAACAATAATAAACACTGAAAATGGAATGTATTTAGGATGTATTTAGATTGTATTTAAATACATTTTTGAAGTAATGCATTTAGTATTTAATTACATTCCAGTTTACAGTAATGTATTTGGTATTTAAATACAAATTTGCGTGGTATTTAGTATTTAAATACATTTTAAAGTATTTATGCCCATCTCTGCTTGCATGTTACCAGTTTCATATTTAAATTTGTGGTCTTCACTCCAATTCACTCGTTCTTTCTCTCCCTAAATAGTTCTTCATTAAATAAACGTCTTATATTTGTTTGCTATATGCGTGCTAAGAGATATTAAGGCTTGCGTGCGTGTGTGTGTGCGTGTGTGTGTGTGTGTGTGTGTGTGTGTGTGTGTGTGTGTGTGTGTGCGCGCGCGCTCGCGCATACTTGTATATATGTAAATGAAATGTAGAACATATAAATTCTTGCATTACACCCAGAAAATGTGGACCATGATGTCAGAGACATCATTAATTACAAACCCTTTCTTATGGTCAAAATGATAATAATAATAATAATAATAATAATAATAATAATAATTCTATTATCTTTTATAAGTATTATACTCGAATTTCATTCTAAATTTTAAATTCTAAATTTTCTCCAATATGAATTGATAATATTTGGAATCTGCTGAGATTGGTTCTGAAGTATTGAAAAAATTTGAAAAAGTTTTTCACTGTAGTCTCTCTACTGTATAAATTAACTGAGACTCTCGCACTCTCCATAATTACGTTCTAAATTGAAATTGTCAGACGATTTATAAAGCATTTTATAGTGAATATATAAAGAGAAATATATTTCGTGCTTTAATAGCCACACAAATCTCAATGAACTCCTTGTAGCCATGGCAACGGGAAGTTCCTTTCAAACAATTTATATTCCCGAGCGTGTGATAACATCTGCATGTAGTTTGCTTGCAGTGTCGCTACAGCGGGGAAAACTTCGTCGCTTAACGGAGAATAATGTTCCAGGAAGGTAGATCAATAAATTGGATTTCTCAAACCAAAAAGATTAGAAAATTTTGCGCTTTGCCAAAATTTTATTTCACAAGTTTTAGGAATAGTTTGAAATTAACAAGTATTTTAGACTGCATGTCTAAAGTTTATGTCTGCGTCTGGATATATATGTATATAGATAGATAGATAGATAGATAGATGACACAATAAAATGACCACCCTTTTAAAAGAATTAAATTCTGTTATGACGCATAATGCACAGTGAAGATGAAGGCAAAACTGGAAAAAGAATCAATATCTACAGGGTGGGGCACGGGAACCAAGTGTTTTTGGAATAATCAGGAAAATGATATTTATTTTTGTAAAGAAAATATATTGGTAGAACAACATTCGTAAGAACATAGCATTTCATGTCATAATAATCATGTACCGAAAATTATATCTGGCATATGATGTCCTTGGCCGTCGACGCATTGTTGAAGGCGTTTACGAAAATTGGCCTCCACTCTTCCCAGCAGGTCTCTGTTGATTTGGATGATTTGTTGACGGATCGCTTCCTTCAATGCATCTAATGTACGGGGCTTGTCCTCGTAGACACGTGACTTGAGGTACCCCCATAGAAAGAAGTCACATGTGGACAAGTCAGGGGACCGAGGGGGCCATGCAATGTCACCAAATCTCGAAATGAGATGGTTGGGAAACAGGGGGCGAAGAACAGCCATTGACGCTCTGGCGGTGTGTGGCGTGGCCCCATCTTGCTGAAACCACAAATGTCGACCAGCAATACGCCTTCTTCGTAACTCAGGGATGAAAAAGGTGTTCACCATTTCAATGTAACGCCCAGATGTTATGGTAACGGTAACCCCATTTTGTTCGAAGAAATAGGGACCGATGACGCCAAACTTTCCCACCGCGCACCAAACTGTAACCTTAGGGCTATGCAGCGGTTTTTCATGGAGTTGTCGCGGATTTTCAGCAGCCCAATACCGACAGTTTTGATTGTTGACGGCCCCATTAAGGTGGAAATGGGCTTCATCACTCATTACCACCATCATGTTTTCATTCTGCTCATAAAGTGCAAGCATTTCCTGTGCAAAATTCAGTCGTTGGGGGCAATCGTTTACATTCAATTCCTGCACCATCGCTAACTTGTATGGGTGAAAATGTAATTCTTCATGCAAAATCCGTCTAACAGTACGATTGCTGATTCCGAGTGCAGCTGAATGTCTCCGAGCAGAGCGGCCTGGGCTTTGCAACATCGCTTGTCTGACCCTTTCAACGTTCTCTGGAGTACGCACAGTGCGTTGCGGCCCCTTCGGTTTTGTTTTCATTATTGAGCCTCCTGTTCGAAGATTGTTAACCCAACGTAAGATTGTGTCACGAGCGGGAACAGAGTCATTTCGATGAATGTTGAATCTGCGGCGAAACGCACGCTGAACTGCTGTCACTGACTCGCCACTCCTAACAAAATGATCATACGCGAACATGCGGTGTTCTAACGTCCACTGCTCCATGATGGCACCTGAAAGATAAAGGTGAGTGTTAGTTAAAGTTAAATGCTATGAACCCAGGAATGGAATGCTACCTACCGCACGCCCCTCCCATTCCTAATGGCCGATTACTAGCTATTCAAAAAACACTTGATTCCCGTGCCCCACCCTGTAGTATAGCTTTACCATGAGCCTCTTGAAGGACTGAGACACATCTTGGCATTGAAGTATCATGACATGGTCAAGAATTTTGCTAAAACTTAGTTTGTAGTTACTACAGATATGGGAGGCAGTCTTCGTTTTCTCAATTCACGGTCAAAGTATCCCACACATGTTTAACCCTTTAATGCCGACCGTTGTCTTACGGCAATAAGAGCTTGCCAATCGATTGTGAGCCTTACGATCTGAATATTAGAGGTTATTTTGGCTTGAACAGGAAATTTTTTAAAAAATAAATTCCATAATTCAAGCATGAAAGAGTTAAAAAAGGTCTGTGTCAAGGATTGTAATACCCGGGGAAGAATTTAATCTTTTCTCCTCGCTTTGACAGAAGGTTTGCAAGCACGGATTCATACCGGTCTGGAGCATTTTGCACAAAACGGTCAGAATTTGCAAAATATACAATTTTCAGGTTTGCTTAAATAAACATCGGTGGAAAGCGACGGTGTAATGAAAGAAGATCTTTGTTGCATCTTTTAGACGCTTATAACATTAAATGAAAGTATAAGGACATCTTAAATTAGTCTTTGACAAAACGAAAACACAGCAACATTCATTTTCTAAACAAAAACAACAATTTGAATTGTCTGCAATATATATACACCTTATGAACCTTATGTTGTTTCGTGCGTTGGTCTCTCTTCACACGGAGGTCAAGCTGGTGGCCCCGCCTCTAGGTCTGGCCTGGTGGAGGAGCGAGTTGCTTTCTTGCGCTCTCCACCGTACATAGCCAGGCACGCCCGGCTCATCTGGTACTGTCCTGAGCCAGGCATCCAGTCTTTTCTTGAAGACTTCAACTTTGACCCCCGTTACGTTTCTGAGGTCCTTAGGAAGCTGGTTGAAAAGTCTTGGCCCCCTGACAACCAAGCTATTTTCCTTCAGGGTTGAGGAGGTCCCTTGTCGGGCCTTTAATTTGGGAACACTACACATTCTGCCTTTCCTATTTTCCAGTGTTGTTTGAATGGTAATTGGGTTTAGTTTTAGATTTGGTACCAGTTTTTCGATCATTTTCCATATGTAGATTATGATGTACCTCCTCTTCTTTCCAGTGAGTACAGATTTAGTTTACGTAGTCTTTCCCAGTAGTTGAGTTCTTTGCAGCCATCAATCTTGGCTGTGAAATGCCTTTGCGTTTCTTCTAGTTTATTAGTTTCTTCCTTTTTATATGGGGACGCCAAAACTGAGCAGTATTCAAGTTTTGGTATAATCAGCGTTTTTAGCAGGGGAATCATTACTGTCCTGTCCCTTCTCTTGAACGTTCTTAGAACGTCTAAAGTATATATATATATATATATATATATATATATATATATATATATATATATACACATTAAATGCATTAATATATGCATCAGATGAGCTAACATACTGCATTGTGTGTTTTTAGTCCCATACATGCAAAAGAAATCCCTAAAATGCTTAAAACCCAGGAGTTTCCGAGGGCTCCGCTCCCTGAGCCCCCGTCAGGAGGGGCGCTGTCCCTGAATCCTGCTGGGCGCCTAGGTGGCCCCCTGAACCCCGGCCAGCAAAACGGTCATTTTCAGGTTCTGGATCCGTCCCTGGTTTGGGATCAGTACATGATGAGGATTCTTAAGCAAAATTCATACTTTCTTTTTAACGAATGCAATCTCAGCCTTTCGAGATAATGAACTTTGGGCTGCGAGCAGAATTCATGAAATGCTTCATTGTAGCCATTGTTTATGCCTCTGTTCACCGTGAATTGATTAAACAGATAACCTATTCGTCCGAAAACAGAACAGACTTTCAGAATCATAATTTGCGGTCCAACACCTTAACCACTCGGCCACCTCGCCCATCAAAATGTCACGGGTCTGTATAGGATCTCCGTGGCCCGTGTCAATCTTCGTTTTGCATTAGCATCTGTAAGCAGGAATTTCGCTGAACCAAACGTCCACTAGAGCCCATTATGTAAATAGCATTCAGTTGTTCGTTGGGGGAAACTGACACTTTTTTGCGACGTCCGCAAACGTGATGACTGGACTTCGCCTGACAAGCAAGGACTCTTTGTGTTCGTATGTATAATCACTGATGCTCATCCTGCTAACGGTTACTTTCCATTTATCTGGCGGAAATATGCCATAATATTAACGATGTGATTTTTATCTCCAAGAACTATTGACCTCAGCCACTGACGTCGCATGTAAATAAAATATTCGAAAGAGTAGTTTGGGGAATCTATAAACTTTTTGGATACGCATGAAATATTCAGTATAAGAATCAATGTGGATTCAGATCAGGAAGATCGTGCCTCGTGCAGCTTATACAACACTGTATGACAATATTATTGATGTAATATATACAGATTTTGCTAAGCTTTGATAAATGTCACCGTAAAACAACAGTGAGTAAATTGAAATATATGAACATAACAGGAGAAGCGGGAATTTACTCGTAGTATACAACTCCTTCACGGAACGTAAGCGGATTGTTACAGTTTAATGGATATTATCACCAGAATCTAAGATCCGTAGCTCAGTACCACAAGGAATAGTATTTGCCCAGTGTTATCCATTAATGCTAATTGATATAATAATGACAAAAGTTCGCAGACAGACAAAAACCCAAATGATGCGAAGTTCCTGTATCTAAAATAAAAAAACATAAAATACACATACGGTCAAAAGACAACAGTATGAAATTTAACACGGAATATTTTCAACTTTTAAGTTACGAAAAAAATTGAGGAACTTAAAAGTTTCGACTGCTTCACGCCACATTGGACAAGAAATTCAAAGAAACTCAAAAGCAAAGGATTTGGAGGTGATTACTAGAGTTAGGATTGATAGGCACTAAAAAATCAATAATAGGTAGGCAAAAAGGCACTAAAGAAGCCCTAAAAAAGTCGCTTAAATAGGCACTAAAGCTAAAAAAGGCACTTAATAGGCATTTTTTCCACTTTTCTCTTATTATTGTTGACTTACAGTAAATCCATTTGCAGTTCTGATGAATATCAGGATTTTTATTGTAAAAAATAAACTAAACATCTCAAAAACCATCAAACATTTTATTTGAATCAAAGTAAAATCCAAACATTTAAACTATCTTCTTACAAAAACTCAACTAAACTATAAATTGAAATGGCAATTGATGATTAAAAATTTTTCAAGGTTCTGTGGCTTAAATTGACATCGCCTGTCACTCAATACATTTTTATATCGAGAAAACGACCTTCCTACATCGCAAGACGTAATTGGTGCGAACTTCAAAGATGCTAATTCGCTTGGCTCAAAGTCCAGAACCTCCTGACACTCTCCTTTGAACACTATTGAAACGTTCACGTTTGCCAACCAGGATTGCGTCTGAGAACATTTTCAAATTTTGCTACCACTTCTTTCCCTACGTTACCAGGAACCTGGCTCAGCTCCTTCCTTAAATTTTGAACTATTTCCACTGCTTCAACAAACGGCAGGCCTCTCTCCTCCAGCTTGGTTATGGTCCCTGGCACCCGTCCGAAATTGGCCATGATGTAGGCCAGGTCTCCTCGAAGGGTTAGACACGATAAGGCCTCCTTCGCTTCTCCTATCACGACTGCCTCATGCTCGTCTAAGTTTTCAACGACCTGCAACAAAAAACAGAATTAAGATGAAATGTGCTTTGCTGCTTTTGAAATGGCTGTAGAAGAATGTACTAATTAAACTGAATATGTTTCGTACCTTGGCAATTTCGCTGATATTTTCAGCATAATACATGGCAGCTTGAAGCCAGGAAACCCATCGAGTCAAAACTGGCTGAGGTGGCAAGGGTGTTTCTGGAAGAGCTGCCTTGAAAGCAGCAATTCGTGAAGGTGCCTTGAGAAAGACCTTCTTCACCGACGATACAAGTGCATTTACGTTCCGAAAATGTCCCCGGATGTTTTCTGCCACCCGATGGAGAGCATGAGCCAGGCAAGTCACATGCTGAAAAACATTACTGAAAAACAAACTTAATTACTGCGCCATGCATTAAAATAAATCAAATTAACAACAAACAAAAAGCTATTATTCTCTATTCATGATAAGAACCCAACTTAACTTAATAATTTCTTTAGATACCAATCTTTTTTTTTTCAGAAACTACAGAAAACGACAATTTTAGGGTAACTAAATTATAAAATGCATTAGTCGAACGTCGAAGATGGTTGTTCGATTAATTAAATTAATATTATAATAATTTAAAACAATTTGTTTTTCACCACTCTTTACCAATTTATCTTTAGGATGCTATTAAATTCGGAAAAGCTCACATTATCACTCATTGTTGGAGCGTCAAATTCCCTCGCATGCATTTGTTTACATCGAGTGGGTTTGTTATTTTGGATAGAGAATAAAAAATGTTGCAACGTACCTCTTTGGAACAAGGTTGGCAGAAAATAACTCTACCATCCGTAGTGAAGTTTGAGTCCTTCTTGATCCACTGCCTGAACAGTACACTTTTGGCTGTCTTGTCCTTAGGCATTTTTTCTCACTTATTAAAAAAGCTGTAAGCACAAACGTGAGATTTTATTTAGCAAAAGCACTTGAACAAAGACACCACGTTGCACGCACCAAACAAAATGATCGAGGCCGAACGCGTCACAATGACGTATTGTGATCTGATTGGCTGTATTTGGCTGACGTATTGTGATCTGATTGGCTGTGCTGGTTGCCTCAGGACTAGACTCGGTTTTTCCATCCCCTGCCCTATTTAGGCCTACAAGTTTAAAAAAAAATGCGAGTTATTTGCTTTACTTAGTACAATAAAATTAAAAAAGGCATATATAGGCACGTATTTTAAAATTAGGCACTAACCATCAAAATAGGCGTTTATAGGCACTATAACATTTAATTATATACATCCCACAGTCCCGAAATGGATTTCTCTAAAAGAAGCCTATGAATCTATAAACGGGAATAAAAAAGGCAAAAAGGGCAAAATCCGGTCTCTAGTGATTACAGCGGACAATGAGAAATTTGAGACGCAGAATAAGATAACAACAAATAAGCCAAAAGAATAACAGGAAAGATGTCGAAAACCTATAAGAAAAGAGACAAAATGTAATGATTTCTTTGCTAGAAACCTTAATCGTACCAAAAATGCGGTATTATTCAGTTTTTACGTTCTCTCAAGAGAAGGACTGAGTTAATCATAGAAATACATAGAAAATTTACAGTCAAAATAAGTGGGTTAAAAGACTTAAGTTAGTGAGAAGAGGTTACGTGAACTAAACATGTACCCCTTGGAGAGAAATAGAGACATATTACCACCATGTACGTATGAAAAATAATTTTTAAAAATGGTATCTGATACAAAATTTGTATCCCTCCAAACAACAATGGAAAACAGGAAAGGCAGAATGTACAGTGTCCTTAAACTGAAGGCTAGACGACAAGGAACATCCTCAACCCAAAAGAAAATAACTTTACAGTGAGACGTCCAAAATTACCTAATCATTTGCCAAAAGAAATAAAGAGATCTGGCTCAGGACAAAGCCAAATGAGTCGTTCATGCCCGGCTATGAGAAATGGTTGGGGGGGGGGGAGGGGTTAAAGAAAACAAATTATCACCTCCAGCATCCCAACTTTACAAGCTTTGCGATGAGCGCTCTACAAATGAAACATCTTCAAAGGTGGGTACAGGGTGCAGCAAAATATGCTGTACCTGTTTTAAAAATGAAACTACAGGGTAACTATAAGAGATACTCGTAGAATTGGATAATACAATGCAGCGAACAGGCAAAAGTCAAAACGTTTTACTAAATAACCTTTTTTTTTGTTAGAGACTACAGGTTCAAAATATCTCATTTTTTAAATTTATTTTTATTTTATTTAATTTGGCCCTTAAGCTTTAGGCTTTACTGGGCTCTTATTAAAAATAAACAGCTAGTTGTTATTAATTAATAATAAATAAATAAATAAGTAAATAAGTATTATTAATAGTTAAAGTATGTGTTAATCTTAAATTATCACTACTGACATGACAAATGCAAGGTCACTATTGAAGGCATTATACCAATACCATACAAAGAAACCAATATTATACATGAGAGATAAGAACTGAACAATCCCAAGAAATGTGTTTTTAATACCAGATTACACACGAGAAATTAATAAACAATAGTAATGGACATTAATCTTAGATTTTTGTTAGTATGCCATTATTAATCGGGATTTCAACTTGGTTTTAAACAAATTTACATTCACAATATTTTTTATATCGGCATTTAAGTCATTCCATAGTTCAATTCAATGAAAATAGGTAGTTTTTGAGATGAAGACAATCTAAATTGAGGTATAACAAGCTTTGATCTATTTCTGGTGTGAACGAGTGGATTTCTTGATGAGTTACAAAAATATCTATTTACCCATTGTAAATTAATGTTTGTTCTTACACTTGTAAATAAAAAAATAAAATGTGCCAGTTTGGTTACATCATTGAGCTTTAGTAGGTTTAGCTCTTTAAATAATGCACTAGAGTGATGAAGGAAATCACCATCAGATAATAACCTTATTGCTCTTGTTTTGGATGACAAAGATATCACTTAATGCGTTGTTAGTGGAGTTTCCCCAAACAAGGGTGCAGTACGTTATATAAGGAAGAACAAGTGTATGATAAAGAGTCAATAAAACCTGTTTATGGATTACATTTCTAAGTTTAAACATTATAACAACCCTCCTTGAAATCGTTTTCGCGATATAATTTACATGATCACTCCATTGCAAATTCTTATCTAGCATTACACCAAGAAATTTTGTTACAGTACACTCCTTTACAGCGATTTCATTAACATTAAGTTCATAAAGATATACATTCTTTTATTAGTAAAAATCCTGAAATTTGTTTTACTGGTATTTAGGAAGAGTTTATTGGTAGTCAACCATTTCATTACATTGATGAATTCTGAATTAAATATATTCTTAGCTGAATTAACATCTTTGCAAGAAAAAGACACAGTTGTATCATCTGCAAAGATTATGAAGTTCAGTATATCAGATGAACGTGGAAGGTCATTTATATATAATAAAAATAACAGTGGTCCCAGAACTGAGCCCTGTGGCACACCATGTTTGACAACCTTATTTACTAATACAAAATGATATCTATTGGACAAATAACTTTTAAACCACTCACTGATTGCTCCTCTAAAGCCGTAACAATATAATTTATTAAGTAGAATATTATGGTCTATTACATCAAACGCCTTACTCAAATCCATAAATATTGATATCATTATTTCTTTGTTCTCTTTAGCTACATTTGCATTTTCCATAAGATTTAAAATGGCCATTTCCGTTGTTTTATTATTACGGAAGCCATATTGATTTGGAGATAATAAATTGTAGGATTCTAAATATCGCTGCATTCTATCATACTTTTTACAATTTTTTCAAAAACTTTGCTGAACACAGATAATGAACACACCCCTGTAATTTGTTGCTAGTGTAGGATCACCCCCTTTAAAAAGTGGTGTTATACAACCAGTTTTTAGCATTGATGGGAATATTCCTTTGGAAATACTTTGATTGATAATTAATTTTAGCCAAAGTTACAGATATCTTATCTTTAACAAGTTTCAGATAGGTACAGGAATGTTATGAATGGTTTTTTTTGTATTTTTTAATTTACCAATAATATTAAGCTTAAAGTTAAGCTTAAAACAAAGAATATTCATTGTTGAGAAGTAGTGATGTAGCGGATGTCATTTTTTTCACATCCGCGGATGCGGATGCGGATGAGGATGTTTGATTTCAACATCCGCGGATGCGGATGCGGATGTCTACATTTTCGTTATTTTTTAGGATATATTCGAGATTGTTGTGTTTAACGTATATAATACGTTATTATATAGAGAGAGCTGTAGCTATAATGTAGTATAATTGATTAATTGTACAATAATTGCTGTACTTTTCTCTGAACATATAAAATAATATCAAGCATCTAACTAATATAGAAATCAATTAGTGAATTCGTCTGCAAATAAATTCGTCATATTTTGTTGAGTTTCAGCCACAATTAGAAACCATAATTGTGTTACCAGGATGCGGGACGTGAACCCAACTCAAATGCACCCCACCGACCTCTTTCCCCAACCTCCACCCTTATAGAAAGAGATCTTTAATTAGCTTGATAACTATTTATATTAAGTTTAAAGTTTTATTAGGCATATTTACAAATGAGTAATTAAAATAAAGTAAACTAAGATGTTCATCGTTTAATGTTCAAACTTAATTATAGGAAGGTTATGCTTAAGGAACATTAATTTTTCTGCCTTTTCTGCTGCCAGTCTGTTTCTCTTTTCATCATATACAGGGTGGGGCACGGGAACCAAGTGTTTTTGGAATAATCAGGAAAATGATATTTATTTTTGTAAAGAAAATATATTGGTAGAACAACATTCGTAAGAACATAGCATTTCATGTCATAATAATCATGTACCGAAAATTATATCTGGCATATGATGTCCTTGGCCGTCGACGCATTGTTGAAGGCGTTTACGAAAATTGGCCTCCACTCTTCCCAGCAGGTCTCTGTTGATTTGGATGATTTGTTGACGGATCGCTTCCTTCAATGCATCTAATGTACGGGGCTTGTCCTCGTAGACACGTGACTTGAGGTACCCCCATAGAAAGAAGTCACATGTGGACAAGTCAGGGGACCGAGGGGGCCATGCAATGTCACCAAATCTCGAAATGAGATGGTTGGGAAACAGGGGGCGAAGAACAGCCATTGACGCTCTGGCGGTGTGTGGCGTGGCCCCATCTTGCTGAAACCACAAATGTCGACCAGCAATACGCCTTCTTCGTAACTCAGGGATGAAAAAGGTGTTCACCATTTCAATGTAACGCCCAGATGTTATGGTAACGGTAACCCCATTTTGTTCGAAGAAATAGGGACCGATGACGCCAAACTTTCCCACCGCGCACCAAACTGTAACCTTAGGGCTATGCAGCGGTTTTTCATGGAGTTGTCGCGGATTTTCAGCAGCCCAATACCGACAGTTTTGATTGTTGACGGCCCCATTAAGGTGGAAATGGGCTTCATCACTCATTACCACCATCATGTTTTCATTCTGCTCATAAAGTGCAAGCATTTCCTGTGCAAAATTCAGTCGTTGGGGGCAATCGTTTACATTCAATTCCTGCACCATCGCTAACTTGTATGGGTGAAAATGTAATTCTTCATGCAAAATCCGTCTAACAGTACGATTGCTGATTCCGAGTGCAGCTGAATGTCTCCGAGCAGAGCGGCCTGGGCTTTGCAACATCGCTTGTCTGACCCTTTCAACGTTCTCTGGAGTACGCACAGTGCGTTGCGGCCCCTTCGGTTTTGTTTTCATTATTGAGCCTCCTGTTCGAAGATTGTTAACCCAACGTAAGATTGTGTCACGAGCGGGAACAGAGTCATTTCGATGAATGTTGAATCTGCGGCGAAACGCACGCTGAACTGCTGTCACTGAC
Source organism: Bathynomus jamesi (assembly GCA_023014485.1). Lineage (NCBI taxonomy): Eukaryota > Metazoa > Arthropoda > Malacostraca > Isopoda > Cirolanidae > Bathynomus > Bathynomus jamesi. The sequence goes on from JAJOZX010003980.1 coordinate 346,392, forward strand.
TCGCCACTCCTAACAAAATGATCATACGCGAACATGCGGTGTTCTAACGTCCACTGCTCCATGATGGCACCTGAAAGATAAAGGTGAGTGTTAGTTAAAGTTAAATGCTATGAACCCAGGAATGGAATGCTACATACCGCACGCCCCTCCCATTCCTAATGGCCGATTACTAGCTATTCAAAAAACACTTGATTCCCGTGCCCCACCCTGTATTAATCCAGCACTGCTAAATAATCTCTCGCTCGGTACGTTTGTTGGAGGACAGGCTAAATGTTTCCTTGCAAGTTTACTCAAGTATGGATAGATATTCTGCGTATTTTTCCACCAACTAATAGGATTGTCACATGCAGCCAGGCGTTTTTCTTGGTGATAGCTCTCGATCATTTTTACTACATCTTTTGACATCGCGTAGGTCTCGTCATTGCTGCTTGACTCAAGAAACTGAGAGACAGATTCTGTGATAGATTTGCTTGTTGAAGGTGTTGGTTCTGTCACTGAAACTTTTATTCTTTTGGTGGGTGGCGAAGCGACAGATTCAAGAGATTGAAGCTCTTCAACTGCTTGCCAAGTGATGATTTAACTCGTTCTAATGTACTGGTGAAAATAACTTAGCTTTGTAACGTGGATCTAAGTAGGTTGCAAGAGAGTAACTTCATACAAGAACAGCCTCTCGTCTTGTCGCTTGCATCACTTTTGCGCACAATGAACTAGTTCTATTAATATAGTAGAATTGATAATTTCCGCTTATTAATGACGTTTTATCTCAACGGTCCACATCCGCACGACATCCGCAGTCCAAAGTGCGGATGCGAGTGCGGATGCGGATGCGAGAAAATGTGCGGATGTTCCGCGGATGCGGATGCGGATGCGGATGTGACCTACATCACTATTGAGAAGCATATAAAAAGATTATTTGTTGTTAACTTAAATGAGGCGTTTCGAACCTGCAACCTGTAACCGGTAAAAATAAAATTGGTTATTCAGTAAAGAAAAAAAATTAACTTTTGCCTGATCAGTGCATTTTATTATTGAACTCTATCTTGTGGTTATCGTGTAGTTTCACTTTGAAATCGGGTAAATTTTTTTGTCGCACCTATATATGTTACAGTGAATGTCTAAAATCAAGCAATTTGTTAAATGGTCGGTTTACTTAATACCTATAGTGGCCTACGGAATACCGATTTGATGTGGCTAAGAAAGTAAACGTACTATAATTACTATGCTGACCATATTTCCTTGAGACAAAAACGGGACATTGGGATGGCAAAAAAGGGACGGGGGTTATGTAATATTCTGTATTCATGAAAAAGTAAGTACATAAACATATTGAGCTTACAGTTATTCTTCAGTGACAGAACCCATACAAAAACCCATACAAAACGGTACTGTCCCGTTCAAAACGGTACGTATGGTCAGCCTAATAATTACTGAATAAAATTGAAATGAATGATTAGGGTCATTTTGGGCCTGCAGCCCAAACAAACAATATTTAATAAGGAGAAAGAAATTACTTTGTTGTTTTGTGTTTAATTAGGAAAATAAATCATTTATTTGTTCATAGTGATTAATAATTCAATAACGGTATATATATATAGTGATTAACAATTATATAACGGCATTTATACTATGCTAACGATGACTGATTCTTAGCAATAAGGAATGGTTATATAGTCTAATTGTTAAGTAAGTACACTAATTCAGTAGGCTAATGAGATATGCAGAGGTGAACACAGAATAAATAATGAAACCTATTGATAACTGAAATAATGCAAGTACGGTTGGTACAGTAAATGGATTAGGTCGTTAAGAATGAACACAATAACAGAGTGATACAAAATTACGGTATTGGTACAACACTTGAATAGGCTACTGCGGTCTTGAGAGAGTTAGTTTGAAACGGTAATGAAGACACTTTTAGGGCCTACGCGATTAGGCAGAGCTTGTGGAAGTACGACGTAACAAAAACACTGTAGGCCGAGTGAGGGCCGAAGAGGCTTACCGCGACGCTGGATAACTCTGGAGACTAAAGAAAGCTACGTGAAGGTTTGACCATATTGCGTTTCGCCGTAGATGACTTTGGAGTCTGTAGAGGGCCTACGTGAATGAGGATGAGCTGAGGGCCAGTTGAGATACTTGTTGAACGGGCGCCTATCGAATTATGGTGAAGGATGAGTGAAGCCAGGGCCAGAAGGAATGACGCCGATAGAGTGATGTTTGCTTCCAGCAGGATGAAACTGTAGAGGGCTTTACTTGATGATAGACCGTGTATGCTCGACCGAAGCCTTGAAGGAACAGCGGGCCGCTCTCCGGCGAAGGCCGGAGAGCGGGTGGGTTACTGATGAAGGTGCTGAGAATGAGACGTGATGACCAAAACAAGGAAATGGCAAGTGAGAGTGATTTGAGAAAGAAAACTGCATTTTATAGGCCTTGGTGACGTCCTCTGGTCGTTTTGGGAAATACCACAAAATCTGTGTTTCATCCGTGGGCCTGTTTCATGCCCACGTGTATAGCCTTTGTTTTGATTCCATGATGTTTGAGAACTGCGAGGAAAGGAATTTCCGGTCGGTCTCTACATAACTAATTAAACCTAACGTAGCCATGAATTTTTAGGCAACATATTCGCAAATACCAGTAGGCATGTATCAGATTTGAAAACGGGTTGCGGGTCACTTGGGAGTGAATTCAAGACGGGTTGAGGCGGGTCACGGGTTGACCCGCGTAACCCAGGAGTGGGTCAAGATGGGTCAATACTGTGATTAGGTGGGGCACAAATTTCCAGTCGAATTTTTAAATTTCGTATGTTTTTGCGTGTCGACAGCTTGTGTTATAGTTACGTATTAGTTTGTCATAGCTTACCAGATGAGCGGTGTTCACAATGTTCAGTAAGCTTGTATTTGTGTAGCAAAATAAATATTTTGTATTTTGAAACAAAGTTTGCTTTCTGATGTATTTTGAAACTTTTGTTCAATGTATTGTGTAGGTCAGCAGGTTTGCGGGATCGATGGGTCAAGTGGGTCACGGGTCAGGTACTGGACGGGTCAGGGGTCAAGGTTGGTAACCTGTTTCCAACTCTGGCATGTATAAATTTAGGGTGGATCGATTTTACATTTTTTTCGATTTCCATATTCTAATAGAGACAAAACCTTGCGCATGCATGAGAAAATAGCCTCTGCAAAATCTTAGCTTAATAGGTAATCATCTTCTGCCCCCGGCAGAGCGATGAAAATCATATTTTAGTAGTCAAAAACGTATTTTTAAACCCTAGCCTAGAGTCATAAAATTTTGCGTGTGTGTTATTTCATGCCTAAGCAACGATATAAATGCTATGGGAAATATATAAATGCATTATTTAAGACAGAGCCGATCTGAAAATATGTATATTATACATATTTTCAGATCGGCTCTTTGTCTTAAATAATGCATTTATATATTTCCCATAGCATTTATATCGTTGCTTAGGCATGAAATAACACACACGCAAAATTTTATGACTCTAAGCTAGGGTTTAAACATACGTTTTTTGACTACTAAAATATGATTTTCATCGCTCTGCCGGGGGCAGAAGATGATTACCTATTAAGCTAAGATTTTGCAGAGGCTATTTTCTCATGCATGCGCAAGTTTTGTCTCTATTAGAATATGGAAATCGAAAAAAATGTAAAATCGATCCACCCTAAATTGTATATGCTTAGGTTAGGTTTTGATACGCTGCCTGAATTTCAGTCAGTTTATAAACTGCTAATTTTGCATGTTGACCGTAACATATATATATATATATGTATATATGGATCACTTTAACATATTGTTTCCCAGGAACCTCTCTTTAACATATTGCTTCCCAGGAACCTCTTTTTAACATATTGCTTCCCAAAAATAGACATTACACAACCAATTACAGTTACATTACAATAGTTTATAATACTGTATTTAGAGATTAGCTAGTCGAGAAAATGTAAATTTATGGACAACTTAACTTATTAAGCTTTGCCATTTTTTGTGAATGTAAAATATTTGGATCACCTGAAGATCAGGGCCCCCAGCCTTCTTTAGTTAGCCTTATAAGGCTAACTAACGAAAATATCACGACCTAACCTAACCAATCGTTAGGTCAACTGTACGCCCTTGACGATTGGTTAGGTTAGGTCAGGTCGTGATATTTTCGTTAGTTAGCCTAGATTACCAACCTCTTTCTAACTAACCAACCTTTCTCTTTTTAACATATTGCTTCCCAGTGTTAATCACTTTAACGTATCGCTTCCCAGGAGGGATCACTTTGACATATTGCTTCCCGAATGCTTTGGGAAGCAATATGTTAAAGTGATCCATATATATATATATATATATATATTATATATATATATCATACTTACAACCTTACAAAGGTTTCGCGCGATGATTTCTCATTTCGCGAAGGTCAAGCTTGTCGCCCCTCCTCTCGAGTTGGCCTGGTGAAGTAGTGAGTTGGATTCTTGCGCTCTCCACCTCACATAGATAGGTACGCCCGGCTCATCGGGGATTGTTCTGAGCCAGGCGTCTATATATATATATACAGGGCCGGATCTAGAAGTTGCGAGGCCCTAGGCCTATATATATGAAAATATGGACTTAATTATCGGTACTATACCAGCAATATTAGAATCCCGCATAGACAGAACTATGCCAGCACTTAAAAATTAAACCAAACCAAAATAATCACGCATGGAAATTGTATAAGAAATATAAATAAACCATACAAATAAGTATAAATTATAATATGAATCAAGATTTGTATCGAAAATATAAGACTGATTTCTAAGATTTATATAATATTATAGGTAATGACTTTCCATAGTATACAAACGTTTTTCATATGTGATGTATAAGAGATGTTGACATTTCATTTTTTATAATAGTGAGCGATCGACTTAGGCTAAATATTAATGCTTTAATATTTGGTTCAGATGCTCCTTGAATATTACAGCAATGCTTTTCTACTTTTCTTCGAGCTAAACTCTTCAATTAATTGAGAATAATCTAATGAATTTGTTATATCGTTTTCTATTGATAACATAGCTAATGATTGCAATCTCGCTTGAGACATGGTGGAACGCAAATATGTTTTAATAAGTTTGAGACGCGAGAAACTTCTTTCAGCCGAAGCAACAGTAACTGGGATGGTTAATACTATTCGAAGTGCAACATAAACATTAGGATAAATCTCACTTAGTTGTTTTTGCACTATATAAACAAGGGCATTTCCGAGATCTGTTTTCTCAGGTATAAACCTGCAAAGTACTTTAAGTTCTTCATAGAGTTCTAAATCATTAATATCACTTGAACAGAACGCGCAAAACGGCTTGAGCGAGGCCCCCTTTGGCGCGAGGCCCTAGGCGATCGCCTAGTTCGCCTATAGCTAAATCCGGGCCTGTATATATATATATATATATATATATATATATATATATATATATATGTGTTTAAAAGTGTGTATAGGTTAGCCGATTTTCTTTAAAATAATATGTGTAAAGGACAATGTACAGTATACATAAATGACTTGTTTACACAGGTGTAAATTCCATCGGTCAGAATTATTGAACATTAATTGGAGGCGGTGTCTCCGATACGATAATTCGATACCGAAATGAAATTGAATCTCGATTCTGTTTGAATGTCACTCAATTTAACATTCGCTGACTCATTTTAAAATGCTCCAGAATAATCAATGGTGTATGAAAGCCGAAAGCATATATATATATATATATATATATATGAAAATTATTTCACGAAAGTAACACGTGAATAATATTTATGATGAAAATAACCACGAAGGAAAATTGAAACACGAAATAGTGCTCAAGCACTTTTGTCTAATGACATCCTCAGGAACACTGAAATTAATTACGAGAGTGAGGCTATGTATAAATTAGGGTTATGACTTTTTAATTTTTTGTCATAAATATTGTTTCCTGTATCATCAATCGATGAACTTTTGCTTGAAAACAATAAAAAAGGGCCTAATTCTACAGAATTAAAAAAAAATGTCACCCCGAAAGCAAATATAGTATATTAGTATATTCGAGACAGCTGCATTGCACCATTCTAGATTGGTTACCTGATGATTATCATAAATTGTCCAATATCTTGCAACAATACCGAAAAGCACTAAATACTCTGGAAAATCACTGGAACAGAGACCCATCTGCAATAGCTATACCAAGGAGCAACCAATATTTATTATTTTATTAATTTTTAATTTTTTATTTTGGGGTGAAGTTTTTTCAAAATATATCGAAAAAAACTGTTATTTTCATTGTCAGGGGGCAAAAGTTCATCGATTTATGATACAGGAACATGAGGTTATAAAAATGTCATAACCCTAACAGTAGATCACAAAGAAAAAATAAATAAATAATAGGATTGGTGCAGAAAATATTTAGGAGGAGCATACAATTCAAATGGAACAGCTACCAGAGTTTTAGCGCCTTGCCCTTCTTATCTAAATCTGTTTTTGAATGAATTCAAAATAACAGGATCGAAGGAAAAAAGGTCCTGGTTAAAGGTTGAAATTGTTTGTAAGTTGAGTAATGGCAGACGCAAGAATGTTTCTATTAAGAATGTTACTTGAGTGAAACAAAGTTGAAGAATTATTCCAATCAATATAATGGGATAACTCTGACAAATGGGCAAAAAGAGCATTGGACGACTGTCCCGTTCTAAAGGAATATTGATGTTGTTTTACACGCGTGTTCAAATCTTTTCCCGTCTGTCCAATGGAAAAGAAGTCACATTGTTTACAAACAAATTTTATAGATAATTCCTGAATTATTGGTAGGCCTATTCTTTTTTATGACATTTTTCATACTATTGTCATATGAAAATACTTCATTAATGTTCAAAAGTTTAAGTACATTAGCAATGCCTAAAAAGCCTGGGAAAAATGGAAGTACTAGAATAATCTTTGATAAAGTACGAAGGTTACTTTCCACACAATAAAAGGTTCATTTTGATTTGTTGAGACAAGATTCAAAAAAAGCAGGTGCGTAACACAAATCACTTCCAATATTGTTGACTTTTTCTAACTCAACATCTCTGTATTCCGAACTGGCGATCTTAAGAGCGCGAGGAAACATTGAAGAAAATATGACTTTCTTGATGGGGGTGATATGTCCGGAGTAAAAGTGTACATTGGACAAATTGTTTTTTTTTTTTTCTGTTAGATACTAAACTTAAAACCTGGGCTTTCCCTATGTACACGCGCATCCAAAAACGGGATTGAGTTGTTTTGTTCCACTTCCAAAGTAAACTTAATGGTGGGGACTCGATTATTTAACTCAGTGGTTCTGAACCTTTTGATGTTCGCGACACACTATTATTAATGAGATACTTGAGTTTGGTGTTTTTTTGTTATTTCATCAATGTTCGGGCGTATGTATGATAGGCAAACTCTCATATCATCTTCAACGCAGCGACGTCTTTCTCCTTTTTTACATTTAATGGTTGTAAGTGATGAAAATCGCAATTCACAGAGATATGAAGTAGAAAACTGCATCAAAACAGCTAAAGCTTTTTTTGAAATTTCAGGATGTTCATTCTTAATGGAAATCCAGAAAGTATCTAGAGGAGATTCTGTATGTTTGATCTTCAGACTACGATCAGTTGAAATGGATGCCAACTCTTCTTGTTCAGATATTTTCAAATCAAAATTAGTGGAAATGAGAATGAATGGGTTGCATATTGCCTTCCAACGTTGTTAAATGATCAACTATGAGAGGAATTATTTCTTTGGAATGAGTTTCAGAGATCAGAGGAAACATTTCAAAATTACCATTTTTAATTGCATTTTTCCAAATGACTATTTTTTTTCTGAAATGCCGTTAACTTATCAGTAGACGTAAGAATGTTTTCATTTTTCCCCTGCATACTGGTGCTCAGACTATTAAGCTGTTTGAATATCTCTGCTAAATATGCCAGTTTGGTGCACCAAATCTCACAATTAAGATATTTACAAAAATTTTTGTTTCCTTCTCCTTCAAAAAAAGTTAGCAGCTTTTTTTTCAGCTCATATACGCGACATAAAACCTTCCCTCTTGACAACCATCGAACTTCAGTATGTAAAATTAAACGTTCGTATTGTGCATCTATATTTTTGCAAAGGTTTTCGAACAGGCGTTTTTAATGGCCTCATTTTCACGAAATTAACCATTTCGACAACTTGCTCTAGTAAATTTTTTAACTCAATTCCTAATGTCTTTGAAACAAGTACTTCCCTATGTAAAAAGCAATGAGTGAATATGGCATTTGGATTTTCCGTTTTTACGAGTGTAGTGAATCCTATGATTGATCCGATCATGGATGGAGCACCATCCGTACAAATACCAACACATCACTTCCATTTTGCTAAATAGCCAGTCAAAGTATCAAAGATGTCTCGACCTCTTGTGGTTCCTGGAAGTTCCTTGCAACAAAAGAATTGATTAACTATATTGGTTTCGTCAATAAAACGAATAAATGCCAAAAGTTGTGTTCTTCCACTAATATCAGTTGATTCGTCAACTTGCAAAGCAAAATCTGAATTTTGAAGTTTATTACATACGTTTTCTTCTATGTCAGCTGATAAATCTTTTATCCTGCTATGAACAGTATCATTAGGAACGGGAATCTTCATAATTTCTTTTTCTGCTTCGCTACCAAACATTCTCTTAACAATTTTACGGCACACAGGTATAATAAGTGATCGCTATAGTATGTGGTTTCATTTCTTCCGCAATAGCTTCTGAGATTTTGTAAGAAGCTATTTGAGCTTTATCAGACAATTTTATGATTTTTTCAAAATTAGTTGCTCGTTTTGATGGCTGGCATAATAATCTTTTGAAATAGTTCGAGTCTTTTCCCTGATCATTTGGATGTTTAGATATGAAATGTTTTTGTAATTTGCTAGGAACCATACTTTCATTCGCCAGTTTTTCACCACACACGACACATAATGGGAGAGGACAATTTTCATTTCCATACCAAGAAAAACCGAAACTCAAATAACTCTCATCATAATGGCGATGAACAGTTTTGGAAATCTTCCTCTGTTTATTTATCTGGGTGTTTTTCAAAGCATTATTTTCGTTATCATTGTTTTCACAACCATTATTGCTGCGTTTTCTTATAATAAATTTATCCATTTCGAGGGTGCTGCAATTATCATTGAATAGATTTAGAATAGCACTGCAAAACCACTTTGTCACAAAATAGGAAGAAAGCAGACTGAGAGCCACAGCCCACAGTACTGTCAACTTAAGGCGCCGTACATCTATATACAGGGTGTCCCATAAGTCCGGCATCATAGGAGAAATTCATATTTTTCTATTTCTACAAACCATAATTCATATTTTTCTCTTTCTACAGGCCATAATGTCTGTGAGCAAGGAAGAACGAATCCAGATAATTCTACTCATAGGAAATCGGAATCAAAGAGAGGCCGCTGCTGAATTTAACAGACTGCTAACACAGAGTTGTGTTAGCAGAATTGTTGCAAAGTTTAAGGAAACAGGATCCATAGAAGATAAACCACGCAGTGGACCTTCAAGGAGGTCCACTGACGATGATACAGCGACTGCTATCCTGGCTCATTTTAACAGAAGTCCCAATAAGTCTCTTCGGCGATTGTCCGCCGAGACAGGAGTGTCGAAAAGTAGCATCCATCGCATTCTTCAGGCTCACAAATGGCATCCATATAAACTTCAGATCCTACAGAAATTAAGCGAAGATGATCCCGACCGGCGGATGGAATTTTGTGAATGGGCTACGGAACAATATGCTCGGGATGCCAATTTCCCGTCCACCATTCTGTTCAGTGACGAGGCTGTTTTTTATGGAAATGGTGAGGTAAATCGACAGAACACCCGCTACTGGTCTCAAAACAACCCTCACTGGTATACCTCTTCAAAGGAACAAGGTGCATCTCGGGTGATGGTATGGTGTTAGGGTGTGTCAATTTGGGAGGTGAAAATTAATTTTTGCCAATTCCTTCACTGAGGGGTTTCAAAAATATGTTTTTGGATGTGAAGAATTCAAATCTGCTATTATTTTTGTGATTGCTCAACACTTAGCTTGGTAAATCTACGTTTGATTAAAATGCACATAAATTGCTCTCGGAAAACAACATTTATTAATTTTAGCTTCTCAAAATGTCAGGCAATGCTATAAAAATTTTAGTTTCTCTGCATAAAACATATCCTAGTAATCATAAAACATATCCTTGTAATCATAAAACAACATTAGAAAGTAATGACATCAGTAAAAAAAAATATTTAAACAACAAGTTTCATCAAGTCTTGCTTTGATTCGTTCTTGGACATCAGCCGCCGACTTGCTTCTTGGCCTCTGATATAGCCCTCACGTTTTTCATGTGTATACACCCTGCCTGCTGCCTCCGTGACTTGTTTCACACACCTCTCTATTGACTGAGCATGACAGGGCCACTGTGGAACTTGCATAGGCTTGTCAAAGAACTTCTTTACTTCCGCTGTAGTCAGTTTACATGTCAAAGGAGGTTCAAATACCCCGTTAGACCAGTCTGTCAGCTCCAACACGGAAGAAGCACTGGGGTTGGTGGAAGGTGTCTTCCTGGGACGTACAGAAAGATCTCCAATTGTGTCATCTCCTCCACCCCTCATGTCAACAATCTTTTGGACACTAGCTCTCCTCTCCTCACTGTCATCTGAGCACAAGAGTGTCTGGATTATCATTTCGCTGAATGCATACCATGCTGAGCGCTTGATGGTTGGCAAAACAGCATCCACTACAGCCTTCTTTTGCAGCCTAACTAGCCGCAGCTGAAACAAGATGTGGCGTGGACCTTCCACCCAAGAGTGTTTTTCTTTGATGTTGAACCAACAGGGGTAGTACACACCAACAATGTATTCCACTATCAGTATTAAGTTGTTGAGGGTTTTGCCTTTAAGGCCATGTTTTGAAACCCATATGCGACAAAGCCTGTTTGCTGTTGTCAACCACCTTGAATGGCTCACTGGACCAATTTCAAGAAGGGCCAGATCTGTGGGAAGTTCTCCTGTCCTTATGGCCTGTGTGATCCTATACCCGTACGCTTGATCAGTAGAGAGATACTTTACGACATTGTCACTCAGTGAAGTAAGAGGCTCTCCAATTGAGAGTTTGGTGAATGAAGGATCAATTTCAAGTTCGGTTGCAGTGTCTAGCATCTTGCCAATGTTACCTGTCCACTTGTTGTTAGACAAGGTCTTCCCATCCAGTGCTGTGATCAAGTGTCGCAGGGGTAACTCGTTAGTGTGGAGGGCACAAACCAACCAGATCAGCTTACGGCAAAGCTTGACCTCTACCCATTGCATGGAACCACCCTCCCAGCCAGTGTTAACATTTGTAGAATCACCTCCAATGGCCTGCAGGCTTTTATCAATGCCCTTCTTCTTCATGAAATCTACAAGATTATCAGCAATAACTTCAGCAGGTTTTTTTCTCGTTGAACCTTTCTCAGGAGTGAAGTGGTAGAGATATCTTCCACCTGGCTCACTGCACACAGAATAATGCTCTTCTTTGATGATGCTGGGGAACTGACGATCTGAATTGTCTGCTTTCAGCATAACTTTAGTTGTATCTTGACGGCCGTCAAAGAAGATGCAGTCAATTTCACCCTTCTTACAAAGATCATCAAATTCCTGATCCAGGGATCTCATAACTTTTTCTTGGCCCTCTTGACTTTATTGTGATCAACTACAAGTCTCTTGTCTTCTTCAGTGATCAAGCCAGCATCCATAAAGGCAGCAGTGGTGATGGTAGCTGTGGCACGCAGGCCAACACCATATCTGATGCGATGCATAGCAACATTAGGTATTTCTAATGTGTTGTACTCTGGCTTTTTATTGGAAGTTGAAGACGTGCTTGGTATTTCTAATGTCACTTCATAACTTCCATCCTTTCCATCTTGAGCATCAGCTATTTGTTCTTCATTTTCATCATCAGAGAAAATTATTTCATTTGATGGCATTGAAACATCCTGCTTACTTGTCTGCTTATATTCAGCAAGCCTTCTTCTTTCGTCTTCTTGCCGCTTCTGCTTTTTGACTTGTCTGTTGTGCTCAGGTTGATCTGGCAAGCCAATCTGATGTGGTCCAATAGAACCAGACTTGTCTCTCTGACCTTTAATGAAAGCAAGTTCCTTCACAGGGATCTTCATCTCCCTAGGGCATGTACAGTTAATGTGAGTTTCGTTTTTGCAACCAGCATCTGCAAGGCAGCCAAATTCAGAGCAGAGAACAATTTTACACTTGCAACTGAGGATGTCAAAAAGCTTGTCAAGGTTTGCAATGAAAGCCTCTTTGACATGTAGCTTTCCTCTCCCAAGAGATATGTTTTTGGCCTGCTCCCAGCTCTCTTGGATCTTGTTTAAGATTGTGACTCGTGAATTTACAACGGGGGCTACAAAAGAACTGTTTGCTCGTTCCCACTTTTCAAGCACTTTAGGGTAAATGTCCTTTGCAAGACTGGCTGCTGGGTAGTTTCTCACATCCTCACCACTTTGTTCTCTTAGCAGTAGCCCATATTTCAGAACGTCTCGCAGAGTTGGGAGTTCAGAGGGCAACAACTCTCTACCAGTTCCAATTAGGTTGCTCATATGTGTGAATGTCCCCAGTCTTGTCCTCCTTTTAGAAGCCATTGTAGGTCAATTCCCACTGGTTAGGATGGTAGCACTGACGGACAAGTAATCTTCAGCACACTGATGAATATGTTTCAACCTGTGAAATAAGCAAAAACAGCAGTGCATTATATATACAGCATATATAATTATTAATATAATAATTATTATATAATTCCACAAAAAAGTCAAAAAAGTCACTATTTTTATGTAGCTTCTTACCAAGCAAAACTAAATTATATTAAATTAACAAAAATATCTTTAGAATTCCTAAGTCATGCTGCAACTTTTTAGCACCCCTCATATTTGGAATTTGAAAGTTGAAAAATTCGACACACCCTAGTATGGTGTGGCATTTGGAAGGATCACATCATAGGCCCCCTCTTTTTCGATGAACATGTCACTGGAGGCACCTACCTACGTATGCTCAAGGAAGAAGCATTTCCCAGTGTCTTGAACGAAGAAGGAAATTTCCTAACATGGTTCCAGCAAGACGGCGCTCCTGCACATTACAGCACCCAAGTAAAGGAATACCTGTACCAACAATTCCCTGGTCAGTGGATAGGACGTCGAAGGCCTGTGGAGTGGCCAGCTAGAAGCCCGGATCTCACGCCACTAGATTTTTATCTCTGGGGCCACTTGAAAGCGCTGGTATACGCAGAGAAAATTAGGAGTGTTGAACATTTTCGGCAGCGCATTATTGGGGCATGTAACACAAAAGAATTGATTAACTATATTGGTTTCGTCAATAAAACGAATAAATGCCAAAAGTTGTGTTCTGCCACTAATATCAGTTGATTCGTCAACTTGCAAAGCAAAATCTGAATTTTGAAGTTTATTACATACGTTTTCTTCTATGTCAGCTGATAAATCTTTTATCCTGCTATGAACAGTATCATTAGGAACGGGAATCTTCATAATTTCTTTTTCTGCTTCGCTACCAAACATTCTCTTAACAATTTTACGGCACACAGGTATAATAAGTGACCGCTATAGTATGTGGCTTCATTTCTTGCGCAATAGCTTCTGAGATTTTGTAAGAAGCTATTTGAGCTTTATCAGACAATTTTATGATTTTTTCAAAATTAGTTGCTCGTTTTGATGGCTGGCATAATAATCTTTTGAAATAGTTCGAGTCTTTTCCCTGATCATTTGGATGTTTAGATATGAAATGTTTTTGTAATTTGCTAGAAACCATACTTTCATTCGCCAGTTTTTCACCACACACGACACATAATGGGAGAGGACAATTTTCATTTCCATACCAAGAAAAACCGAAACTCAAATAACTCTCATCATAATGGCGATGAACAGTTTTGGAAATCTTCCTCTGTTTATTTATCTGGGTGTTTTTCAAAGCATTATTTTCGTTATCATTGTTTTCACAACCATCATTGCTGCGTTTTCTTATAATAAATTTATCCATTTCGAGGGTGCTGCAATTATCATTGAATAGATTTAGAATAGCACTGCAAAACCACTTTGTCACAAAATAGGAAGAAAGCAGACTGAGAGCCACAGCCCACAGTACTGTCAACTTAAGGCGCCGTACATCTATATACAGGGTGTCCCATAAGTCCGGCATCATAGGAGAAATTCATATTTTTCTATTTCTACAAACCATAATTCATATTTTTCTCTTTCTACAGGCCATAATGTCTGTGAGCAGGGAAGAACGAATCCAGATAATTCTACTCATAGGAAATCGGAATCAAAGAGAGGCCGCTGCTGAATTTAACAGACTGCATCCAGCCCGCTAGCCAATAACACAGAGTTGTGTTAGCAGATTTGTTGCAAAGTTTAAGGAAACAGGATCCATAGAAGATAAACCACGCAGTGGACCTTCAAGGAGGTCCACTGACGATGATACAGCGACTGCTATCCTGGCTCATTTTAAAAGAAGTCCCAATATGTCTCTTCGGCGATTGTCCGCCGAGACAGGAGTGTCGAAAAGTAGCATCCATCGCATTCTTCAGGCTCACAAATGGCATCCATATAAACTTCAGATCCTACAGAAATTAAGCGAAGATGATCCCGACCAGCGGATGGAATTTTGTGAATGGGCTACGGAACAATATGCTCGGGATGCCAATTTCCCGTCCACCATTCTGTTCAGTGACGAGGCTGTTTTTTATGGAAATGGTGAGTAAATCGACAGAACACCCGCTACTAGTCTCAAAACAACCCTCACTGGTATACCTCTTCAAAGGAACAAGGTGCATCTCGGGTGATGGTATGGTGTGGCATTTGGAAGGATCACATCATAGACCCCCTCTTTTTCGATGAACATGTCACTGGAGGCACCTACCTACGTATGCTCAAGGAAGAAGCATTTCCCAGTGTCTTGAACGAAGAAGGAAATTTCCCAACATGGTTCCAGCAAGACGGCGCTCCTGCACATTACAGCACCCAAGTAAAGGAATACCTGTACCAACAATTCCCTGGCCATTGGATAGGACGTCGAGGGCCTGTGGAATGGCCAGCTCGAAGCCCGGATCTCACGCCACTAGATTTTTATCTCTGGGGCCACTTGAAAGCGCTGGTATACGCAGAGAAAATTATGTGTTGAACATTTGCGGCAGCGCATTATTGGGGCATGTAACACCATTACTCCTGACATTATTCACCGTGTGCTTGCTGACTGGGTATCACGTCTGAATTTATGTATTGAAAACAATGGTGGACATATTGAGCACGTTCTGTAAATAAAAGCTTTTGTTTTGCCTTTTTTTATTATTTTTCCTATGATGCCGGACTTATGGGACACCCTGTATAATAATAAATAATTATAAATATATGTACGATATATATAATGATTATAACTATATCCTAAAAAGTAATTATAGACCTAATAGTTGGGGAGTTATAGAAAATAATCCGTAATAGCAAATTACTATTCTGTTTTAATGCAGTTTACTAGGTAACTGGCAATTAGATTTACGAAAGTTTTCGGACGTTCTCATGAAATCACGTGACATCCACCAGGCTTTAAGAATTATCTTTTAAGTCCTTAAAAAATTACTTTAATATTATATATAAACACACAGAAATACCTTTAATTATAATACGAAAATTATATTTTTCATAAATATTTAATTATGTTTATTATTATTATTATTTCATCAGCATCATTTTCTGTAATATCATATAATAATCAAAATTATTTTTGCAGTTTATTAAAGTTCCCAGAAATGTTTTTATTTTGGTGGTTAAAACGTTTTCTTTGCTTATTCAAAATGGGACTACTTGGAAATTTAGATCGAAACTTAGTTTGTTCTGGATGAGACGCTGGTTTGAGACTGAATATTTAGCCGAGACTAAATTTTCACATCAAAATACCAGTAGAAATATAATTGCCGTCACTTTTTCGCGGCGCACCTCAGAAGGCTTCGCGGCACACCGGTTCAGAACCACTGATTTAACTGAACGAGGAAGTCATCCAGGTCACGCCTCATGGGCCAGATACACAAAATATCGTCGACGTATCGCAACCATGGGATGCCAACCCCAGGATTCTCGGAATGTAAGTTATTTCGAAAAACTCCATATAAATATTGGAGAGGAGAGGCGACAAGGGATTACCCATCTTTGGTCATCCCAAAAACCTGTTGATAATATTGACCATTAAATATGAATTTGCAGTCTTTGATGCAAAGTTTAATGAGTTCCAAAACAATGTGTACAAGTAGTGGCAGGTCATACTTATGTAATTCCCGTGAGAGAAAGTCAAGCATGTCGTCAATTGGCACTTTTGTGAATAATGAACAAACGTTGAAACTGATCAATCTGTCGTTGGTTTCAGTGCGTATATTACTCAGTTTTTCAGTAAGATCCATGGATTTTTTTACATGTGAATCAGAGACAGTTCCGAGAATGGGAGACAAAACTTTGACAAGCCATTTGGAGAGTTTATAAGTAATAGAACCTACAGAGCTAATAATAGGGCGCATAGGGTTGACAGGTTTGTGGGTTTTAATAAGACCGTAAAGGTAGGGAAGAGAAAACGAAGTGGCTGTGAAAAGCAGAATTAAGTCCTTATGATTTTTAAGAATACGTTTCAGGCCACTATGGAATCATTTGATATTTTATATTTTAATTGTATTAATTGCATAATTTCATGTTTTAATTTTTATTTTCGCTGCGATATTTGTCAATATTTAAATTGTTTTAAGTTCATAGTTGGTTTTAATTGTGCATATATATATATATATATATATATATATATATATATATATATATATATATATTATATATATATATATATATATATATATATAATTTTTAGCACTGAAGATGACATTAGAAATGTCGAAAGCTCTGCATATTAAATGTTTGTGTATATATATATATATATATATATATATATATATATATATATATATATATATATATATAAATATATATAATTATATATACACATTTTATTTTATGCAAGAAGGAGGGGACACGGGCGAATGCCCGCAAAAACGGCCACGGTTTTGGAGATGCCTGAACACTCTGCATTTGAAAGATTGGAGGTCATAGACAGGGGCAAAGATGGATTGAGGAAGCTTGTTCCAGAGTTCACCAGTTGAGTAGATGAAAGATTGAAAATACCTATTAACCCTTGCGTTAGAGAGTTGGACAGAAAAGGAATGAGAATGTGTGAAAAGTATGGTGGTGCGTGCTCTCCTTAAAGGAGGAGGACTGCAGTTAAAGAGTTCAAAAGGGCAGTGTCCGTTATAATAGCGATAGTAAAGAGAGAGTGAGGCAATATTCCGGCGAAGAGAGAGTTACAAGGAGCTACAAGGAAAATAAGTACCTCAAAAGGCCTTGCGGCCCATAACGAGGAGGTACCAATGGCAACGGGTGCCAGGGAAAATTTTGTACACACTCAAATAGTGTGCAAGATTTGGTCTAACCTTTTCTTGAACTGATCCACAGAGGAACTGTTCATAACTTCTGAAGGTAACCTGTTCCATGTGTCACAGATCTTATACGTAAAGTATTTCCCACACACACCAGTCCTAAACCGTTTCAAATCCAACTTCCAACCATTGTTGCGAGTTGGGTTATCATTTAAACTAAACATACTTCTAAAATCGACATCGTTGAACCCGCGTAAGAGCTTGAAAACCTCGATCAGTTGACCGCGCAGCCTCCGAGTTTCAAGCGAAAACAAGTTCAGGGCGCGTAACCGTCGATTGTAGCCCATATGCCTAACGGAAGGGATTAACTTTGTGGCCCTCGCCTGCACTCGCTCCAGCCTCTCAATATCTTTCCTGAGGGTGAGCGACCAGAACTGCACAGCATACTCCAGGTGCGGCCGAACCAGGGAATTGTACAGAGAGAGCACAATCTCCTTGTTCCGAAACTGAAATTGCCTCCTGATATAACCCAATAGTTTCTGGGCTTTCTTTTCCACCTCTACGCACTGTTTCGTAAACTTAAGGTCGCTGCTAATTAGCACACCCAAGTCCTTTTCTAAATCAGTCACCTCGATATGACTCCCCAACATCGAGTAGTCCGACTTGGGATTGGCGTAGCCAATGTGCATCACTTTGCATTTACCCAAGTTAAACGGCATTTGCCATTTTTCGGACCACTCTCCTATCCTACCAAGGTCCGCACGCAGTTCCTTGATCGCTCGCTTCGGGCGTCTCAACATTGGCCCCAAGCTTGGTGTCATCAGCGAATTTGGCGATCCGACTGACGATGCCACCGTCAATATCATTTATGTAAATGATAAACAACAGTGGCCCCAAAACGGAACCCTGAGGAACCCCACTAGTGACCGAGGCCCAACCCGAACTAGCCCCTTTAATTACAACCCTCTGCCGCCTATTCCTCAGCCAGTTTTCAATCCACCTACCTATTTCCCCACCGATACCCAGCGCACGCACTTTCGCCATTAGCCGGCGATGAGGTGCCTTATCAAAGGCTTTCTGAAAGTCGAGATAAAGTATATAAATCGCCCTACTCTCATCATACTCACTCAACATGACGTGGAAAAACTCGAGCAAGTTGGTGAGACACGCCCTATGCCGTCTAAACCCATGTTGGGAGTCCCCAAGCAGCTTGTAGGAATCCAAATGGTCAACGATCCTATCCGCTATTATCCCCTCTAATAATTTACCTACAACTGAAGTGAGACTAATGGGACGAGGGAGGGATTGAAGACAGTCATGAGAGGCGGGGAATTGATAAGACGAAAAACCTTTGATTCCACCTGGTCTAGTAGAGTTGTGTGGGTTGAGCCACCCAACACATGAGAATCGTACTCCATACAAGGGCGAAGACCCCTGTACAGAGACAGCAAATGAATGGGAGTGAAGAAACTGCGGAGCCACTACAACATACCTAACCTTCTAGAAGCCGTTTTAGAAAGAGAGTATATGTGATCTTCCCAGGAAAGATCAGGAGAAAAGGAAACGCCAAGAATGTTAAGAGAAGAGGAGATTGACTTGTGTATTGTTGAAGGTAAGGAGATAGTCATGTGGAAGAGTGTGACGAGGAGACAGATGGAGGAACTGAGTTACTGAGGCATTGAAAGACACATATTTGTCTCTGCCCCAATCAGAGATAGTAGAAAGATCAGCGGTCAGGTGTACCATAATCGTCCTACGCGAAGGATGGAGTGACTGTTGAGAGGGATGCTTTGTGAAGCGGGTGGAGAAGTAAAGAGTAGAATCATCGGTATAGGAGTGGATAGGACAGGAAGTGCGACTTAATAGGTCATTGATAAATAAAAGAAAAGAGTCGGTGACAGGACACAGCCCTGAGGAACACCACTGTTAACAGCTTTAGGAGAAGAACAGTGACCATCTACAACCGCAGCTACAGATTGGCCAAAAGGAAATCAGAGTTGAAGGCACAGATAGAAGGAGAGAAACCGAAGGAGGTCAGTTTCGAAATTAAAGATTTGTACCGGACTCTATCAAAAGCTTTTAATATGTCTGGCGCAATAACAAAGGTTTCACCGAAATCCCAAAAGGAGGATGACCAAGAGTCAGATGTAGATGCAAGAAGATTGCCAGTAGAGCGTTCCTTGCGGAATCCTTATTGACAATCTCAAAGAAGAATGCGAAAAGAGTGATGTTTAAGAATCTTCCTATTAAGGATAGATTTAAAAACTTTAGAAATGTAAGAAACTAAAGCAATTGGATGGTAGTTGGAGGGTTGAGAGCGTTCACCCTTCTTTGGGACAGGCTGAATGAAAGCGAACTTCCAGCAGGAAGGGAAAGTACAGATGAAAGGCAAAAACGAAAGCGTTTACCTTGGGAGGGTGTTAGGCTGTTAGCACAGAAACACAGTTCTTGAGAACAGCAGGAGGAACACCATCAGGACCGTACACCTTCCTAGAGTTGAGCCCAGATAGAGCAGAAAGAACATCTTTGGAAGAGATTCTAATTTCAGGAATAATTAAGTCAGAGGGAAGAGGAGATGGAGGAACAGCACCGGAATAGTTCAGGATTGAGTTGGAGGTGAAAGTATGAGCAAAGAGTTCAGCTTTGTCATGAGAAGAGACGGCAACTGAGCCGTCGGAATGGAAAAGAGGAGGGGAAGAAGAAGTAAAGGTGTTAGAGGGGTTCTTAGCAAAATGCCAGAAAGAGCGAGAAGAATTTGAGTTGGATGGGTTTCACATTTTTGTCGGATGAAAGAATATATAATATATATACAGGGCGTCCCAAAAAAATGTATACACATTTTAAATACTTATAAAGGCAGTGTTTATTAAAATACATTTCATTTTCAAAATGTAATAGAATCTACAGACATTATTTAATTGTTTTGTCAACGCCTGTTTTCAAACTGACGTCCGTTCTGGTCCAGGCACTGCTGATAACGCGAAGCAATGGAATCGCAAACATCACGAAACATTTCGTTTGGTATTTGTGTGCATTCTCGTTCAGTGGCTGCTCTCAATTCAGCGACTGTTGCAGGTTTTATAGCGTAGACTTTGTCTTTTAAGTATCCCCATAAAAAAAGTCTAGTGGTGTGAGGTCTGGTGAACGCGGAGGGTATTCTACGAAACCCCTTCGTCCAATCCACATCCACATCGTGCCAAGTACCACTCGCAATACTCCACTCTTCGGTCCGGATCATCTTCATTAATAGCATGGACTAATCTTGGAATGTAACTTTTCCATTGACAGCGCTTCAAAATGCGTTGGACAGACGATTCTGAAATTCCTACCTCACGACTCGCTTGCCGCACAGATTTTCTTGGACTTTGGTGATACGTTTCCAGTACTTTTTCTTGCTTTGTGGGGCTTGTCGATGTCCGTGGTCTTCCGGAACGCTTCTTGTGGACATTCTGAACAGTTCCATCGGCTTCAAACTTATCTCTAATTCGAGTGATGGTAAGTCGCGTTGGTGGATCTGTTTGAAACTCCCTCCTAAACTGTCTTTGCACTTCAACTGCGTTTTCACACTTCCAGTAGCATTTTAGAATGAATTTCCTTTCTTCAAAGCTTAGTCTGACTGCCATTATTAATTCTAATGGGTTTAACTTGGAAAGAAAGAAACATCAATTGAGCTATCAGCTGTTAAAGTGTGTATACATTTTTTTGGGACGCCCTGTATATATATATATATATATATATATGCCGGGTGATTACAAAATAATGATCTTCCTGATTTAAAAATTTATTGTGAAAAAACTAACAAAACTACAGCGAAAGGCAAGATATACAAATAAAGAAGAACTCAGAAAGTTTTATCTACAAGCTATTGACGTTCAATATGAGTTAGTTTGTGGCTCTGCAGACATCAAAGCGGGTATTCTGTTTCCCTCCATACATTTTGTAGCATATCATACTGAACTTTTCTAACAGCCTCACATATTCTTTCCTTCAAATGTTCCAAAGTTGTTGCCATTGGTCGAACAAAAACTTCATTTTTGACATAGCCCCAGAGGAAGAAGTCCAGCGGGGTTTAGATCGGGCGAACGAGCGGCCAAGGAATGGGCCCCCCACGCCCGATCCAACGATCAGGCAATTGCTCATTCAGGAATGTTGTAACCTCAAAAGGAGCCACAAAAGGAGCTCATATTGAACTTCAATAGCTTGTGAATAAAACATTCTGAGTTCTTCTTTATTTGTATATCTTGCTTTTCGCTGTAGCTTTGCTAGTGGATGGAAGAAGGAACTCTTGTAGGAAAATTAAATCCACTATAGTCCGAATAAGTAATGGTAAATGACAAACACTATACAGTAGTTTTTTCTTTTTCATGATGTTAGCGGCCCGTTGCCCACGTCGGGCTAACATCATGAAAAAGAAAAAAAACTATAGTGTTTGTCATTTACTATTACTTATTCGGACTATAGTGGGTTTAATTTTCCCACAAGAGTTCTGTGTGTATCATGAAAAACCTCAGGGGACCTTTCTGAGTTCAATCCTATATATATATATGACATCCTCAGGAACAGTGTTCCTGAGGATGTCATTAGACGAAAGCGCTTGAGCACCACTTTGTGTTTCTTTTCCCTTCGTGGTTTTATTCATCATAAATATTTTTCACGTGTCACTTTCGTGAAATAATTTTCATATATATATATATATATATATGATTAAATCCACAAGGAAAAAGAAAAATGATTCCAAGGCCATTCGTGTATTCAGAAGTACACCTCGTCAGGGAATGAATACACGAAAGGCCTTGAACTCATTTTTCTTTTTCCTTGTGGGTTTGCATCATTCATTTATTTCACGTGTTTAATTGTGAAATTCATCCCATATATAACCTTTGGTTAGCTTCCGCCCGAATTGTTCATTCTGACGAAGGTCAAGCTTTTCACTCCACCTTAGACCTACAGTTTAACGTGGAATCCAAACCACGCCCCACCAGCAGCCCAGCGTCTAGGCCACCCAGGGTACCCATTTATCTA
Organism: Bathynomus jamesi; assembly: GCA_023014485.1. Classification (NCBI taxonomy): domain Eukaryota; kingdom Metazoa; phylum Arthropoda; class Malacostraca; order Isopoda; family Cirolanidae; genus Bathynomus; species Bathynomus jamesi. The sequence continues at coordinate 368,904 of JAJOZX010003980.1, forward strand.
CCAACCACTTTCTTTATTGTGTGGAAGGATGAACAGCTGAGTTTTGCTGCGCGCCAGCCGTAGTCACCGGGTCTCGAATCCGGGGCCGATGGATTCGTAGTCAGCAACGCTAACCACTACACCACCGAGGCGCATATATATATATATATATATAAAGCAGACAAGTCTAACACCATAGTTATTAATATACAGTATATACACAGTATATCTTATTGAAGACTTTATGTTTGAGAAATGGGTCTAAATGGGATTTCTAGTCATGTAAATATAAGTTGCTGTCATTTGTGTTATTACATTATTCTAAATAATCTCTCTCTCTCTCTCTCTCTCTCTCTCTCTCTCTCTCTCTCTCTCTCTCTCTCTCTTATAGTTTTATACGCGAGATAAAATGTTTAGTGTTTATGCTTTTCGTTGCGCGTTATCGAATTGCAAAGAGAAAGAGGTTTGTATAGGCCGGGAATTATTCATTTTCTTTTGTGAAGTCCTCAATACACACTTGCGCATACACAACACAGACATCCACACACACACACACACATGTTGTACAGTGTTGAAAGAGCTGTGACCCCCATTTCGGGGGTGTTGACCTGATGATACATTGTCGTCTGAATCAGTGCCCCTTTATTTCAATCAATTCTGGAGGGAGAGATTGCGATATCATAGGAGTATAATTCATTTTAGATATTCGGCCAAGCACCACGATACTATTTCACATTCACTGATGAAATAACGACTTCTCTTTAATAAATAAGTAAATAATTACTTGAGAAAAACTGCAGGATATAAATTAAGTTATATAGTGTAGCGTTTCAGCGTATCTTTTATATTTAACACTTTCTTCTAATGCATAACTAGGTTCACGAGATAAGTGTACGGTGGCGTGAAAGAACTCTGAAACTACTTTTTTTTCATTTGTTTTTCCTACTTTCCTATAACCCTTCTTTCATCACTTTCTCTGTCAGCAGTGGTGGCACCTGGAAGAGCCTTGTCCGTTTTATATTTTGGAAATATACTATTTTTGTGTGAGGGCTTTGTTAGCTCATAAGTGTAAATATACAGGAGAGATTTTAGGTATGTTTTTATTATTCTGTCTTTCTTCTCTCCTTTTCCTAGCGTACTTCTTTTCTGGGCTAACTTAGAGTGGATTTTCGGGTCTTTGTTAGCTTCTCTCTCTCTCACACACACACACACACACACACACACGCACACACACAGCAGTTTGTTCAGTGTTTGCCGTTTCCTCGGCAGAGAACGGCATCGATTTTGCAGTTGTTGGAGTTAACTGGGAGGCAAAGGAAGTTCATAGCAGACGAAGTCTTTTACTCGCTCCTCCTCCTCCTCCTCCTCCTCCTTCTCCATATCACAGAACCCTTTTAAAAGGGGATGTTCAGTGTTTATAATCTGCCTACAGTACAAATAACAGATACTCTATACTGAAAAAGAATGTGAGCAGATGACTAAAAATTTGTACAGTCACCTTTTAAAGTTATTATTGTAATGATAATGATAATGATGATAAGCTTTATTGGCAGGATATAAATCCTATAAAACACATGTTTCTCTCTCTCTCTCTCTCTCTCTCTCTCTCTCTCTCTCTATATATATATATATATATATATATATACACACCCCGCAAGGGGTTCTAAGCTCGTGCTCTTGAGTGCTTTTTGTGCTCGTTTGTACGTGCTTGTTCCTGGAGGTTTCACGTACGCCCTCCCGGCCCTAGCACCCAAGGATGATGGGGCTCGACCCTGCAGTCCTTGTCATCCTTAGTCTTTTTCCACTTCGACTGTCCCCTCCACCCTTTCTTTTTCCTCTGTCTTTCCTCTCACTTTTTCTTTGTTTTTCCGCCGAGATATGCCTTTTTAAATAGAGGCGAATCGGTTCTTCCCGAACTTTAAAAAAAAAAAAATATATATATAGATAGGTAGATAGATAGATAGATAATAGAAGATAGATAGATATATTTAACATCATGGTCGTTTGTGTAATGTAATGTGACGTGTTGTGTTTTGTTGTTTTTTTTATGGAGTTTGGGTGCGGAGTTATCTGCCAAGTTGTGTTTTTGCTTTGCTTTAAATATCATTCCGAGCGACTGTTCGTTCTTCTTCTGTTTTTGCATTAAATAATAAGAAATAATTGCCAGTTTTTATATTTAGTTTATAAGTTCGGTATTGCGTTTACTGCGTTTGAACTTCATGTTTGTGTTTTTTGTGAATAGGTACTTCGTTGTGGTCATATTTCTCTACCTCTTATTTTTAAAATTTCATTCACTCACTGCTTCGCGTCATAAATTAACACTTTAAATTTATACACAAATAATTGAGTCGAGGCTTTTTCACTTTTTATAAAATTATTCATTTTTTAAAATTTTTATCCCATCATCAACATTTCATAACTTTGAGCCGAAATTGCATTCAACCCTTTTGAGGGTGTGTGTGTGTGTGTGTGTGTGTGTGTGTGTGTGTGTGTGTGTGTGTGTGTGTGTTATTTCCTTGATGGAATAAGTTAGTTTTCATAAATTGAATAAAATGTCGCTTTAACTTTGAGGTTAATATTATTCATTAACTATTTCTTCGAGCAACATGCTCCCCCCCTCTCCCAAAAGAATGAAATCCAAGTCGCCTATTATTAATGTTGTTTTTAATTGTATAGTTTAACTTTCGTATGGAACAGCCAGGTTACCATGACAGAGGGTACCTACAACTTAACGTGAAATTTGAACTACTGGTCACTACATCATCTAAACGCGGAAGACGGTCACTCATCCAGCTTCTACCCAAACGATGATTACTCAACTGAACCGACCTTAGCAGCGCAACGCTGTCTCCAGACGTTTTGTGGCCCATTTTTTTCATATTTATCAAAAACAATCTTCCTAAATTTATTTAATAAAACGCGCTTGAAAAGAGAACGATTACTTTGAGCAATTTATTACGAAATGTTGGTTATTAGATGGTTGGTTTCGGCCATCCACGTGACAGACTCAAAAGACACCTTGACTTTATTTATTTACTTGCGTGAGGGTCAAAAAGAGCCAAAAATGGATTTAAATCATTGTCTTAAAATACTCGAAAAGATATACTAACAATTTGTGTTCAACTCTCTCTCTCTCTCTCTCTCTCTCTCTCTCTCTCTCTCTCTCTCTCTCTATATATATATATATATATATATATATATATATATATATATATATATATTTCATAAACGATTAAAACATCATTAAAATATTTATGGGTATTTGAATGTGTAGAATCACTATTTGCAGTAATTGATGTCATATCCGGTTCGCTGATTGGCTGGTGGGCTGGCTGGTTTGAGGTGGTCCATTTGACCAATCCCGTTCTAGATTTTGCCTTTAGCATTATTATATGTAGAAAATGCTTCTAATCTTACGTCACGCTCTTGGCACTATCAACAGCAGGTTTATCTAGCCGAATATATATATATATATATATATATATATATATATATATATATATATAATCTTGAATTCTGTATATTTCCGTTAAGAATGTGCATTATATATGGAATATATAAACGCGCGCGCACACAGTTTATATATATATATATATATATATATATATATATATATATATATATATGGTGTGTGGTTAGCGTCGCTAACTACGAATCCATCGGCCCCGGGATCGAGACCCGGTGACAGCATGCGGCGCGCAGCAAAACCCAGCAGCTGTTCATCCTTCCACACAATAAAAAAACATTGGTTGGTAAATAAATGGGTGCCCTGGATAGCCTAGTGGTTAAGACGCTGGGCTACTGCTGGTGAGGCGTGGTTCGGATTCCACGTTAAACTGTAGGTCTAAGGTGGAGTGACGAGCTTGACCTTCGTCAGAATGAACAATTCGGGCGGAAGGAAAACCAAGGTAACCAAGGTATAGTGAAACTCGTCTACAAATATCGGTTGTGAAAACGTGATTTGAGGTTCTTTTTTAAAAAAAAATTTGTAAAATGGTTTTAATGATTTACATTTATTTTTTTTAAGTGATTAACTTGAGATTAAATTAAAGAATTGTTCTCTTTGTTTCAGGTGAGTTTGGGACGCTCAGGAGCAGAACCGTTTTCAAGAAAAACCGCCCTAATTTCAGTTAATTGGAGTGCAGCGTTGACTGAAACGTTGGTATGTTGTATGTTGTATGTTGTATGTAGACTACATTCGTATTTCGTACGAAGGTCGTGTATATGTTTTGTATAAATAAAAGTATTCACTGGAGGACGATTCTGGATTTTAATCCGAGTATGAATCCGTGCATGGATGGTTTCAACCTCTTTACCGAGTCATCCTTTGCGGTTATTTTCGGATGTGATTCTTAATCCAGTTTCATTTAACCTTCTTAATCGATGACAAATCTGAAGTTCTTCCGAATCCGAATCCCTCCCGGGATTCGGATTTGAATCCAGACTTAAATTCGAATTCGCCGAGTTAAGATGCGAAATTTTAGAGAGAGAGAGAGAGAGAGAGAGAGAGAGAGAGAGAGAGAGAGAGAGAGAGAGAGAGAGAGAGAGAGTTACAAGGAAAAGAAGTACCTCAAAAGGCCTTGCGGCCCATACCGAGGAGGTACCAATGGCAACGGGTGCCACGGAAAATTTTCTACACACTCAAATAGTGTGCAAGATTTGGTCTAACCTTTTCTTGAAATGATCCACAGAGGAACTGTTCACAACTTCTGAAGGTAAACTGTTCCACGTGTCACAGATCTTATACGTAAAGTAATTCCCACACGAGAGAGAGAGAGAGAGAGAGAGAGAGAGAACGTGTGTCATGTGTCATATTTTAAAAATAAGTGTTTCATTCTTTTCATTGTTACTATCTTTATTTATTTCTTATTATATTCATATTCGTTTTAAACATTTCAAATTTGATAACGATATACAGGGTGTTTCATAAATCCGGTCTCATAGGAAAATTTATTTTAAATTAGATTTACAAAAGTTATACATTAGAACTAAAAAAAAAAATTTCAAGTTGATGTCTTGTTTTGGGACCTTTTTTTTGTTGCAGGTAGAATAACACGCAATGGCTAATATAGGAATGAGTTGCACTCGTGAGGAAAAGGCGGAGGCGGAGTGAGTGTAACTCACTTCCATATTAGCTATTGCGTGTTATTCTACCTGCAACAAAAAAAGGTCCCAAAACAAGACATCAGTTTGAACAATAGTTTAGTTCCAATCTTATGTATTACTTTTGTAAACTTATTTAAAAATAAATTTTTCTACGAGACCGGACTTATGGAACACCCTGTGTGTGTGTGTGTGTAAAAAATTATTAAATTTACTTACAAATTTATAAATTTCTTTACAAAGAGTTTATAATATACATTATGGTCGAAAAAATCCTGAGCGTTTGCAGTGACGTTCATGAGTATTCGTACAGAGAAATATTTTAGTTATATTCGCCCTTATCTTTTGCACAATGCATACGATAACACAGGCCGACAATGGTTTTGGGGTCTGGCTAATTATATGTGTCCTGGAGTAATTAATGCATTCTGAGTTAAAAAATGATATCTATTTTTCTACATCAGCCACAGATTTTTCACAAAATGTCATATTGTTTTTTTCCATTTCGGAATAAAATACAGAAAAATGATACCGGAGTGTTCATCATGACAAAGTTCGAAACCAAGTGCTGGTTACCGATATTTCTAGTATAATCTCTCACATGTATAATAATCTGTCCTCTATTTTCTTCACTTTAATTGAGTTTTGTCCATTTTTTTATCAAAATGTACACAAGTTGTTATTTGTGTATACGAAATACATCGTAGAAGGTAAGGAAAAACATGTTTTCCTTTTGCTTTTTTCCCTTATGTGATACGAGAAAATGGATGTCCCTTTTGAAATCAGTGTAGCAAACTTAAGGAAGATCACATATTAGAACATAAACCCCATTCTACAAGTTTCAGTTTGCAGGCCTATGTAATTATGAAAAGTTTACCGTTCGTTTGGAAAAAATTAACAAATAAAAAAATTAGTTCAGCTCCAACATATAATGTAAAACATCAAAGAATTTAAGGAAAAAAAACGTTAAAATGCAAAGGTTTTCGTACATTTATTTACAAAATGATTTGATATTTTGTGTGTCCACTTTTGGCTTCAAGAATTGAAATTTTTTATTAGGAGTTAACTGTTATTGATTAGAGACTATTAGGGATGTCACGGGTACCCGACCCGATCGGGTAATGTACTACTCGATGATACCCTACCCGATCGGGTAATTGCTAAAAATCGGGTACGGGTAGTAAAAACCAATTCTAATTTAATTTTAATTTTATGTTTTGCAGGTTTTCTTGATATATTTTTTTATATAATATTTTTTAACAAAACATTCAAATGGCAAATCGTAGTATGTTTGGGACTATTTTGTCATTGATAAATTAGATAATAGTAAAGCCAAGTGCTTGAACTGCACACAGTTAATAAAGTCGCGGTACTAAACCAACAATTTTGGAACGTCTTCAATACCCGATCGGGTACCTGTACCCGATCGGGTATTACATTTCGGGTACCCGTACCCGATTACCCGGTAAAAGCGCTACCCGTTGCATCCCTAGAGACTATTGACAATTCTGAATTCTAGAATTTTCTCTTTGAATCTTCATGGGAGATGGATGACTGTACAAGCCATTAGTAAGCAATGGGTCATCTTAAGAGATCTTAAGAGTTATAGGGAGATAGAAGAAGAACTTCGAATTCTATTTATGACAGTTGCTGCAGTTATGAAGAAATGGAAAGGCTTTGGAACAATCAAAACTTTACCAAGGTGTGGACGACCTTGCAAGATTTCAAAACGTACAGCTAGACGGATTGAAAAGATGGCTGTTCCGAATTCACGAGTGACTGCAGGTGATGTTTGCCAAACATTAAGACTGTCTAAGATCCATGTCCATCCCTCTACTATACGTCATACAGTGAGAAAGAATGGTCTGCATGGAAGAGTTGCACAAAGAACACTTCTGCTACGAAAAGTGCACAAAGACGCTCGTTTAAAGTATGCCAAGGCTCATCAAAATGATGGCGTTGCATTCAGGAAGAATTTTCTGTGGACAGACGAGACCAAAATTAAATAATTCGGGAACAACGAGCATCGGTATGTTTAGCGAAAATCAAATATTGCATTCGGGGTAAAAAAATCCTTCCTACGGTTAAACATAGTGACCGTAGTTTGTTTCTTTGGTGATGCTTTAGTGCTTCTGGTCCAGGAAAAGTTTGTTCTCATCAATGGAATCATGAATTCGAAGAAATATCAGAAAATTTTAGAAGAAACTGTATTACCTTCAGTTCGGGAGTTGCTAATGGGTCGCAACTGGGTACTGCAACAAGAAAATGATTCAAAATATAGAAGTAAGAGCGCCATGAAATGGCTTCAACAAAGAATTTCAAGCTTCTCGAGTGACCCAATCAAAACCCAGATCTCAATTCAATTTAGAATTTATGGTTTTGATTCGTAAAAAAAAAGCTGTCCGCAAGAGAAACCCTTCGAATCTGAATGTATTGCAGCAATTTTCTTTAGAAGAAGGGTTAAAATTTGTATTGAAAGATGTCGAAAACTTCTGGGAAAATATGCAAAATGAATCATTGAAGTCGTTCAAAGAAATGGTGGACAAAGTATTACATAATTTTGGAAGTAAATGTACGAAAACTTTGCATTTTAATTTTTTTTTTTATTTTCCCAAATTCTTTAGTGTCTTACATTATATGATGGGATTGAACTAATTTTTTTTTTAATTTTTCTAAACGAACGGTGTATCCTACGCATGGCACAAAAGATAATGAAAATATAACTGAAATATTTCTCTGTACGAAAACTTAAGAGCGCCACTGTATTATTATTATTATTATTATATATTATTATTATTATTATTCTGTAAGGGCTACAGGGTTCGCCTTTCATCGGATTCGCATGAAACTTTGTGAGAATATTACCGCTGTACCTCGCTCTGGAATAAGTCCGAACTAGCTGATTTCCTCCTTTCTGTCATCGTATAAACTCGGAAAAAAATTAGCTTGCACAACAACAAAGGATATACTTAAAATCTCTCGTAACACATGATAATTATGTTATTTAAAAATATTATTATTATTAGTAGTAGTAGTAGTATTTGTATTATTAGTAGTAGTATTAAGCTTTGTTTTTCCAATAAAACTTTGTAGAAATGGTTAGAAAAACTCTCTTCTGAAAAAATTTAATTTCGGCCAAATTCCATACGTTATGACCCCAGAGCATCCCATCAAAGTGCAAAATATCGGTAGAAATAGCAGAAAAAAAATTTTGAAATCTGTTAACAACAGATTTTAGGTATGCTTTTCTCCCTTCTGGAAAAAAAAATATGCTATGTCTTTACTATGTGAAGTGTAGGACGAATTTCTCTCTTTGTGAGACCTTACACGGAGTCTGTTTTATTTTTTAATGATTACTCATAGAACAATGTCTAATTCAACTATATGGGCAAGTCGTATATCTTTAGAAAGCTCTTATAATCAGCTCTAAAAGTTAAACATAATTAAAAGTAAAATGTTCTCTTACAAATCAATCAGATTCAAATATACGTTTTGATGATGTACTATAGAACGTAAATAAAAGCCAATAAAAAATTTAAATATTACACTCGCTAAAAAAATTATAAACAAATTTTATAGGCAATTCTTCTTCTATATAATAATTAATTTCGTATGCTTGTGTGATATGTAGTTTTTAAGTTATTTAGATTTATGTGATCCCAAGTAGAAAACGTCGATTTTGTAAAAATTTCATAGACAGTTATCTAATTAAGTCACAAGACCAATATATATATATATATATATATATATTATATATATATTATACATATACCGTTTGAGAGCGCATAAAATGCTCTATCATATACAGTAATTTGAAAGTTAAATTAATTTATAAGGGCGTAAATACTCAAATATACTGTAATTTTTCAAAAAAGAAATGGCCATAAAATATGAAATTGTTAACCTGGGAATTTTATATTTACATTGATATGTAGAGCATGTACAGCTCTATTTATGGTACAAATTTAAATCCTTTATCCCTTTTAAGTTCACCGAAAATCATTAAATTTAATGAATTTTTCCGCATAAATATGTCCATGAGGTAAGTATTCGAGGCCTAATGCCCCATTCTATGACCCCCGCCCTTGCCGAAATAAATTTGACAAAAAATAATTAAATTTAATGAATTTTACCCTAGAAATGGTTTCCTGCAGAAGATATTGGAGGCTTAATGCCCCTTTTTTTGACTTTGCTCCTGCGGAAAAAAAAATCAGGAAAATCATTATTATTAATTAAGATATATACCGCACAAATAGGTTTCTGCAGGAGTAATTCGAGGCCTAATTCCCCTTTTTGTGACCGCCCTTACTGGAATAAATTCAACGAAAATCGTTAAATTTGATGAATTTCACATTAGAAATAGTTATTTGGGGCTTAATACCCCTTCCTATGACCTCGTCTGTGCGAAAAAAGATCACAGAAGTCATTAAAATTTGTAAATTTTACCACACAAATAGGTTCTTGCAGAGGGTATTCGAGTTCAAATGCTTCTTTCCATGACCTCGCCCATACGGAAATAAATTCGACGAAAATCATTAAATTCAATGTTTTATCGCAAAACTAGATCATTCATATACATATTTCGAGGTCTGATGCCCCTTTCTGTGACTCTGCCCTTGTGGAAATAAATTGAACGAAATTTTTAAAAGGGGAATTTTGCCCCAAAACTCAGTTCCTGAATTGTTTTCGAGGCGAATGACGTTTTGTACGCTGAGTATTAGGTTAAACACAGCGGACCAGTACTCTCACGATTTTCGCTTGCAGCAAAAATAATTTCGAAGGCAGCACGGCAGTATTCTACACCGATTTTTGCTTGCAGCAAAAATAGTTTTTAAGATAGTTTAGCGGTATTCTACTTTAGACATCTTTTAACCCATTGTAACATTAATGATAGATCGAGACCGAAGGAAACCCGCCTAGTTCTTTTTTAATATTACATTCCGCCTCAAGTTAAAAAATTGCACACACACACACACACACACACACACACACAGGGTGTTTCACAACCGGTCTGCCATACTTTGGGGGGAGGGGATTTAGGGGGTGATATTGAGTAAAAAAGTTAATACAACATAGGTGCTATTTCCAACCGTTGCGGAGCTACGGACGTTTTAAGGTGCCCGGAAAAAATATAGGAATCGTTGGATTGGTCGTGCTGGTTCAATATCGTGGACCCCGAGATCTCCGGACCTAACCCCGTTAGATTTCTTTTTATGAGGTCTTATGAAAGAGATGGCCTACAAGCCCAAAGTACAAACGAGAGAGGAACTCTTGCGTCGGATTATGGATGCCGCTGCTTACATACGAGAACACCCCAAATGATTCAATGGGCAGTGGACTCTTGTTTGGAACGAGCAAGGCTGTGCATTGAAAACCGAGGCGGACATTTTCAACATTTATAAGGTGTATCTCATAAAATGTAGCAATAAATACATGAGATTAATACTCTCGTTTATTTTTTTCCGTGCACCTTAAAACGTCCGTAGCTCTGCAACGGTTGGAAATAGCACTGATGTTGTATTAACCTTTTTACTTGATTACTTGATATCACCCCCCCAAATCACCCGCCAAAATATGGCAGACCGGTTCTGAAACACCCTGTGTATATATATATATATAGAGAGAGAGAGAGAGAGAGGAGAGAGAGAGAGAGAGAGAGAGAGAGAGAGAAGAGAGAGAGAGAGAGAGAGAGAGAGAGAGAGTAGAAAAGAACGTTTTATCGCATTACGAAGCAATCTTTAGCCAAAAACTCTGAGAATATTTTCCTGTTTGTAGCGACGTTTCACTGCAGATCACCTTTAAAGTGTTTCTAAACGTGCGAGAAATGTAAATATTTTGAAGCTGGACTGAAACGTCAGTCGGGTGTCGAATTCCTTTTCTGTAACGTTTGTGAACGTTCCTGATATTGCAAACTGCGAACGGGAAAAGCGTCAGTCGGTAAACATATGAAATGTTGATAGAAAAATAATTTCTCTCTCTCTCTCTCTCTCTCTCTCTCTCTCTCTCTCTAGGTTATTTGGCGTACACTTTAATGGTTTTATATACCCACTGAATGATAGACATCCGACCTAATATATTTCGTGAAAGTTACTTTATCCTCGCTTACTTTTAACTGAGTTAGAGAAATTAGCGACCATGTTTTAAATTAATGTCCATTTAAGGCGGAGTTAGATTTTAAGCCATAAATAACTTCCATTCCGGAAAAGCTCTCTAAGCGCACAAATCGCTAGAATTAAAATTAGCCGAAGCGTGCGTGTCTTTGTACTGAGGAATATTTCGTTAAATGTTCTCAAAGTGCTTCTGCGCGCTTATAGAGATAAATGTCCCTTCCATGTCCGCTCCAGATGGATTGGTATCCATCTGGAGAGGACAGCAACATTCTCTTTCTTCTGAGTATTTTCCTATCCTGTTAAGTCTTCAGATCTCCTGACGAAGTCTAATTGATGCCAATTACTGTACGCCATAATGCCGTTATTCGTCGTTCATAATGCATTACAGTCCTTTTCAAAGAAGTTAAACGGACAAGCTCTACAAGAGCATCGTCGGAAGCCATTTTACTTGTTTATTTATCCTCGTACAGACATATTAAAGCGCAACGCCTTGCCTGCGCACGCGTTAAAAGTTGTATACATTTTGAGGGGAAGTGATGTATAGAGAAAGAAAGAAGGAATTTACGAGGAGGAAACTCATCGATGTTTGTAGAGTTTAAGTTTGCAATGAAGTTCAGGAAAAGTCAATTTGGTTTAGTGTGTTTTATAGAGGACTTGTTGCTTTTTTCTTTCGGTCGTTCTTCGCGTGGATCCGAACCACAGATCCTTATATCATCTGAATGCGAAGGACGGTCACCCATCCAACTAGTGAACTGACATTGGGTCTATTCAGTAGTTAGATGGGTGACCGTCTTACGCGTTAAAATGTAACAACTTGTGCTTCGGATTCAGACGTAAAGATGTACGTGCTTTCCGTCACAAGACCTTAGCTGTTACGAAGGAGGCTAATAACTTGAAATAGTATTATTATTATTATTATTTGTAGTAGTAGTAGTAGTAGTAGTAGTAGTAGTAGTAAGTAGGGTTTCGACAGTTGTAAGTTGATAAAAATAAGTTTGTAAGTCTCATTCATGACCAACCCAACCACGGTATCACTTATTGATACGCACATTATTGTGTCCAAATGGTATTCTAGATGGAAATGGAATCTTTGTAACGCCTAAAACAGGGCCGAATCCCGTTTTTCAGTCACGAGTCGCTTTAACTTTAACGAATCAAAAGTTTGATTCGAGAGATAACTTCTCATTTTTAATCAAGTTGAATCTTCAGAAATAAATCTTAATATTTTATAGTTACTGCAAAGAACTCCACAATTCGATTTGGTACATAAAGAATAAGATGAAAGTCGTCTGTTCTTTCACACTCCATCAGACTGATGTGGGAGTGAAGGAAACCGTAAATTTTCCTTTCTGTTTGAACTCAAACTGCGGTTATTTTAGAGAATATACTTAAAAATGCTTTGTTGGGTTTTCTGTCAAATTAGTCTTCCGTTGCGGGTGTCCTTTCCGTATTGGGCTTCGTTAGCCCTTTCGATCCCTTTGTACCAACTTTGCTGCGTATCATTTCATCTTGGTATTAATCATAAAGGTCCTTTTCGTTCCCGTTCTATTAGAGTCCTCTGAGGGTTAGTATCAGTATTCCGTGGATCTATACCGAGTATTGATTTCTGCTGTCTCTTGTCTCCCAGCTTCCACGAGGGTTCTTGACTCCGGGGTTCTCCTTATTGGGATAATTTCTTCTTCTTTGAAAGATTACACACACTAATTTGTTCTACTGAAATATTTGTTTCTTTTATTTCAGTTGTTTAATGGATTTTTAGTAAGAAATAGTAATAAATCTAATTCTCAAGTTTATACAGAGACATAATTTGTGTCATTGCATTCGCGGAGATATTGTAAATCTCTCTCTCTCTCTCTCTCTCTCTCTCTCTCTCTCTCTCTCTCTCTCTCTCTCTCTCTCTCTCTCTCTCTCTCATCTCTCTCTCTCTCTCTCTCTCTCTCTCTCTCCATATATATATATATTTCGAAAAGTTTCATATGTTTTCAGTTAGTCTCACATTAGGCCTAGACGAAAGCCTTTCTATTAATAAGGTACTGGAAGATCCAGAAAGGCACTATGCCTATTGTTTTCTGAAAAGTTGTTTTGGCACTCCCCCTCGTGCGTCCCCTTTCATCCTTATTCTCTGTATTGGCACATTTAGTCGATTTCTTTATCGTCCTTTTATTTCACATTCATTTGTTGGCCATATTTTTTTTATGAAAAAAAAACGCCTTCCTTTTTCTCAGTCTCTCGTTCACTTACAGTACCATATATATATATATATGTGTGTGTGTGTGTGTGTGTGTGTGTGTGTGTGTGTGTATAAAATGGATCATAAACGTCGTGTTTGAGAATAATTTATATGATGAGATTTGATATTTGTTGTCATAAAAATAGAAGTAAGTTTGTGAAATGTGTTTGCTCACATAATTGTTGTCTTTAATCAGTGACAAATTCCAGCAATTGAAACTTTAAAATTTTTCATTTACGAAGTTAATTTTGATCTTCATTGACGGTAAAAAGAGGTTTGATGGCGTGTAATTCTTGGAAGAACTGCTTTTATTGGCAATCAACTTTTCTCTCTCTTTTACAAATTGTCCATTGATTGTTTTAATGAGAGAGAGAGAGAGAGAGAGAGAGAGAGAGAGAGAGAGAGAGAGAGAAGAGAGAGAGAGAGAGAGAAGAGAGAGAAGAGAGAGAGAGGAAAAAATTTGGAGGGAGAAATTATTTTCCCCTAATGTGTTAATACATTAATTTGTTTGTTTTTTCGTTCATTCGAAGATCGCGCCAATATTTTTGTTTTCAGCCATTACAACACACACACACACACACACACACACACACATATATATATATATATATATATTATATATATATATATATATATACTGTATATATATAGTTAAAATTTAATGTTGCGATGGGAGTATTTTTATCGTGTGTTCAAAGTGCCAATTATTATTTAAATGAATGACATCCGCTGGCACCTACAATCGCGTAATGTGACCCTCATCGCTTCAGTTCTTCTCGAGTGAGGATAAAAACATGTTCAAAGAATTAACCAATCAGCGTTCATCAAATCCTCCAAACACTTGATACCTTTCGCTATAAGTACTAGATAGGTACTTTCCGTATTTTAATATTCTAATCCTTCCGTATCATATATATATATATATTTATTTTATTTTATTTTTTTTTCTAAGGAGACGTTTTTCTTTTGTTTATTTTCTTATCGAATGTTCTTGCGTGTTCCTTATTACCCCTCTTCAGTGCCATATTTTTTCCTCCCTCTTTTATCTTCCTTTACCCCTTAATTCCACTTGTGAAGGGGAAATAAATCGAAATTTCGAGGTAAAGCGTCGAAATATTTGAGGGGAATAAATAAGGGAGACGCCATGGAGATTGTGAGGGGAAGGGGAGGTTTGGAAAGAGGGCTGACGATGGTGCCTGTTGGAAACTATGGGAAGAGGGGAGATGAGCGGCGTGTGTATGTGAGTCGAATTTGCATTATATATCTCAATTATTAATTCAATGTTCGATATTATGGTTGAAAATCGCAATCAGATTTAATGTTTCATGAATTACAATGAGGAGAAACGCGGTTCTGCTCCCACAAATGGAAGGAAGCGCTTCTGCTAAACTGGCACTTCTCTCCGTTCTAAGTAATTATTAGCTTAAAAAATTGTCCAGAATTCCTTTCTCATGCAACAGAATCACTGATCAATCTTCTCTCTCTCTCTCTCTCTCTCTCTCTCTCTCTCTCTCTTCATTTCTTTTTCTATTTCTTGGGCTATAGCCTAGAGTAAGTCTTTGGGTCTTCGTTAGCCCGTAACTCTGTAAGTCTGAAAACTCTCCCTTTGAAATAGATAAAACTTTTCCTTTAGAATGAAATCGTATTAGAAATCGCATTATATCCTATTTCTTCCAAATAACCTTGGGGTTATATACCGTTCAAACTATTACCTGAGTTTAGTCAAAATTCTTTTCGTTTTTGGAACTGAGTTTGGTGGAAGAGAAATAAGGGATTGAAGCCTAAAACGCATTCGTACATACGCCCTCGTTCGACACACAATCTCCTACGAATTCAGGGTAGATAACTGACACCTGATTAAAACATTTGACACGAAATGATCACGATACACGAGCAGAGTTCAAACATGGTTCCATTTGCGTAGTTGATCTCATATTTCTTCATCAGGCTGAAAATCGTCTGGCATCTCAAATGGGCCGTTCATCACCCTTCATAAAACTAAAATTTATGCCCCTTCTGCCCTCAGACGTAATCGGATGAAACAATGAGAGAATGATATAATGGCCAATGCAGTGCCGTGACTAACTTCACCCTTCGGTGGCACTTTTATGCGAATGCGCATATAGGTCTAATAAATAGTGCCATATAAAGGTGTTCTTATTTGCTATATTTCATACGGATGCCCATATGCATCCGCACATTTTCTTGTTATAGAATATATGTACATTATAATAGTTACAGTAGGTTTTACTAATATTGAGATGTATTTAAAAGTATTATATAGGTTAAAATATGCAATATATATATATATATATATATATATATATATATATATATATATATATATATATATATATGCAATAAAATCACAGAACAACACGTGATCTTTTTAATAAGCAAAGAACCACAGGGAAAAGGAAAAGGAAACACGAAATCCGAGCGCTTTCGTGATATTCACATCTTCAGGGACAAGAAAGAAATAGACAGAATTTACCAAGTAAATGAGTTAAATACAAGCGAAAAATTCCCCAATAGGCAACTCACTTTAAAAACAACAATAAAACAATCTAAAGATTTTTTCCCCAATAGATAACTTAATCTGAAGGCTACTAACTTATTGAATACATAAAAACTATATAAAGTACATTGTGTATATTGTGTATATTTACATTTATTTTAGATGTCTTCGAAACGACGGTTCAGATCGACCCGTGGGCAACCTCTCTGCAACATCTCCCTCATTTGGGGATTGGATGAAAGAGATAGTTGCTCCTGCTTTCATCCTGATCTGGCCAGTCAGAACATGTTGAAATGGTTCCTGAAATTATTTAGGGTGGTGTGCTGGAAGTTCCTCAGTTTTTCTGTAGCATGTTAAAAAGTGTTAGGCCTTGTATTTTGAGGGCATTTTTCCATTTTCGTTTTCATTGCCCCCTCTCTCACCGCAGCTGGGGGAGTACGGAATCTACCTCTTTTCCCATTGCAGTGTGTTTCCATAACATTTCTTAACCATTTTCCATACGCAAAGGTGGGCAGTTGCGGCGCAACTTGCGGCGCAACATTTTTGGTTGCGCTTGCGGCGCAACTTTTTGAAAAGGGTTGCGCTTGCGCGTGCGGCGCAACTATTTCAGCAGAGTTGCGGTTGCGGTTGCGGCGCTACAAAAATTGTTGCGCGTGCCCACCACTGTCCATACGTACCATATATTAGTATGTATCGCTCGAGTCTTCCTTCCAGAGAATAGAGTTTCGGGGATTGTGGTCGTGACCATTAGTCTTCATCTTTCGTTTCCGCCATCTTAGACATAAAAGTCCTTTGTATGGCTTCTGTGCCTGCACTGTCTCGTTTTCTGTATGGACTCGTGATTACTCAGCAATATTCCCATTATTTTCCTAGATGTTATAGTTTTAATTTTATAGTGTTCCCCTAATTCTGCATACAATGACATCATTACGCCAGGATCCCTGACTTGTGGGTTTGGTGTTATCTGTCTTGCAGTGTTTTGTACCCTTTATCCTTAGATCCTTATTGTTAACACCATATCTTGTGAGTTGGAATTTTTCTTCGTTGAACTTCATATTGTTATCTTCCGTCCATCTGAATAGTGTATCAATGTCATTTTGTAATTTTTTTAATGTCGCCTTCATTTGCTATTCTCGTGTTGTATATCTTTGTCGTTCATGAAACACAATACGACACCGTCTTTAATGTCTGCGTATATGTCTGCAGTTATTATTATAAACAGCCATGGGACTAATACTGTATACCCTGTGGGACAGAGCTGATCACTTCTGAGACTTCAGATTTAACTCCATTTACTAATACTGTTTGTTTTTTGGGTCAGAAATTGAATGTCAATCATCCCAGCTTTCCAGTAATTCCTGTTTTCTTAAGTTCGTTATAATCCCGTGATCACATTTATCCTTTATCAGAATCAGTATACATTACATCTATATTTTGACTTCAACACAACGTTTCCATTATTATTTTCTTTTGATGGTCTAATAACTGTGATAGGTATGACCTTCCAGCCTTCAGACCACGTTGGTTCAAAATTAATAAATTCTTTTTTTGCATGTGGTAAACAATTTTGACTCAAGTTACACGTTCAAAACGCATTATAAGTGAGGTGAGTGCTGCTGAGCGACAGTTCTTAGGTATTGCTTTGTTACCGTCTTGGAATAAGGGAGAGATAGATATTCGCGTTCTTTAATGGGACTAGGATTTGTCCTGTGTCAATCGATTTTTGCAAGAATAAGTATAGTGGCTTGGCTGGACTCTCTTTGCATTTCTTCAGAAACATGGCACACCATTTGTTTCGCCCTGGTGCTGAATTTCCTCGTGTTTGAGAAAGCCTTAATTAATTATGTCTCCTTCCAAAAATTCAAAGCCATTAATAGATTTGTGTCCGTACTTGTTCTTGACTGATTTGTATCTATGTCAAAAAATTCGTCCGAATTTTCAATTTTCATCTTTCTCGGGCTTACGGCTGCTGAACACGGAGTTGAATTGTTCCTCAAACAACTCGCTAGCTATCTCTCCTGAGTTATTTACGTATTCGTTCATTCCATCTTCATTCGTTCATTCATATCCTTCCTTTTACATTTCATTTTTCTTTTGGCGACGGCGTAAAACTATTTTGACTTTTTTTTATGTATTCCACTATCTTCAATTTTTCCTCGTTCGTCTTGCGTATGAATGATTGTTTTAGGTCCACTGCTATTTCGTGTACCTTTTTCCTAACTTGCATATACTTTACCTCGGTTTGTTTCCGTTGTCTAAATAATGTTCTGATTTTTCTCTCAAGTTTGCTCCGTTTTCTTTCTTGTCTCTTCCGAACATGTTTCAGCAAAATAGGTTTGAATTCATTTTCTATTAAATAGTATTTCGTTTGGGGTTTTCTCGCGAAGTGCAATTCCCAATTTAATTTCTTTAAATCTGCATATATACATATACTCGTGTATATATATATATATATATTATATATATATATTATATACAGGGCGTCCCAAAAAATGTATACACACTTTAACAGCTGATAGCTCAATTGATGTTTCTTTCTTTCCAAGTTAAACCCATTAGAATTAATAATGGCAGTCAGACTAAGCTTTGAACAAAGGAAATTCATTCTAAAATGCTACTGGAAGTGTGAAAACGCAGTTGAAGTGCAAAGACAGTTTAGGAGGGAGTTTCAAACAGATCCACCAACGCGACTTACCATCACTCGAATTAGAGATAAGTTTGAAACCGATGGAACTGTTCAGAATGTCCACAAGAAGCGTTCCGGAAGACCACGGACATCGACAAGCCCCACAAAGCAAGAAAGAGTACTGGAAACGTATCACCAAAATCCAAGAAAATCTGTGCGGCAAGCGAGTCGTGAGGTAGGAATTTCAGAATCGTCTGTCCAACGCATTTGAAGCGCTGTCAATGGAAAAGTTAGATTCCAAGATTAGTCCATGCTATTAATGAAGATGATCCGGACCGAAGAGTGGAGTATTGCGAGTGGTACTTGGCACGATGTGGATTGGACGAAGGGGTTTCGTAGAATACCCTCCGCGTTCACCAGACCTCACACCAGAGACTTTTTTTTATGGGGATACTTAAAAGACAAAGTCTACGCTATAAAACCTGCAACAGTCGCTGAATTGAGAGCAGCCATTGAACGAGAATGCACACAAATACCAAACGAAATGTTTCGTGATGTTTGCGATTCCATTGCTTCGCGTTATCAGCAGTGCCTGGACCAGAACGGACGTCAGTTTGAAAACAGGCGTTGACAAAACAATTAAATAATGCCTGTAGATTCTATTACATTTTGAAAATGAAATGTATTTTAATAAACACTGCCTTTATAAGTATTTAAAGTGTGTATACATTTTTTGGGGACGCCCTGTATATATATATATATATATATATATATATATATATATATATATATATATTATATATATATATATATATATATATATAACTTATATATATATATAATTTAAATAAATGGTCATTAATCCAGTCATAGGTATATTAAACAATATAAATCTTATTACAGGGTGTTCCAAAAGAAACGCAACCCAGTGGAGAATGCATATATTACTGTAACCTAACCCTTTTCTTTCTGTTTCGGGTTGCGTTTCTTTTTGAACACCCTGTATAAGAATATTATAAGAAACTTAAAAAAAACAATAACTGAAATCTCTCCGATGATATTAAAAACAAAATAACTTGAACTTTCCTGTTTGTTCTAAATATATTTTTGATCTTCATTTCATTAGTCAATAAAGAGAATAAGAAGTTCAAGGAGACACTTCACTTACGTCATTCCAATACAAATGGCATCGATCTAGTCGCATTGACGTAATATATATATATATATATATATATATATATATATATATATATATATATATATATATATATATATATATATATATATAATGTCGTACTTTCTACACCCATACAAAGTCGGAAGTGTTTTCTTTTCAAATGAAGTAACTTGAAGGAGTTCCATAACTAATATATATATATATATGATTTTTCTCCTCCTCATAGGAGGAGATTGTAGACACCAATCGACCAGGGAAGTATTCCGTGGGGGGGACGTTAGGCAGGAAATAGGGAGTACTGGAACTCCCGTTTCTCCTGACATTGTCCTCTTTAGCTGATATTTTTCCGTGTCTCATCCACCCTGTGAGCAGTCCAACATTCTCTCAAGCACACACTTCTCCCTCTATTCTTCACCACATACACACACACACACACATATATATATATATATATAATATATATATATATATATATATGCATTTAACACACACCTCGTAGTAGTTTCGTGCGTTGGTCTCTCTTCACACGAAGGTCAAGCTGGTGGCCCCGCCTCTAGGCCTGGTTTGATGGAGGAGCAAGTTGCTTTCTTGCGCTCTCCACCGCACATCGTCAGGTACACCTGGCCAGGCATCCAGTTTTCTTTTGGAGACTCCAACTTTGACCCCTGTCATGTTCCTGAGGTCCTTTGGAAACCGGTTAACAAGTCTTGGCACACTAACAACCAAGCTGTTTTCTTGCAGTGTTGAGGAGGTCCCTTGTCGGGCCTTTAGTTTGGGAACGCTAGTACGCTACACATTCTGCCTTTCCTATTTTCCAGTGTTGTTTGGGTGGTAACTGGGTTTAATTTGAGGTTTGGTACCAGTTTTTCGATCATTTTCCATGCATATATTATGGTGTACCTCTCCCTTTTTCTTTCCAGGGAGTACAAACTTAATTTACGTAGTCTTTCCCAGTAGTTGAGTTCTTTGCAGCCATCGATCTTGGTTGTGAAATGTCTCTGAATATCTTCTAGTTTATTAATTTCTTCCTTCTTGTCTGGGGACATCAAAACTGAGCAGTATTCAAGTTTTGGTATGATCAGTGTTTTCAGTAGGGGAATCATTACTGTCTTGTCCCTTCTTTTAAAGGTTCTTAGTACCTGTTCCGCGACTCTTTTTGCTTTGTTTATCTCTATCTGATTTTGTGTCTCGAATTTCGCATCATCGGTCATTATAACACCCCAATCTATCGCTTTCGTTTTTCTCTGAATTTCCTGTCTGGCTGAGGCATTATATACGATTTGTTTAAGTTTCTCATTTCTACCATATCTCAAGAGCTGAAATTTCTCGGTGTTAAATGTCATGTTGTTGTCTTCTGCCCATTTGTATATTCTGTTCGTGTCCCTCTTCAAGACCTCCATCCCTTTTACATCACTGATTTTTTTGTTGATTTTTGTGTCGTCTGCAAAGGATGTTACTATCAGGGTTGGCAAAAACCAAAAAACCCAGCAAAAACCTAACTACCCAGCAAAAAACCAGTTGGGGTTTTGCTGGGTTTTAGGGTTTTTCATGGGTTTTTACCAACCCTGGATACTATACTATTGTTGTTTACTTCATTGTCTATGTCTGTTAGCATAATGAAAAGGAGCGGGGCCAATACTGTTCCTTGTGGTACTGAGCTACGTACTTCCGATTCTGATGATGATATACCTTGAATTTTAACGACCTGTATACATTTATGAGGAAGTTGTAGGTCCATTTTCCAACTTCGCTTGTTATTCCTGTATGTTTCATTTTATGCGCTATTATATCATGATCACATTTTCGAATGCTTCAGCAAAATCCATATATATGATGACATCATAGTTTTCATTGCCTTCAAGTGCGTCTAGGATATTGTTATAGTGTTCTATAAGTTGTGATAGGCAAGTTCTTCCTGATCGGAATCAGTGTTGATTTTCGTGCTGATTTCCTGGTTAAAAAGTCTTGGCCCTCCTGACAACCAAGCTGTTTTCTTTCAGTGTTGAGGAAGTCCCTTGTCGGGCCTTTAGTTTGGGAACACTGCACATTCTGCCTTTCCTATTTTCCAGTGTTGTCATTATATATATATATATATATATATATATTTACACACACACACACACACACAGTATTGTAGTGAACAAAACACTGTCCTTCTTATTTTGCTCTTTTATCTATTTGCTCTTTCTTCTATTCTCAATCTTTACTCTTGTTTTCTCTTTGTGTCTTATTATAAACGAATGCGGGTTCACCGCTTAAGTCGGTGAGCCGCCATTTAACTTTCGAACAAAGCAAAGAGACCGGGATAAATTACATACTTTTATTTACTATTTACTGACTTTTTATTTATGTCGAAATACTTTAGACGAACGGGGTAATGCGAAGGTGGAATTAGCGTTAACATTTAATCGCGGAGAGAGACAATTAATATTTTAAATAAACAATAACATTCTAATACGAAAAACAACCCAACCAGGACACATCCCGGATCCCGCCCAAACAATGAATTGCCAAAATTGGACATTTTACTCAGCCTCCAGCTTGGGCACATTTCAGATGTTTCCAATTTGTATTTTTATGTTTAATTTCAAACAAAACATTATCAATTTTTTATTTACATACAAACCATAATTAAATTTCTTATTTAACATTATTTTTCTTCTTATTAACCAAAACATTATTAAATTCTTATTAGACATGACTATCTTTATTAAAAAAAAACCAATACACTACACTCGCATCACCCCCTTGAAAATAAGTTTTCACTTAGAAAACTTATTTGTCATTTATTTTCTTTTAACAAATTTATTTACTCAACAAATTTATTTATTTTACAGTTTTTCTTTAACAAGTTCAAAGTTAGAACAGACAAGAAATCATTTCAGTGACAAATTGCACATTAGATATTTTGTATCATTTTATACAAATTGAAAGGAAAATTTATAATTTTCACAACATTTGCATAAAATAACATTTCACACTAATAATCAAATGTACGACCTTCTACGTAAGCAAAAATTAAAATAAATCACTGTATAATGAAGAGAGTGTTCACTTTTGTTGTAAGCGAACCTCTATGAAAATATCTAACCGAATCAAACTGCATTATATCATGAAATAATTTTGTAATATTTTCTATGCAAACAAACGAACGTAAAAAAACATTTTTCATTATTTATACCCAAATTAAAATGTTAAGCAAAAACACTCATCACGATAAAATTTTATTTCAGAATAAAAGAAATTTAATCAGCCTATCCATACAAAATATCACTTGGAATTTTCATTAAAACTCGTGAAAGAATGAAAAAAATAGAGAACAAAACAGCAGCCCACCTATAAAATAAAAAAGAATGCATATAAAAAAATTAAAAAACGAAATTAATTATATAATTATCAAAAGAATTTGCTAAAACAATTCCTATATTTCAAATAAACAAATTTTCTCACACAATTTATATACGGCAAGCAAAATAACCTCAATCAGTTCGAATCGACCTAGTATAAATTAGTGTCTTTAACCAATATTTTTCGACTTTGAACAAAAACCTTAACATTACACTTATCTACCTTAAAATTATAAAGCGACCTTAAAATTATACACATATGATGGTCATATATAGCTTGAAACCCTTAAATTATATACATCTGTCGAAGAACAATCTTAAAAACTGGCCACTGGATACTGAAAAATTTTGTTACTTATTTAATCTTTTACAATTCGCTACTGTATACATATATATACCTAGAAATGCAACCGTCAACATTTACACTCCGCATTTAGACCTACCGTATAAAAATGCCATCTAGGACGTTTTGGCGCTGGACGTTTTGGCGCCGCCGTTTGGGCGCCACCGTTTGGGCGCGGAGCCGGTTTGGCGCCGCCGTTAATTAGTATTAAGTAGTAATACTTGGTTATTAACCTGAAGTGCTGTCTGTCTTTTCAGATAAGTTGTGTTGTTGCCCTTAATAGCATAAATGTCTGAAAATATATTAAGTAAGAAAGGGAAACAGAAGTTTTCACATAATGGATATTGTATGTGTTTGATAAATGTAGCAAGCGCGACCCTTCGTTACTTTTTTGGCGGTGTGAGCAAAAGAGTCAGTGTATTATAAGGTGTATATATAATATGGGTACTTTTCCGTTACTGCCCCATTGACGCTTGGTTAGGTTCAGTCATGATATTTTCGTTAAAACTAACAAAAATATCACAACTTAACCTAACCAATCGTCGCTGCCCGGTTAGGTCAACTGTACGCCCTTGACGATTGGTTAGGTTAAGTCGTGATATTTTCGTTAGTTTTAACAAAAATATCATGACTTAACCTAACCAATCGTTAAACGGCGCCCAAACGGTGGCGCCCAAACGGCGGCGCCAAAACGTCGGCGCCAGAACGTCGGCGCCAAAACGTCCCATTCCGATAAAAATGCATGTCAGCTTCATTACAACTAAAATAATTTAACTCCATATATGCTTTATTTACTAATCATTATTATCACACTGATTATTAATACCGAAAACATAAACGCAAAACAAATTTTAAACACAAAACAGGTAAGCTGTATAGAGTAATAAAAGTTGAAGAGAAAAAAAAAATGAGCCATCGGACGGGATTTCTAAATTTTAAATAAGTCTCTCTCCACGACTGAAGAAAACAAAATAACGGACGAAAAAAATAGAAAACCGACTCAGTTTATTCTTGGAGTCAAAATTTTGAGTCGAAACGGTTCAAACAGAGTCTGCCTCCGTGAAGATTTCGAAAATGCCACTATGAGAAGAAATTTAAAAAATAACCCGCGCCATGTTGAATTACAGATAAAATGAATTTGTAGTCTACGGAATGGGGCACACCCAAAGGGTGTTTACTGGTTACAACTGAGGTACACAATGCATTTTACTGTTTAATTTACCGAAACAGAATTTCTACTAATTTTATAAAGTCGAAAAAAACGGGTAGCAATGTATTTGGCCGAACTATAAGGCGCGAACAGAGGACGTGGGAATGCCCTTCTTTTAATTCATTTAAAGGGACACCGCTCGCCACCAAATATGTAGTGATTCCCCTAATTCACAGTTCATTATTTACTTTACTTTATTCAATTTCTTTCATCATTGCTCTTTCTTCCCTTTACACTCGCTTCACTGTATTTTATAAACACGGGAAAACGGGTAACCATGGCCTGCATTATGATTTCGAAGAAAACAGACTGCGGACAAATTACACCCTTTTATTTACTATTTACTGACTTTTTATTTATGTCGAGATACTTTAGACGAACGGGGTAATGCGAAGGCGGAATTAGCTTTAACATTTAATCGCGGAGAGACACATAATTAATATTTTAAATAAACAATAACATTCTAATACGAAAAACAACCCAACTAGGATACATCCGGATTCCGGATCCCGCCCAAACAATGAATTGCCAAAATTGGGCATTTACTCAGCCTCCAGCTTGGGCACATTTCAAATGTTACCAATTTGTATTTTATGTTTTTAATTTCAAACAAAACTATCAATTTCTTATTTACATACAAACCATAATAAAATTTCTTATTTAACACTATTTTCTTTATTAAACAAAACATTATTAAATTCTTATTAGACATGCCTATCTTTATTAAAAAAAAACCAATACACTACACTATATATATAAATGGCATCGTCAGCCTCGGAGACGTTGACTTTGGCTTTCCTTTTCTTATAAAAGGGGACATTTTTACGGACGCCCGTTCTTCGTCCCTTCTACATTAAAAAAGAAAAAATATAATAATAATAATAATAATCATAATAATAATATAAAGTGGAATACATTCTATTCCACTCTCCTTTTACTGAAATCTCTATTTTAGATGATTTCAATGTTCACCACCACCTTTGTTTTTCCCCCCAGTTCACTAACATCCCTCGTGAACTAGCTTACAACTTTTCTATCCTGAATGACCTAAAGCAGATTGTACAGCACTCTACTCGCGTCCCCGATTGCCTTAGAGATAGGCCTAACATTCTAGATTTATTTCTCATCTCATCCTTCTTCTTACTCTGTTAAACTTTTTTCTTCGTTGGGCTCCTCTGACCACACTCTAATATCTGTTTCCTGTTCTACCACTCCAATTTGCCCTTGGGTCCTTCCAAACGGAGACGCCTTTGGCACTTTGGCGCCGCTGATTGGGAAGCATTTAGGCAGTACTTCTGTGACTATCCATGGAATGACTACTGCTTCGCTCAAACTTTCGCCTCCAACTCATCCATGGACGATTCCGGTGCTGTTCCTCCATCTCTTCCCTCTGCCTTGATTTTGTCTGAAATTAGAATCTCTTTTAAACGTGTTCTTTCTGCCCTATCTGGGTTCAACTCTAGGAAGGCGTACGGTCCTGATGATGTCCCTCTTGTTCTCAAAACTATGCGTCTGTGCTAACACCCCGCCTCGGCAAATTCTTTCGTCTTTGTCTTTCATCTGGTACGTTTCCTTCCTGTTAGAAGTTCGCTTTCATTCAACCTCTCCCAAAGAAGGGACAATCTTCTTTCAGATCGTCAGTATAGGTTCCGCAAAGGACGCTCTACTGGCGAACCTTGCATATCTCTCTAACTCTTGGTCATCCTCTTTTTCTCGAGATTTCAGTGAAGCCTTTGCTATTGCGCTAGATATATCCAAAGCACAAATCTCCTTCGGTTTCTATCCTTCTATCTGTGCCTTCATCTCTGAGTTCCTGTCTGGCCGATCTATAGCTGTGGTTGTAAATGGCCGCTGTTCTTCTCCTAAAATTATTAACAGTGATGTTCCTCAGGGTTCTGCCCTGTCACCCACTCTTTTCCTTTTATTTATCATTGATCCATTAAACCGCACTTCCTGTCATATCCTCCCTATGCCGATGATTCCACTCTTCATTCTCCACCCACTTTCCAAAGCGTCCCTCTCAACAGCCACATGCTTCGCGTAGGACGACGATGGTACACCTGACCTCTGATCTTTCTACTATCTCTGAGTGGGGCAGAGAAAACCTTGTGGCTTTCAATGTCTCAGAAACTCAGTTCCTTCATCTGTCTACTCGTCACAATCTTCCACACGACTATCCCCTTACGTTCAACAACACACAAGTCAATCCTTCCTCTCCTCTTAACATTTTTGGCGTTTCCTTTTCTTCTGATCTTTCCTGGAAAGATCACATACACTCTCTTTCTAAAACAGCTTGTAAGAGGTTAGGTGTACGTACCGGCTCCGCAGTTTCTTCATCCCCATTCAGTTGCTCTCTCTGTACGGGGGTGTTGTCCGCCCCTGTATGGAGTACAGGAAGGAAGGAAGTTTGCGTTTATTTCAAGAAAAATATAATGAACCCACAAATTCTACTTGGAATCAAAGGTTTTTCGTCTCATCAATTTCCCGCCTCTCACTGACTGTCTTCAGTCCCTCTCTCTTCGCCGGAATATTGCCTTACTCTCTCTTTACTATCGCTATTATAACGGAGCTATTATAAAGGAGCACCCGAGGCAGGACCGACTTTCGACACATTCTCATTCATTTTCTTCCAACTCTCTAACGAAGGGTTAATCGGTATTTTCAGTCTTTCATCTACTCAACCGGTGAATTCTGGAGCAGTCTTCCTCAACCCATCTTTCCCACTGTCTATGACCTCCAGTGTTTCAAACGCAGTGTCCAGGCATCTCAAAAGGCATTCGCCCCTAGTCCCTCCTTTCTGCATATATATATATATATATATATATATATATATATATATATACACACACAGGGTGGGAGAAAGCTCTTTAAACGATTTTATACATACAAATACGAGTAATTTGTTAATAATAAATAAATTCCAATGATATCACTGCACTGTATGCGATACTGTTCAAAACAACTATACAAGACCAGGAATGACCATAAGCTAGAACAGGAGGGTCCTAGGCCCTAGCCCCAGTCAGCGGCATGTCAGTAAGAATGGAATACAGCAATGAAGAAAAAGTGTATCATGTATCGTGTGCTATTTCTTATAATAATTGTGAAGGAAGTTTGCGTTTATTTCAAGAAAAATATAATGAACCACCACCAAATGCAACCACTCTTCGATACTGAAAGCCTAGAGGGAGCCTAGTTAAAGATCGTTCAAGAAGCGGAAGGCCAGTAACGGCGACAGGAGACAACAACAAAGAAAATGTCCCCGCCAGTTTTCAAGTTGATCCAACAACTTCAACGAGAAAAGTCGCAGAGGAATTTGGTATTTCCAAATTTTCAGTAGCAAAAATATTGAAATCACAGGGGTACCATGATTACAAACCTATTTACTCTCATGACGATGATTGTGATAGACGGCTGCAGTTTGTGAAACAATGAGACAAACGTTCAATAGTGATCCAGCTTTCGTTCGAAAGATCAAATTTTCAAATGAATGTGTTTTCGGTTTAACGAGTAAAGGAAACAAACAACTTTCACTACTGGGCGAAAAAACTAACAAAATACGATTGAGTAAACCCGTTAAAACGGCTGCACTAACAGTTTGGGCGTGCATTGGTTATTCAGGACTCGTTTCCTTTGATATATCGAGAGATAGGATGGATGGAAAACGCTATTGCCAGGTATCGAGAGACAAAGTTTTGCCACAGTTTACTAATGGCGTTGGCAGGAATTGCTTTTATGGACATGATGGAGCGCCGCCAAATTACTCTGCAGCTGCCCGTGATATTTTGGATACGAACGTTGAAGGAAGATGGCTTGGGCGGTGAGGTCCCATCAAGTAGCCAGCCAGATCACCTGATTTAACTCCATGTGATTTCTGGCTTTGGGCTTATTTTGCGTGACAAACTCTGCACTCTTGATTTCATCTATCGAAATGTGAATGTCCTTGGCCGCAGAATAGATGAAGAACTGAAAAGGATCCCACTTGATATGTTCAGAAGAACAATGAAGAGTTTCATAGAGAGAATCCACAAATGCATCATAGCGGATGGAAAACTCTGAAAATTAAATTACATTTTAACAAAATATTTGCATGAATAAAATTCTTATTGACTTTTTGTTTTGATTTGTTTCATCATTTGAACACTTATCTGTATAATGTTAACTAAGTAGTTGTATGTATAAAATCCTTAAAGACTTTTCTCCCACCTTGTATATACAGGGTGTTTCACAACCAGTCTGCCATATTTTGGTGGGTGATTTGGGGAGGGTGACATCGAGTAAAAAAGTTAATACAACATCGGTGCTATTTCCAACCGTTGCGGAGCTACAGACTTTTTTAAGGTGCACGGAAAAAAATAAACGAGAGTATTAATCTGATGTATTTATTGCTACATTTTATGAGATACACCTTGTAAATGTTGAAAATCCGCCTCGGTTTTCAATGCACAGCCTTGCTCATTCCAAACAAGAGTCCACTTGCCCATTGAATCATTTCGGGGTGTTCTCGTATGTAAGCAGCGGCATCCATAATCCGACGCAAGAGTTACTCTCGTTTGTACTTTGGTCTTGTAGACCATCTCTTTCATGAGGCCCCATAAAAAGAGATCTAACGGGGTTAGGTCCGGAGATCTCGGGGTTCACGATATTGGACCAGCACGACCAATCCATCGATTCCGTACTGCTCATTCAAGTAATCCGTAACATGACGATGAAAATGTGGTGGCGCCCATCGTGTTGAAAGAACATTCTGTGCTTTGCCTCCAAGCGCACGTCCTCCATCAAAAGCAGCAATTCGTTCGTCAGGAAGTTCAGATAACTATCAGCAGTTAATCTTTGTTCCAAAACGATCGGCCCAATCAGCTGATCTCCAATTACACCGCCCCAAACACTCACCGAGAATCGATGTTGAAAATTTCCTTCAACGATACCGTGGGGATTATCGGCGGACCACAAGTGGGAATTTCGTCTATTGTTAATTCCATCTCGAATGAATTGTGCTTCATCACTAAACAGTATGCGATTAAGAATTTGGCGATGCATAACCATCCACTACCAAAATTGAACACGTTTATCGTAATCATCCGGTTGAAGAGCTTGCATACGTTGCAAATGATAGGGATCCAAACCTCATCATGTATGGTTCGCCATACACGCGATGCGGATTCACCAATTCGTCTAGAAATCCTTCGAACACTGGTAGTTGGGCTACGTTGTACTAGCTCCAATATGCGCTCCTCCACAGCAACGGGCCGTCGTGCTACACGTTCTTGGTTACGTGGAACAATTGTCCCTGTTTCCCTTAATCTCTGGTGTGTGTCACTAAACACTTGCCTGTTCGGTATTCGGCGGTTCGGAAAACGCCTTCGATATTCCTCAACTGCCGCTCTGCTGTTACCATCATACTGTAGAATCCATAAATGAAATGGATATCAGTGTATTCAGTGGGTGTAAACTGTTGATTCATTTTGACTGTTCACCTTAGCGCAACACAGTGTCTCGTACCACAGATCAGAACCAACTGAAAAAAAACACTGAGGATTAGTAGTGGTAACTTCGTTAACCAGAAACTACCACCAGTGCTGCCATCTGTCGAATTACACACAAGTAGGATTTATTGTTTGCACATCTTAAAACGTTCGTAGCTCCGCAATGGTTGGAAATAGCACCTATGTTGTATTAACTTTTTTACTCGATATCACCCCCCCCCCCCCCAAAGTATGGCAGACCGGTTGTGAAACACCCTGTATATAACGTCATCAATAACGTGACGAGGGTCACTGAAGAATCACTTGAGAATATTTTACATCGACACTTTCCTATTTATTGGTTTAATTTTATTTAATTTTAAATTTTTAGTCCCGTCTGGACTAAGTTTTACGCCAAGCGTGTGGAATGGGCTAGTTCTGACTTCTTGCACTTAGCTAAACCTAAGCCTGATTTATACGTGGTTCATGTATAACCGCGGATGTTTCATTCGTCGGATCTTGATTTGGGGTTTCACAAACTCTATAAACGAGCCTATGCGAGTAGATAGAAATGTCTTTCAGAAAAAATATATTTGGTCATCCTATGAGAGTCCAAATCAGTTTTCCAACCGGGATATCTCATAGGGGTGCCTGAAAATTTCATGGAAATTTTCGTATAAGTAAATAAAATTTGAAAAGTTACTAAAGAAATATGGAAATGAATAATGAATAATTCTATATTGATAAAATAAATACAAATATACAATTCTACAATTTCTGTTCTTACGATAATTTTGACGTAAATAAATAATTGTGAAATTGGACTATTTATTTTACTTAATTTATTAAATTTGAAATGAAACAAAATATTCTCTATTTATTATGTTTATACAGAAATGGCATATAGGTTCAGTGTGGTATTAGATCCTCTGGAGTGCTGCGAAAGAAGAAAAGATAGCATTGAAGTGCCTTGAGAACGAAAAATAATTTGAAACCACCGCTATAAGTAATTTCTTATTTTGATAAAGATTTCATTGACTTCCTGAGTATATGCTACACACTTTGGAGAATAAATATATTTTGGAGGTAGGTTTAAAGTCTAAACGCCCCATATATATATATAACAATTTCTGATTGTTACCTAACTACCACTCCACTTTCATATATTCAATTTAACGGGGCGATTCCCAAACAATGGTACGCGGAGTTCTTTTAGGTGGTATGCGAGAGAGTTTTAATAAGTAGTATCGTAAGTGATAATTACTTCATGTCCACAATGTCTTGTCACCCCAGTAAAATACTAACTGATTTTCGTTTTTCTTTCAAACCATTTGAAATATGTGATAGCAGTAACTACACGATTGAACAACGCATATTGGCTAGTATCTGGGTCCATGAGCGACCACGTAATGGCAAAACCATTGAAAATATTGGTGCAGACTTATATGACCTATTCATTCGTGCAGCTCCTCCAAAAAGGACTCTGTTGAAATGGGAAAAGAAACTGTTCATAACAAGCTCTGTAAAAGATAAACCAAGAAGTGGCAGGCCATCTAAGTGATAAATGGGTCTGAAAGAAAAACGAAAATCAGTTTGTATTTTACTGGGGTGACAAGGCATTGTGGACACCCTGCATTTCAAAACTAATATTACTTGTAGACGAATAACCCGCAACCTTTCTGACTGTAGTACTTAGAAAAGTATGGTGGTACGTCAACCTTAAAAGGTTGGGAACCCCTAATTTAATGGATTTTTGAAGTGGAAAGTTGTCTAAAAATAATTACAATATCGCAGTCTTTATAACGATTTAATATACGACAGACATATAAATATATAATTTCTCACTACGCATATAAATCCAATTTGAAGCTTCAGATTACATTTGTGCACCTTTATTTGGTGGATTTTTTTTTAACAAGATATTAATTGGAAAATCGTTCGTGTATAATTAGCACGCATGCGCAAGTTTGTTAAACATCTCATCGCCATCTCAACACAATTAAGCTAAAAGCTCACTGTGCTTTGACGGAATTTAATGAATTAAATGATAGAAATTATTTGTAACTACTTTAAATTAACTTTGTGAAAATGAAGTGTAACGAAGGATTTCCGGGTTTATATTGCACATCTTATTGTTGAACTGAAATTTATATATATATATATATATATATATATATATATATATATATACCTCGTTAACCTCGTTGCCATTCCGTGCGTTGGTCTCTCTTCATACGAAGGTCAAGCTAGTGGCTCCGCCTCTATGTCTGGCTTGGTGGAGGAGTGAGTTGCTTTCTTGCGCTCTCCACCGTACATAGCCAGGTACACCGGCTCATCTGGTACCGTCCTGAACCAGGCATCTAGTCTTCTCTTCAAGATTCCAACTTTGACCCCTGTAACGTTTCTGAGGTCCTTTGGAAGCTGGGTAAAAAGTCTTGGCCCCCTGACAACCAAGCTATTTTCCTTCAGTGTTGAGGAGGTCCCTTGTAGGGCTTTAATTTGGGAACACTACACATTCTGCCTTTCCTATTTTCCAGTGTTGTTTGAATGGTAATTGGGTTTAGTTTGAGGTTTGGTACCAATTTTTCGATCATTTCCCATATGTAGATTATGGTGTACCCTCTCTTCTTCTTTCGAGGGAGTACAGCTTTAGTTTACTAGTCTTTCCCAGTAGTTGAGTTCTTTGCAGCCATCAGTCTTTGCTGTGAAATATCTCTGAGTTTCTTCTAGATTATTAATTCTTCCTTTTTATATGGGGACGTCAAAACTGAGCAGTATTCAAGTTTTGGTACAATCATTGTTTTTAGCAGGGGAATCATTACTGTCCTGTCCCTTCGTTTGAACGTTCTTAGTATCTGTCCCGCGACTCTTTTTGCTTTGTTTATCGCCATCTGATTTTATGTTTCGAATTTCGCATCATTGGTCATTATTAACCCCAGATCGATCGCTTTCGTGCTTTTCTGAATTTCCTGTCTATCTGAAGCATAATATGCAGTCTGTTTAACTTCCTCTTTTCTACCATATCTCAAGAGCTGAAATTTCTCGGTGTTAAATGTCATGTTGTTGTCTTCTGACTATTTGTATATTTTGTTCGTGTCCCTCTGCATGGCCTCCACTTCATCTACATCTCTGATTTTTCTGCTGATCTTTGTATCGTCTGCAAAGGATGTTACTATACTGTTGCTGTTTACTCCGCTGTCTATGTCTGTTAGCATATAATGAACAGGAGTGGGGCCAGTACTGTCCCTTGTGGTACTGAGCTGCGTACTTCCAATTCTGATTATGATATACCTTGAATTTTGACCACCTGTAGACGTTCTCTGAGGAAGTTGTAGATCCATTTTCCCACTTTGCCTGTTATTCCCATATATTTCATTTTATGTGTTATTATACCGTGATCACATTTGTCGAAAGCTTTAGTAAAATCCGTGTATATGACATCGTAGTTGTCATTGCCTTCAAGCGCATCTAGGATATTGTTGTAGTGTTCTATTAGTTGTGATAGGCACGATGTACCTGATCGGAATCCATGCTGATTTTCGTTGAATCTTTCCACTGTCTCCAAGAAATCATAAATTTTCTCTCTAACTATTCCTTCAAATACTTTGGTGAGGTGGGACGTCAATGACACTGGTCTATAGTTCTTTGTTTGAGATCTGTCCCCTCCTTTATATATAGTGACAATGTTTGCTCTTTTCAAGATGCCCGGTATTTCCCGTGTCTAGGGATCTTCTCCATATCCAGTATAAAGGTGTAGCTATTTAATTTTTACAGTTTTCAATCAACAATGCGTTCCATTGTCCGGACCTGCAGCTGAATGGGGTTTCATTTGTCCTATAGCTCTCGCTACATCTTGTGGGGTAAAATCAAAGTCTGTTATACACTCTCCTTGCAATTTCGCTTCAAAGAATGCATCTATGTCAGGTATCGCTTTGTCACTTTTGGGGTACTAAAAAGTGATTCATACTGGGCTCTCAATGTTTCAGATATTTCTTTTGGATCGTCGGTTAGTTCATTATTTCTCTGCCTTAAGGGCCCAATAGCGGCGCGCGTTTTTGTTTTCCTTTTCGCATAGCTATAGAAGTATTTTATATACAGGGTGGGCGGAAAGTAGCTCCCTATTTTGGATTGGTAAAAAAATACGTATATTATCCATTTATTTCAGAAGAAATAATATGAAAAGGTAGGCATACATGGTAGGTTTTCTCTAAAATTCAATGTGGGCTCCAACTCTTTCCACCAGCTTCTGGAGCCGCCCAGGAATGGCGTCCACTGACTTTAGCAGGAACTCCGGCGGGATGGAGGACATGACTTCCCGAATTCGGTCCTCCAGTTCTTCCAATGTCCTCAGTTTGGTGCGGTAGACTTCTTCCTTTACCCACCCCCAAAGAAAGAAGTCGCACGGTTACCACTGAAAAATGGCAGAATCGGTTCAGTGTAACGGTGTGGTGTGGTATGACCTCAGATCAGGTTGTGGGCCCGTTCCTTCTGCGCAACACCATGAATGCTGAGCGGTACCTTGCTATGTTGCGAAACGAGGTCTGGCCGGTTATCAGCACATGGGAGAACATCGACGATCTGATATTTATGCAAGATGGCGCCCCTCCGCACTTCGCTCTTGTTGTCCATGAGTGGCTGGATGCCCACTTCCCTGGGCGTTGGATGGGTCGTCGTGGTCCACATCAATGGCCAGCCAGGAGCCCCGACTTGACACCGTGCGACTTCTTTCTTTGGGGGGTGGGTAAAGGAAGAAGTCTACCGCACCAAACGAGGACATTGGAAGAACTGGCGGACCGAATTCGGGGGAAGTCATGTCCTCCATCCCGCCGGAGTTCCTGCTAAAGTCAGTGGACGCCATTCCTGGGCGGCTCCAGAAGCTGGTGGAAAGAGTTGGAGCCCACATTGAATTTTAGAGAAAACCTACCATGTATGCCTACCTTTTCATATTATTTCTTCTGAAATAAATGGATAATATACGTATTTTTTTACCAATCCAAAATAGGGAGCTACTTTCCGCCCACCCTGTATATATCAGGTGGGAAAAAAAAGGAAGACCTCGAACTTTGGCTGTAAAATCCAAAGTTATGGTCAGATTTCAATATTTTTTTCACACCCCACAACAAAATAAATTTCCTATACGGTGAGGAGATTTCAAAGAAAACTAATGAAAATTACGGATTTATTAAACATTTCTTTATGTCACTGGAATTTCTCCATTTACACTACTATTGCATTGTATGTGGAGATAAAAAGTTACAAAGTACTCACATATGGTGCTACCTTGATGTTAAAAAAACTGCTCGATATGTCTATCACGAACTTCTACAACCTTTTTCAGTCTAGGACGGAACTCATCTATGGCTTTATTGATTTGTTTTTGTGGTAGCTCATCCCATTTTTCCAGAAGAAGCTGTCGTAAATGAGCGACATTTCTTACTTTGACCCGATAAATTCTCTGTGACAAATTTTCCCAAAGGCCGTAATCGACACGATTTAAATCAGGATTGCTTGGTGGCCAAATTTAATACCGCTACCTGGTATTCTTTTGATATCTCCTGTTGTATCGATTTTCTTGAGAAGCTTGTCTAAATCTTCTGCAGTTGGCTTACGTTAATTAAAATAGCTTTAATTATGAACTTTAACCTATGATTAGCAAGATTTTTCTGGAATATTCGCCATAAATCCAATTTCTCAGCTAAAATGCTAAAAGATGGCATACAAACCATAAAATTACCTAGTACTAACATACTAAAATTTCATGGTTCTATATACCGTATTTGCCGAGATATGAAGGATTTGAAAGGTCTCCCTTTTTTTTGCCGACCCGACAATGCAGTAGTAGTGTAAATGGAGAATTTTCAGTGGCATAAAGAAATGAAATGTTCAATAAACCCGTAATTTTCATTAGTTTTCTTTGACATCCCCTCACCGTATAGGAAATTACTTAGTTTTGGGGTGTGGAAAAAATATTGAAATCTGACCATAACTTTGAATTTTACAGCCAAAGTTCGAGGTCTCCCTTTTTTTTGCCCACCCGACACACACACACACACATATATAGATATATATATATATATATATATATATATATATATATACAGTGGTGCTCGTAAGTATTCTTACAGAGAAATATTTCAATTATAATCGTCCTTATCTTTTGTGCCATACATAGTTGGAAAGTTTACGGTCGTTTGGAAAAATTTAACAGATAGAAATATTAGTTTAACTCCAACTTATAATGTAAAACATTAAGAATTTGAGGAAAATTAAAAGAAAAGTTAAAATGCAAAAGCTTTCTTACATTTATTTACAAAATTATTTAATACTTTGTGTGTCCACTTTAGTCTTGAAGAAATGAAAATTTTTAGACTGTTGGTAATTCTGAATTCTAGAATTTTCTGTGAATCTTTATGGAAGATGGATGACTGTACAAGCCATTAGTAAGCAATGAATCATTGTGGTAAAGAGTTGTCTACGGATCCTAAGTGATCTGTTATTGCTGCACACGAGTCTGGAAAGAGTTGTAGGAAGGTAGAAGAACTTCGAATTCCATTTACGACGGTTGCTGCACTTGTAAAGAAGAAAGACTTTGAAACAATGAAAACTCTACCAAGGTGTGGACGATCTTGCTAGATTTCCGAACTTACAGCTACAGCTAGACGGATTGAAAGAATGGCTGCTGCGAATCCACGAGTGACTGTAGGTGATATTTGCCAAACATTAAGACTGTGTAAGATCGATGTCCATCCCTTTACTGTACGTCGTACATTGAGAAAGAATGATCTACATGGAAGAGTTGCACGAAGAAAACCTCTGCTACGAAAAGCGAAAAAAAGAAGCTCGTTTAAAGTACGATAAGGATCATTAAAATGATGGATTTGCATTATGGAAGAAAGTTCTCTGAACAGACGGGATTCAGGGAAAAAAAACATCTTTCCGACGGTTGAACATGGTGGTGGTAGTTTGCTTCTTTGGGGATGCTTTAATGTTTTTGGTCCAGAAAAGTTTGTTGTCATCAATGGAATCTTGAATTCGAAGAAATATCAGAAATTTTAGAAGAAACTCTATTACCTTCAGTTCGGGAGTTGCTAATGGGTCGCAACTGGGTACTACAACAAGAAAATGACCCAAAATATAAAAGTAAGAGCGCCATGAAATGGCTTCAACAAAAGAATTTCAAGCTTCTCGAGTGGCCCACTCAAAGCCCATAGCTCAATTTAATCGAGAATTTATGGTTTTGATTCGTTAAAAAAGGTGTCCGCAAGAGAAACCCTTCGAATCTGAATGAATTGCAACAATTTTCTTTAGAAGAATGGGCTAAAATTTCTAATGAGATATGTCGATAACTTATAGAAAAACACCCAAAAGAATCATTGAAGCCGTTCAAGCAGTGGCGGCTCGTGACTAAAAATTCTAGGGGTGCTGTCTCTAAGAATGGGTTGAAATAATTACTGAAATAAAAGGATGAGCATTGAGCAATAAATAAAAGTTTCAAAAGTTATTGAAAAAGTTATTCAGTGAGCTCATCCTTATATTGTTCTTGATTATTTCAATTGTAAATAAAAACTTTAGGGGTGCTGCAGTTCCGCAGTGTCTACCGACGAGCCGCCACTGCGTTCAAGCAAAAGCTGGACACACAAAGTATTAAATAATTTTGGAAGTAAATGTACGAAAACCTTTGCATTTTAACTTCTTTTTTTATTTTCCTCAAATTCTATGATGTTTACATTAAATGCTGGAGCTGAACTAATTTTTTTATTTGTTCAATTTTTTCAAACGAACTGTAAACTTTTCATAACTATCCTATTCATGGTACAAAAGATAAGTGAGAATATAACTAAAATATTTCCCTGTACGAATACTTATGAACGCCACTGTATATTTAGCAGTGGTGGGCACCGTTAACCAAAAAGTTAACTTCGTTAACCGCTAATCCGTTAACCAAAAAGTTAACTTCGTTAACCGTTAATTCGTTAAACATGTAACGGAAGTTACCGATAAACCGTTAACGTTAACTTTTATTATAAAAAAAATGAAAAACACAATATATATATAATTTAATTTTCCCTCTTCTTCTCGTTCTCCATTTTGTCCATGAGATGCATGTTGCCCTTCATGAAAATTAGCATATCAAAGTTTCATCAGACAGGGATGATCTCTTGGCCCTCAGGATGTCCTTGCCCATAGAGAACAAACGCTCCAATGCAGCACTGGAGGGGACGGCTGTGTTGAACTTGATGAACAAGTCCACCAACACTTGCTCACCCAAGAAGGCAGCATCTGTCAGCAAGTCCTTGGAGTTGGTCTCCAGCCAGGTCTTGACCAAGTTCTGGGTCTTGCCCTTGAGTGACCTGTGGCTTCTGCTGCTCTCTTTTGTCTGGATGACAGCACTGAAGAAGTCATCCTCCTCCTCCTCGTTGTTGCTGCCTCCACTTGCTGCCCACTTCGTTGGACTGCTGCTTCATGGCCTCCTCGACTGTACCCTCCATGCTTTTCCTCACCCTGGCGACCTTGGTGTTGTCATACTTGTCCAACCAGATGAGGCGAAACCTGGGATGGAAGGCAGCAGCCAGCTGGCATTCGTCATCCTCCAGGAGGGGCCCAAACCTTTTGTCGATGCCTGCCAAAAGTGCGTCGACCAAGGCGCTGCAGTAGACGAGGCCCTTGGACTTCAAGTCCTTAAGCCTGAAGATTGTCGCAGCAACTGTTGGCAGCAGAGTCCCAAGGTAGGCTTGTTCCTCCCCCTGGATCTTGTTTATTTATGAATTTTTTGGGTTAACGGACTTGAGTTAACGGAAGTTAAATGTAACGGAAGTAAATTAGTCCGATAATGATTTTCAAAGTTAACTTAAAAGTTAAATCGTTAACGAAAAAGTTAACTTCGTTAATTAACGATTAACGGATTAACGGTTTCTGCCCAGCTTTGATATTTAGAAACACACTGGAGTGAGAGAAGAGGTAGATTTTGTACTGTCTTATCTGCATAGAATTTTAGGAGGGCTATAAAAACGAAGATGGAAAATACGAGGCTCAAAAGAACTGAAGAACCTCCAACAACCAACCTGAATAATTTCAAAAACCAACTGGGCAGGTTCTTGTGCAGAGTCCCTGACTAGCCATACGTGGCTGTCTACGAGGGTAGGATGATAGTGGAAAGCAACTCTCTCTTCCATCAAATCCCGCAAATGAGGCGGAACATTGAAGGTTGATTCTGAACCATCATTTGAATCGAACAAAATTAAAATATATATATATATATATATATATATATATATTATATATATGTTAGTTCTGACGTTAGAATATATAAAAGTAACATTCATCTTATATTTTGAATGAGTAGAAATTAAGGTAATGTGCTAAAAATGCTATAAATTAACCCATAGTTTGTTAACTCGTCTACAAAGTTTCACGTACTTTTCTGAAATGTAGAAAAACTTTCAACCTAATTTTTAGTTATATTCTTCCTTATATTTTGTACCATGCATACGATAGTTTTGAAAAATTTACCGTTCATTTGTGAAAACAAACGCCAAATGATAATATAAGAATTAACATGAGAGGTTTAGCGTGATAAGTAGAGATTACAATGTTAAACTCATTGATCAATACATTAACATAATTAGGATTTGTATTCAAATTATAAAAGTTTCCTATTTAAAATGGAGGAAAGGGGTCAGAGCATTTTTTTCATTTTAATTATACCGAAAACACACTTAACATACGTATTATCCTCACCATTTTATCACGCATTAATGGAAATGGAGAAGTGAGGAGTGGGTATAGTGAGTGGAATATGTTTTTTGTATGCGTGTGGAATAAAGAGTCTCTACGACGTTCAGTGTATCCAGTCATAACCTCCCCAACCCCAATTTTTGTTTGTTTTTAAATTTTCAGTATTTCCCATAGATTTTTTCTTCAACAACTTTTGTGTTTTATTGATCACTCCAAAACTGGCCCATGTTTTTCAACATATTTACTTCAACATTTACTTATTCATTACATACCCCATCAATCTCGGCCGTCTTGACTTTCTCAACTTGTATACTGCCCCTTCAACTTTATTTTGTGCATTATCGTCTATCCCTTCATATAAACATTTACATACATCACACACACACACACATACACAAAAAATGCAGTGATAGTCGCTTCCTTTTCATCTCTACATTACCCATCAATTCATGCACTAAAGTAATCTGAACCGCTCTCGTACATTCACATCTTCTACTGACACGTAACTTTTCTTAAATTTTACTTAACATCCATCGTATGAAATTAATCGCCGCAATATGTCGCTTCTTTCCGAAATTCCATTATCTTCTTCGCATTAAGGGAATTCACTATCTTTCTTATCTCTCTCATTTTTTTTTATTTTTACTACACTATTAACCACGGTCTTGATTTCTTAACTGATGATACAGTCAGTTAAAAAAGACATGTCGTGAAACTCTGTTTATTACCGATATTTATCGGCAAGAAGATGGCGTATTACGATAGGCCGAATGTAGCCTCTCTTTTAATCTCTGCCACGCATGCTTTCATCTTTAATTCTTTTCTCTTTTCTTTTCTTTAACTCTTCTAACATCATCATTCCACCATGCATTGTGCGTTTGTTTTTCTTCACTCTCTCCATCCCACACACTTTCACTACTCCATACAGATTGTGTCCTCATTAAAACGTGTTAATAGAAAAAGTTATATTTCTTTTTAAGAAATAAAGATTTTTAAAAACATAATAGACTGTCGATATACAGGGTGATTTTTTTAAACATTTGACACTGCAAAATTTTTATATTTTTTTTATTAAGTGAAAAAAAGCATGGTATTTTTACTGTACCTTCCCAACACATGGGGAATTAGCTCCCTAGGGCAAAACATTCTCTATATGATGTTCTCTAGGCTCATTAACTCTTTGCACACGCACAAAAAAACAAAATTTTGCAGTACTCTGGACAGAGTATCTGTTGAAATCTGAGAAATTTCATGTTCAATTGATGCTTTCAATTCTTCTATTGCGTATCGATTATGTTTAAACAGTTTATCTTTTAAATAACCACATAGATGAAAGCCACAGGGGTTTAGATCTGGTGATGTTGGTGGCCACGATATTTCTCTATCATAAACCTCAGGAATCTGTTGAATGGGACTCTTCCGTCGAAAATATCGTAGTCCGGTTGCACGGGGTGGGAACCCTGCATTGCTTGTTATAAAGCAAATCCTGACATATTTTGAAAGCTTATACCACCCCATTCAAGAATCCATCGGGTGTACACCTAACCCCCGCTTGGCTTTTTCAATATGGCCGCCATTTTCCAAGATGGCTGGCGAAACTGAAAAATCCCATATCCTAGTCAATACTTGATGGATTTTGATGATCTTGGTGTCATTTCTAAGGGTTTTTAGGATGATGAGTCGATCTGGAGGGGTTGCAGATACTTTGGGAGTTGTTTTGACCCACATTCGTCAATACTCAAGGTCACTGGAGGTCAAACGACCCATATCCCGGGCAGTCGTGGAGATATTTTGGTGATCTTACTGTCGTTTTTATGGTTTTGGGCGAGACTGAGTAGTTCTATAGGCACATGATAGCAGTAGGATATCATTTTGCGACTCCATGGGTCAAGTCAAGGTCATTTGAGGTTAAAGTTTGACCTTGAAATATGATAATGCCACATTGCCACAGTTGACATCACTGTATTTGCTTTATTTCAGTGACAATTTCTACAATCTAGCTAACTGCTGAGCACTTAACATCTTTTCTGCAGATAAAACCAGATCATAATGCTTAAATGACATAACCCACATTATATGGATATGGATATTCGGATATAAACCACAATTTATGCTGAAGTGCAGGCACATGCATTCTATGGAAGGTTGCAAAGCTACAAGATATGACCTCGTAAGCAAAACAAAGCTCACACCTAGCGGGGGGATTGGCATTGACAACTTTGATGCAGTTATTCACATTAGGTAACCATTTATTGGGGCAAATATCAAAAGACATGGTTGTGTCAGGATCGTCAGGATCATCAGTCTGCTCTTCGTTGCTTTGGGTCAATGGATTGTTGCAATCCAAGCCGCTGCCACATGTACAGAACATTGTGCAAGGGATTCCGCGTCCCATGCAGCCGCAGCGACTCCCCCTGCATGCTGATTGTGATTCACCCACATCTGATTAGCTTCAGAATTCATCTGCTGCTAAGCACACTCCTTCACCAGTGTATGGCACAACTTCCAGCTCACAATTTATGGGAACTGACATTTCTTGTTTATAGTCTAGGAATGACCTTCGCACTGTCGTTTTCAAGTTATCTGGCTGTGTTACAATAGCTGCAAGGTTGTGACAGTTTAATCTACAATTTTGGGAGTGAATAACTGCATCAAAGTTGTCAATTATAACTTGCACAAGACCAGCAAGTGCAGCATCATTCAAACCCGACCACACAGCATCTCTTGCTGCTGCAACAGCAGCTGAGCGCATAAAACGCCGCACTTCATCATAAGAACAAGTTACATTGTACTTGTACAACTCTTTAATGATTTGCTTATGGTCACCTATGAGAACACCCAGTACTATTTGGAGTGGAGTAGGCTGATTTGTAACAACACTTGCTACAATGTTTCCAACCATTATGATTGCAGGGAGTCAGAGAATTTCGAACTTACACGAGTAAGCAATTGCACAAGAACATCACTCATACATTCGGAAGCAATATATTTGTCTATGTGAGTACGATAAGAAGCGAATTCTTCCTTGTTCTTTTTGCATTTACTCGCGATTTGCTTGCCCAGCTTCTTCACACACTCATCAATA
The DNA here is from genome assembly GCA_023014485.1 of Bathynomus jamesi. NCBI lineage: Eukaryota > Metazoa > Arthropoda > Malacostraca > Isopoda > Cirolanidae > Bathynomus > Bathynomus jamesi. The sequence continues at coordinate 411,832 of JAJOZX010003980.1, forward strand.
TCAACAGATTCCTCACAATCTTTTGCAGTATTCAGGTATGAGGCAGCAAGTTTTTGAAAACTAACAACGTAGCGATACCATCCCCATGTAAGTCTACAATTTCGTCTTTGAAGTAATCTTTAATTTTTACAATGAGCGACCTACGTGACAACTTCTGACCACCTAACTCTTTGTAAAGCTTCTCTACTTCAATTGAATTCCATGGTTTCATTTTGTCCTTCGATAATTCTACACACAAAGCAATGAAGGGGCGGTCTTCAGGTTCAACCCTTGACTTATTCTGGCAAGCTCTCTCAACCTCAACATGAAAGGTAGACATACAATCTTTATGGTATCGGGCTTCTTCAGCCGGTAAATTCCTTTCATGCCCAACAACCTACTGAGTACAACTTGTCCCTGCTCATCATTTTTCAGTTTACACTTTTTCTATCAACACATCTTTGTAATTTGTTTTTTATCACCAAGCTTATCGGTCATAAACCTAGATGCTGGAATGCGGTATTGCACCGGAACTTTGATGTCATATTTCTCGGGTAATATACACTCACTGACTTTCAAACAAAAGAGACAGTGTTTTTAGGGTCATATACTGGGCCTTCACTGAGAACAGCACTACGTAGTCTTTTTGGCTCCACTGTAGGGGTATCACATTCTCTCTTTTTCATGATGCTGATAAATTCCGCTTGACACATAGTGAAACACAGTTCTTGTGACAACAAAGGATTTTTGCTCCATCTTCCAAGAGAGGCTCTAGTCTCGCTCGAACATCTGGCTGCCTCTGATGTCGCTGCTCTCTATGATTTTCTGAATCCTCCCACAATTTGAAAGATCTTTCTGACCTCCAGGACAGCTACGCATGAAATCCTTGAAGAAACATTCGTCTGCAGCTTTTGTGAACCTGAAAAATAAGAATTTTGTTTACCCATTCTTCAGAGTACAAATCGCATTAAATAATTTATCCTCAGCAATGAGAACTAAAACAATGCTCACCTGGTATATTCTCCATATTCAGGCAGTCAAAAAAAAACAATTTGGAATCAGCACAACCAAGACGTCATCAAACCACCAGGTAGGCAGTACCATCAGCAATAATCTCAACAACCTGAAAAAAATAAGATGAATAATTTGACATAGTGAATTCACCTTACCATGGGGAAAATAATCCCTGATTTTATTTTAAACCCTATAGAACTACTCAGTCTCGCCCAAAACCATAAAAACGACAGTAAGATCACCAAAATATCTCCACGACTGCCCGGGATATGGGATATTCCTTATTTCGGGGGTCGTTTGACCTCCAATGACCTTGAGTATTGACGAATGTGGGTCAAAACGACTCCCAAAGTATCTGCAACCCCTCCAGATCGACTCATCATCCTAAAAAACCCTAGAAATGACACCAAGATCATCAAAATCCATCAAGTATTGACCAGGATATGGGATTTTTCAGTTTCGCCGGCCATCTTGGAAAATGGCGGCCATATTGAAAAAGCCAAGCGGGGGTCAGGTGTACACCCGATGGATTCCCGTGTGTAGAAGAGGTATTGTAAACATTTCATGTTTTTATTTCAGATAATAAAAAGATACGAACTTTTTAAAGTGTCAGATGTTTAAAAAAAAACCACTCGATATATATATATATATATATATATATATATATATATATAATATATATATATATATATATATGATGAATAAAACCACGAAGGAAAGGAAACACAAAATGGTGCTCAAGCGCTTTCGTCTAATGACATCCTCAGGAACACTGAAGTACATAAAAGGGTTACAGCCTATATATAGGTTACAGAAAGAAAAAAAAAAAAATAAATAAATAATAAATAAAAATAAATACATACATACATACATATATATATATATATACACACTACATATCTACACACACATATATATATATATATATGCAACAAACGGAGAAGTAAAAATAAAAATTAAAAATTAAAGGATTATCAGATTTGTAAGGAAAAATATCGATTTTTAGCACAAGATCAAATTAATTATAAAAATACAAATTTATACTGGAAATCTGCCCGGGTTTTAACACTTTGCCTTTTATGGTCAAGTTTCGATATATATAAAAATAAAATGAAAATTAAAAGTTAATAAAGTAGCATACAAGTTTACCAAAGATTTAGTGTTCTACCCTTCTTATCTAAATCTGTTTTGAAGGAATTCAAAACAACAGGATCGAGTTGAAAAAGACATTTGCTTATGTTGAAGTTATTTGAAAGTTGGATAATGGCAGACTCAAGAATATTTCTATTAACAATGTTACTAGAGTGGAATAAAACTGAAGCATTATTCCAATCAATACAGTGGGATAACTCTGACAAATGGACAAAAAGGGCACTGGACAACTGTCCTGTTCTAACGGAATATTGATGCTGTTTTATACGTGTGTGCAAATCCTTTCCCGTCTGACCTATGTAAAAGGAATCACATTGTTTACAACCAATTTTATAGATAATGCCTGAATTATTGGTAGGGCTATTTTTTACTATGATATTTTTCACAATATTGTTATATGAAAATACTACATTAATATCCAAAAGTTTAAGTACATTAGCAATGCCTAAAAAGGCCGGGAAAAATGGAAGTACTAAAATATTTGTTGACAAAGTACGAGTGTTATTATTGGACACGATAGAAAGTTCGTTTTGCCTTGTTGAGACAAGATTCCATAAACGCAGATGGATAACACAGATCACTTCCAATACCGTTGATTTTTTCCAATTCGGCATCGATGTATTCCGGACTGGCGATCCTAAGGGCGCGGAGAAACATTGATGAAAAAATGGCCTTCTTAGTGGGGGTGTCATGTCCCGAGTAAAAGTGTACGTAGGACAAATTGTTTGTTGTTTTCGATAGATACTAAACTTAAAACCTGGGCTTTCCCTATGTTCAACGGTATTGGAAGTGATCTGTGTTATCCATCTGCGTTTATGGAATCTTGTCTCAACAAGGCAAAACGAACTTTCTATCGTGTCAATAATAACACTCGTACTTTGTCAAAAAATATTTTAGTACTTCCATTTTTCCCGGCCTTTTTAGGCATTGCTAATGTACTTAAACTTTTGGATATTAATGTAGTATTTTCATATAACAATATTGTGAAAATATCATAGTAAAAAATAGCCCTACCAATAATTCAGGCATTATCTATAAAATTGGTTGTAAACAATGTGATTCCTTTTACATAGGTCAGACGGGAAAGGATTTGACCACACGTATAAAACAGCATCAATATTCCGTTAGAACAGGACAGTTGTCCAGTGCCCTTTTTGTCCATTTGTCAGAGTTATCCCACTGTATTGATTGGAATAATGCTTCAGTTTTATTCCACTCTAGTAACATTGTTAATAGAAATATTCTTGAGTCTGCCATTATCCAACTTTCAAATAACTTCAACATAAGCAAAGGTCTTTTTCAACTCGATCCTGTTGTTTTGAATTCCTTCAAAACAGATTTAGATAAGAAGGGTAGAACACTAAATCTTTGGTAAACTTGTATGCTACTTGTACTTGTACGTACTGAAACTAACGATAAATTGATTAGTTTTGATGTTTGTTCATTGTTTACAAAAGTGCCGATTGACGATATGCTTGACTTTCTCTCCCAAGAATTACATAAGTATGACCTGCCACTACCTTCACACATTGTTTTGGAACTCATTAAGCTTTGCATCAAAGACTGTAAATTTACTTTCAATAACGAGTATTATCAACAAGTTTTTGGGATGGCTATGGGCAACCCCTTATCGCCCCTCCTCTCCATATTTATATGGAGTTTTTCGAAATTACCTATATTCCGAGAATCCTGGGGGTTGGCATCCCTTGGTTGCGGTACGTCGACGATATTTTGTGTATCTGGCCCATGAATCGTGACCTGGATAGCTTCCTCCTTCAGTTAAATGATCAAGTCCCCTCCATTAAGTTTACTTTAGAAGTTGAGCAAGACAATTCAATCCCCATTTTTTGGATGTGCGTGTACATAGGGAAAGCCCAGGTTTTAAGTTTAGTATCTATCGGAAAACGACAAACAATTTGTCCTACGTACACTTTTACTCGGGACATGATACCCCCATTAAGAAGGCCATATTTTCATCAATGTTTCTCCGCGCCCTTAGGATCGCCAGTCCGGAATACATCGATGCCGAATTGGAAAAAATCAACGGTATTGGAAGTGATTTGTGTTATCCATCTGCGTTTATGGAATCTTGTCTCAACAAGGCAAAACGAACTTTCTATCGTGTCAATATTAACACTCGTACTTTGTCAAAAAATATTTTAGTACTTCCATTTTTCCCGGGCTTTTTAGGCATTGCTAATGTACTTAAACTTTTGGATATTAATGTAGTATTTTCATATAACAATATTGTGAAAAATATCATAGTAAAAATAGCCCTACCAATAATTCAGGCATTATCTATAAAATTGGTTGTAAACAATGTGATTCCTTTTACATAGGTCAGACGGGAAAGGATTTGCACACACGTATAAAACAGCATCAATATTCCGTTAGAACAGGACAGTTGTCCAGTGCCCTTTTTGTCCATTTGTCAGAGTTAGCCCACTGTATTGATTGGAATAATGCTTCAGTTTTATTCCATTCAAGCAACATTGTTAATAGAAATATTCTTGAGTCTGCCATTATCCAACTTTCAAATAACTTCAACATAAGCAAAGGTCTTTTTCAACTCGATCCTGTTATGTTGAATTCCTTTAAAGCAGATATAGATAAGAAGTGTAAAACATTAAATCTTTGGTAAACTTGTTTTCTACTTTATTAACTTTTAATTTGCATTTTATTTTTTTATATATATCGAAACCTGACCATAGGCAGCAATATGTTAAAACCCGGACAGAGTTCTAGTATAAATTTGCATTTTTATAATCCATTTGATCTTGTGCTAAAAATCGATTAACTTTTAATTTGCATTTTTTTTTTTTTTTTTTTTTTTTATATCGAAACCTGACCATAGGCAGCATTGTGCTAAAACCCGGCAGAGTTCCAGTATAAATTTGTATTTTTATAATCCATTTGATCTTGTGCTAAAAATCGATATTTTTCCTTACAATCTGTACGCCTCATTGGTAATCCTTTAAGGTTTTAATTTTTAATTTTTTATTATTTTTACTTCTCTGTTTATTGTATATATATGTATGTATGTATGTATGTATGTATTTGTATATATAGATATGTATGTATATATATATATATATATGTGTGTTTGTGTGTATGTATGTTATTTATTTTTTCTTTTTTTCTTTCTGTAACCTATATATAGGCTTAACCTTTTATATACTTCAGTGTTCCTGAGGATGTCATTAGACGAAAGCGCTTGAGCACCATTTTGTGTTTCCTTTCCTTCGTGGTTTTATTCATCATAAATATTTTTCACGTGTTACCTTCGTGAAATAATTTTCATATAATATATATATATATATATATATATGTAGATATGTATGTATAATGTATATATATATATATATATGTATATATATATGTATATATATATATATATATATATATATGTATATATATATATATATATATATATGTATGTTATTTATTTTTTTTTTTTTTTTTATTATTTATTTTTTCTGTAACCTATATATAGGCTGTAACCCTTTTATGTACTTCAGTGTTCCTGAGGATGTCATTAGACGAAAGCGCTTGAGCACCATTTTGTGTTTCCTTTCCTTCGTGGTTTTATTCATCATAAATATTTTTCACGTGTTACTTTTGTGAAATAATTTATATATATATATATAGGGTGAACCAAATGTAGGTGGACAGTAAATGATAACGTTTATTTTGAGAATACATATTTAATTTTTTTGTATACTATAATACAAAATAAAATTTAAATAAATTTAGTTATAATATTTAATATGATATAACACAAACACCATAGTTATAATGAACACCATAGTTATAATATAATATAACACAAACCGTATTCAACCTACTGTCCACCTACTTTTGGTTGGTTCACCGTGTATATATATATATATATATATATATATGTATATGTATAGAAACGACGTAAGTATAGAGGAGTGTTCTGCACACGAGGAAGAGAAATAACGAACAAATGAAACATTAATATACTGCGTGGTCATTGCAGTTAAATGTGTGTATATATATATAATATATGGTGTGGTGTCCCAGAAGTCTTGGAGGGGTTTTATTTGGCTATAACTTTTTTGTTTGAGGATCAAATAATAAAAGATTTGTAACACTTGAAAATATATTTATTGCGATTTTAATTACAAATTTAATATCTGGTGAAAATCTTCATTTTCATTGCGTAAATCTAAAATGGCATTAGCGTACGTTATCCGACTCTGGTGATCTTGTGGTTTAATTTCTTGAGCAATTTGAATTTTGTACGGTTAAAGATTGATATCCTCTCTTAAAATTCGATGTAAGGAACTTCTTGAAATGTTTAATTCCTGGCTGCATCGTCGGACTGATGTGGATTTTCCTCAACGCTTTCACGAACCATCTCAACCCGAGTTGTACTTCGGTTTGTCCGAGGACGCCCAGTCCGTGGTTCGTCTCCGTGACCCTTTCCCATACGAAATTTAGCGACGTACCGTCGAATAGCTCGATCAGAAGGAGCAGAACGCGTGTTGAATTTTAATCAAAAAGCTCTTTGAGCGGCAACGATGGAAGAGTTGTTGGTCAAATAAAGTTTCACAATAGCCACTCTTTGTTGCACTGTCCAGGATTCCATTTTCATTAATCGCAGCAAGAGTAGTTTAATTGAAAAAGAAAAAGAAATAAATTAATCAAAAAAGAAAAAGGTTATAGCCAAATAAAACCCCTCCAAGACTTCTGGGACACCCTGTATATATATATAATAATAATAATTAAGTGGTAAGATATTGAAATAAATTTCCACATCCATTTCACTAATTAAATTAATGGCGAAAATTTGCGTTGACATAAAAATGACGGAAGTTTTAAATAAATTCTTATCTTCCGTCTTCACTAACGAAAATATGGACAACGTTCGTTCCCATAATCATGTTCAGTGATGATCATTTAAAGCTTCTCAGTTTTACCATTAGTGAAAATGAAGTACTCTCGGCCATAGGTAAAAATTAATCCTAACAAAACTCCCGTTCCAGATAAGAGCTACCCTAGGGTACTTAAAGAAATGAACTGCGCAATAGTCTCTCCTCTCACATATATTTTAAAAATAATAATAATAATAATAATAATAATAAATCGTTAGAGTAGGAGAAGTTCCCTTCGATTGGAAACTTGCATACATTACGCCAATATTTAAAAAAAAGGGGAGAAATCGCTTCCGGGAAATCATCGTCCATTAGTCTGACTTCAGTAGTGGTAAGCTTATGGAGACGATCGTTCGGGACAAAATTGTTAATCACTTCGAAATTAATAAATCAATCAAATATTCTCAACACGGCTTTCGATGTAATCGTTCTTGTCTTACTAATCTGCTAAATTTATTTAATGATATTGTAAATATATATGACCAGAGTAAAACAGTAGATATTTTATATATTTTGATTTTCAAAAGGTGTTTGATAAAGTGCCACAGAGAAGATTATAACCTAAACTTCAGTCTCACGGAATTGATGGTAATGTTCTCAAATGGATCGGAAATTGGCTAAGTGGACGTAAATGGCAAAGCTTCTAACTGGAAAAGTATAACTAGCGGCGTGCCTCAGGGCTCAGTTCTGGGACCAGTTCTTTTTATTATTTATTTCCGCTCACTCGAGTAATTTATTAATATCATCTTCAATCTGGAAACATTTTGCGCTGACTTTGTTCGTCCCCCTAGTTTGGTATCATCCGCATATTTTGAAATTATACTCTTAATTCCTATCGACATAGGAATTAAGAGTATAATTTCAAAATATGCGGATGATACCAAACTAGGGGGACGAACAAAGTCAGCGCAAAATGTTTCCAGATTGAAGATGATATTAATAAATTACTCGAGTGAGCGGAAATTTAGCAAATGAACTTTAATATACAGGGTGATTCAAAAGTCAGGTTACATAGGGAAATACTATATTATGTAATGATACAGGGGAATAGTCACATCACATGTTCGATATGGCCACCGTTAACGGCAATGCATTTGTGCAGCCAGCTAGGAATATCACATCA
>JAJOZX010003980.1:425000-451239 GCA_023014485.1 Bathynomus jamesi
AGTATATGCACGAAGCGTGCTAGAAAGGGTCTTTTTCACGCATACAATACTGTTGAAGTACGCATCACATGATGAGATTAAGCTCGCTAATAAGACGAAGGTGAAATAAGGGTGCAATCATGGGGAGAACATTAAAATGGGGATTTTACCCCTAAAGCCCCTGGAATGCAGGGGATGTTCTGCAATGCTGGTTACGTTAGATAAATAGATAGAGAGAAAAATAGATAGATAACAGATATCCCTTTATTGATGAAAATAAGCATTACAATATTACAATTATTACAATAATTTCAACGTACAATTTAATGTCAATTAACGTATTGCTATTTTTGTTTTACTTAATTTGGTCCTTCAACTTTAGGTTTTACAAAACTGTCACGTAGCGGTGGGGTTGCATCCCAAGAATTGAGGGGTAAAACCCCCATTTAGGGCTGTGCGCATGATTACAAGCAATATTTCTTAGTAAAAATAAAATCTAAAATATGGATTAATACAAAACGTAAAACAACTTTGAAGGAATTGAAAAAAACAAATAATATTTTGCTTAAGAAAACAGACAACATTAACTGTTTTCTCTGTAAACATTCACATTCAAAGGCTACATGGGAGTGATGGCGTAACACCCACTTACTTACACACACACACACACACACACACACAAATGTATAGCTGGAAAAATACACTGACCATTTCAGTTGCCCAAAGGAGCGAGTAATAATAATAATAATAATAATAATAATAATAATAATAATATACTTTATTGTCATTTGTTTTTAACATAAACGATAAAGGCTATACCATTGTACAGTAATTATAATGCATTGTATCCATTACTGAGAAAGGTTTTTAAGATAAATAAAATCTTTTTTATTTATTAACATGGAAAGAAATGCTTTCAGGATTGCTCCAAATAATTAAAGATCTTTTACAGTGTTCTCTCGCCCAGTCAAAAACATAACTCGCCACGGACGATTGGTCGAGTGTATTTTTGCAGAATATATATATATATATATATATATATATATATATATATATATATATATATATTGTGGGAGACGATTGTAGACACCAATCGACCAGGGAAGTACTCCGAGGAGATGTTAGACAAGAGACAAGGAGTGCTGGAACTCCCGTTTCTCCTGTCACTGTCCTCCTTAGCTGATCTTTTTCCGTGTCTCATCTACCCTGTGAGCAGTCCAGAATGCTCTCAAACACACGTGTCTCCCTCTATTCCTCATTACACACATATATATATATATATATATATATATATATATATATATATATATATATATATATATATATATATATATATGCATCTTACACACTACACAACCTTTTCAAAATTTATATTAAAAAAAAAGAAAAAAATGACATAATTGAGCTTTGGAGACTTTGTTTTTTCTCTCTCCTTTTTCTGTGGAGAGGTCACTTTTTCCCCCTCCTTTATATATATATATATATATATATATATATATACAGGAAAGAGGGTCAAGGGCGAATGCCCGAAAAAACGCCCCTTCCCAGAGAAGAAGAAGAGAGCCAAAATCAAGGTCCAAGGTTCTCGAGATGACTGGACACTCTCAATTTGAAAGGTTGGAGGTCTTAGATGGGGGGAAAGATGGACTGAGGAAGATTGTTCCAGAGTTGACCGGTTGAGTAGATGAAAGACTGAAAATACCTATCAACTCTTGCGTTAGAGAGTTGGACAGAAAAGGAATGAGAATGCGTAAAATGTCTGGTACTGCGTGCTCTCCGAAAAGGAGAAGGAATGCAGTTGGAGAGTTCAGAAGAGCAGTGTCCGGTATAATAGCGATAGTAAAAACAGAGTGAGGCAACATTGCTGCGAAGAGAGAGGGATTGAAGACAGTAGAGGCGGGAATTGATGAGACGAAAAGCCTTTGATTCCACCTGGTCAATTAGAGCTGTGTGGGTTGAGCCAACCCACACATGAGAAGCGTACTCCATACAGGGGCGGACAAGACCCTGTATAGAGATAGCAACTGAGTGAGGATGAAGAAACTGAGGAGCCGGCACAGCATACCTAACCAGGAAAAGCACTAGATGAATGACAAAGACGAAAGATTTTTCTTGGCAGGGTGTCAGCATAGAAGCACAGTTCTTGAGAACAAAAGAAGGAATACCATCAGGACCGTACGCCTTCCTAGAGTTGGGGACAGCTAGAACAGAATAAATATCTTTGGAAGAGGTTCTTATTTCAGATTAAGTCAAAGAGAGGAGGATATGGATTTCGGCTACTATAATTAATTGCCCAGCTATCTACATATCTAATAACTACAGTATACGCTACACGAACTAGTCCCATGTTTAGCATAAGAAAGCAAAAATTCTAAGGTGATTACTGAAACCTAACCTACAAAAAACCACTTACATGCAGTTATATGCTCTATTAAAAGTCTAATAAACGATTTATTTTTTAAAAATAAAACAAAAACATTGTCCACATTGTTAATTTTAGCCCAAATAACTTCCTGTAATTTACATTATCAAAGTTACTTATCAGTTTTAAATACTCGAATTAGTTTTCCTATAAGTGGACCCTTTTCAAATGAATACATCTCTAGTTCAGCTAATTTTTCTTCAGATATTTTACTTCTCCGTTCTGGATTCATTTTGGTTGTTCTCGCCCGAACTCTTTCTAATTTATCAGTCTTTTCCCAAGTATAGGCTACGCTGTCTAACTTACAGATTGAACATAGGATTGGCCTACCATATATCAAGAGGCCTAGTTCTAAGGCTAGGCTCAGGGTTACAGGCTGGTTCTTAAGCTTGAAAGACGGTGCTCCTTTAGTATGCGGTCTACAGACAAATTCACACTTTAGTATGCGGTCTACACCAATTTGTTTTTTAAATGTAGTTAAAGAAGGTTGAAATGACAATCTTACTTGAAAAAAATTTATTGAAAAGTTAAAAACATAAAAAGTTTAAATGTAAGGAAAAAAATTTATTGAAAAGTTAAAAACACAAAAAGTTTAAATGTAAGTATACCTTCTTAGCTTGTTTACTAATTGCTTGTTTACATCCCAATGTCAGTCGCCCTTGACGATTGGTTAGGTTTAGTCATGATATTTTCGTTAGTTTTAACGAAAATATCTTGACTAAACCTAACCAATCGTAGGTAGACCGCATACTATAGTAGCACCGGCAATTGAATTGTTTACAACTTTACTGCTTCAAATTTCTCAAGCTAATGATGTTAAACAATCATTTTGAATTTCAAGGTCAAATAGGGTCTAAGTCATGTGAGTGAGTCATTTAGCGAAAAAAAAAGAGCGGCAGAATGCGTGAGCAGGCATAAATTTAACGAAAAAAAACCTGTAGACTGCACTTTGAAAAAAGTAGAGCGCGGCAGAATTTGTAGACCGCATACTAAAGGAGCACCTGAAAGACTTTACTAGCCAAGGTCTAGCCGAATAAATAAAATTAATAAATGCATGAAAGACACTCGCAAGACTTTAGCCTACATGGAATAAATGAATAAATGCACAAATATAATAATTGTTTTCTCCGCTTTTTCGAGATAGCCTATAAATACGACCATTAAATAAACCGTCACAATTTCAAAATATTTTTAACCACAATGCGCATACGTCTAGGAGCAAAGAATAGAAAACTAACTTATTATACAAATTAAATATTTAATTTCTACGCCTTTATATATCTGAAATATTCAAACTGTTTTCAGATATTTCAAATATCCTATTAAACATTTCAAATAGCTACTTATTAATTTCAGAAAAATAAGTTTTAATTATGAGATGTCCAGTACACGTTTCATATATATAGGGTGTCCCAGAAAAAACTATATACTCTTTATAGCATCATATATTTTATAATTTAAAAAAACCAAACAATATATTGTTATAGCAATTGCCAATGAAAGGTAAATTAGTAATCTAAGTGATCAAAATGTTATAGCGAGTTGTTTGCATATAAAATTTAATTAACTACGCCAAGTGCTCAAAATGTTCTCCGGCGGCATGAATGCACTTTTGAATGCGTCGACTAACTGATTCGCAGACATGGACTAATGTGGATGCTGTGATGGTCCCGCACTTTTCCCTAATTGCATCCTTAAGGTGTTCGAGTGTTGCGGGTCTTGTACCATAAACTGCATCCTTCAGGTAGCCCCACAAGTAAAAATCAAGTGGAGTCAAGTCCGGTGAACGTGGAGGATACTCAACGCTTCCTCTTCGTCCTATCCAACGGTTAGGCAACGTTTCATCGAGGTACCTTCTGACATCACAATGATAATGAGGAGGGGGGGGCTCCATCTTGGTGAAAGTAAAAGTCGTCGTTTCCAAACAACTCCCGAACTGCAGGTATAATTTCTGTCCGCAGCATGTCGAGATATGCGGCACCGGTAACTGTCCCATTAAAGAAAAATGGTCCAACCAAACCCCTGGATGATAAAACACACCATGCTGTTAATCCTGGTAAATTAACATGTTTATCCACATAAACGTGTGGATCATCAAGTGACCAGTACCTGCAGTTGTGTCGATTTACTGTGCCATTCAGCTTGAAGGTAGCTTCATCAGACCACACGATTTTGTTGTATTGAAAGTGCATTCATGCCGCCGGAGAACATTTTGAGCACTTGGCGTAGTTAATTAAATTTTATATGCAAACAACTCGCTATAACATTTTTATCACTTAGATTACTAATTTACCTTTCATTGGCAATTGCTATAACAATATATTGTTTGGGTTTTTTTAAAATTATAAAATATATGATGCTGTAAAGAGTATATAGTTTTTTTGGGACACCCTGTATATAACCAAGCGTCTACTATCATTTATTGTAGAGTGCAGTAATGTAGTGCTTTTTAACCCACATATTTTCGTTGTACTGTAAAGTTTTTCTATGTATTTCTTCTATAAACTATTTTTTTTATACGGAGACATAAGAGCTGAGCAATATTCTGGTTTTAGTATTAATGAAGCTTTCGACAGAGAACTCATTACTTTTTGTCCCTTCTTTTAAAAGTTCTTAATATCTGTCTCGTTATTCTTTTGGTTATATTTATTGGTATCTCGTGTGTCTTAAAATTTCGCATCGTCCATCATAGTCATTCCCCAAATCCTTTGCTTTTGAGTTTCTTTGAATTTCTTGTCCAATGTTCCATGAAACAGTCGAAACTTTTAAGCTCCTCATTTTTTTCAGCGACTTAAAAGTTGAAAATGTTCAGTGTTAAATTTCATACGGTTGTCTTTTGGCCATATATGTATTTTATGTTTTTATTTTAGATACAGGAACTTCGCAGCATTTGGGTTTTTTCTGTCTGCGAACTTTTGTTATTAACAGGTCAGTTAACGTTAATGGATAACAATGAGGCAAATACTGTTTTCTTTGGTCGTGAGCGCAGACATATATGAGGTATTTATTTATTAGAATGTAAAGAAAATCCTTCCATGCTTGTTAAAAAAAATTAAAGATTTTTAACAGTGTTCACTCCCCCAGTCAAAAATACCGCCGCTCGACACGGACGATTGGTCGAGTGTATTTTTGCAGCCATATATAAACCTGGTAAACCTGGTAAAAGTTCCGTGCGTTGGTCTCTCTTAACACAAAGGTCGAGTTGGTGGCCCCACCTCTCGGCTTGGCGTGATGGAGGAGCGAGTTGCTTTCTTGCGATCTCCATCGCACATAGCCAGGCACACCCAGCTCATCTGGTACCGTCCTGAGTCAGGCATCTGGTCTTCTTCTGAAGATTTTAACTTTGACTCCTTTTACGTCAGCTTTGGAAGCTGATTAAAAAGTCTTGGCCCCGTGACAATCAAGCTGTTTTCCTTCAGTGTTGAGAGTGATCCTTTTCTGGCCTTTAGTTTGGGAACATTACACATTCTGCCTTTCCTATTTTTCAGTGTTGTTTGGATGGTATTTGGTTTAGTTTGAGTTTAGGTACCAGTTTTTCGATCATTTTCCAAATTATTTAAGTTATGATTCTCTCTCTCTCTCTCTCTCTCTCTCTCTCTCTCTCTCTCTCTCTCTCTCCAGCGAATACAGATTTAATTTGCGTAGTCTTTCTCAGTAGTTGAGTTCTTTGCAGCAATCAGTCTTGGCTGCGAAATTACTCTGAACTACTTTTGGTTTATTAATTTCTTCTTTTTTGTATGGGGACGTTAAGACTGAGCGGTATTCAAGTTTTCGTATGATCACTGTTTTCAGAATTGGAATCATTACCTTCTCGTCCCTTCTTTTGAAGGTTCTCAGTAGCTGTCGTTTTGCTTTGTTTATCGCTATCTGATTCTGTGTTTCAAATTTTGCATCATTGATCATTATTACCCCTAAATATTTTGTTTTCGTGCTTCTCTAAATTTCCTGTCTATCTGGAGCATAGTATGCTGTCTACGTTCTTCATTTCTTCCATATCTCAAGAGCTGAAATTTCTGTGTTAAAATTCAGGTTATTGTCTTCTGACCATTTGTATATTCTGCTTGTATCCCTCTGTAGGGCTTCCATCTCTTCTGCATTGCGGATTTTTTCGTTGATCTTTATATCGTCAGCAAAAAATATTACCATACTGTTGTCGTCTACTTCATTGTCTATGTCTGTCAGCATACTTCCGATTCTGATGATGATGTACCTTGGAATTTTACGGCTTGCTGCCGTCCATGAGGAAGTTGTAGATCGATTTTCCCACTTTGCCTGTAATTCCCAAGTGTTTCATTTTATGTTATTATGTCATGATCACACTTATCGAATGCTTCAGCAAAATCCATGTATATTACATCGTAGTTATCATTACTCTCAAGTGCGTCTATGATATTGTATAACATAGTGCTCTATTAGTTGTAATAGACACGATTTTCCTGATCGGAATCCATGCTGGTTCTCATTGAATCTTTTCTGTATTTCCAAAAGTCATATATTTTCTCCCTGGCTATTCTTTCAAATATTTTGATGAGATGTGACGTTAGTGACATCGGTCTATAGTTCTTTGCTTGATACCTACCCCCACTTTATATATAGTATGCTCGGTATTCCCCCGCCCCCCGAGTCCAGAGATCTTTTCCATATCCAATAAAGGGGTGTAGCTATTTCGTTCTTACAATTTTTAATCAACAAGGCACTCCATTTGTCCAGGCCTGCAGCTGAATGTGATATCATTTGCCCCATAGCTTTTGCTATATTTTTTGCGATAAATTCAAAATCAGTTTATACAGTGTTCATTTAATTCCTCTTCAAAAAGGTATTTCTGTCAGGTACTGCTTTGTCTCTATTTGGGGTACTGAAAGCTGATTCATACTGAGCTTTCAATATTTCAGACATTTCTTTTATATTATCGGTTTGATCATTTATTTCTCTCCTTAAAGGTGCGATAGTGGTCCTCGTTTTTGTTTTGCTTTTCGCGAAGCTATAGAAGTATTTTGGGTTATCTTTTATTGCTTTCATCGCATTTTCCTCCTCTCTCTCTCTCTCTGAATGGCCTTAATTAAGGTTTATATTTCCGTCTGTACTTTCCAATTTTTCTTGTATCACGTTTTTGGTGTTGTTCTCTGTGCAGTTAATTAACTTTGTAGCTACTCTCCTTTTGCGGAATAATGTTCGCTTTTGCCTCTCGAAATAGTTCCTCTTTCCCTTTGGCTGTACTTTCGGAATATATTTTTGAAGCGCTCCAGCGTCTTTATTTCCAAGGTTATTATCATTTCTTCGGTTGTTTTATCCTCTAAGACTGTTTTCCACTCTATCTGTGCCATATTTTTTTTACGCAGAAAGGAGTGGTCGAGGGGAACGCTCGCTAAAACGCCCCCCCTAAAGAAGGAAAAGGAGAGTCGAACTCAAAGTCTCTGAGGCTGTTAAAAACTAAACCTTTTTTATTAATTTTGAAAAGATTGTGTAGTGTGTAAGATGCATGTATGTGTAGTAGGGAATAGAGGGAGAAGTGTGTATTTGAGAGCAAGCTCGACTCCTCACAAGGTAGATGAGACACGGGAAAATATCAGCTAAGAGGACAGCAACAGGAGAAACGGGAATTCCAGAACTCCCTATCTCCTGCCTAACGTCCTCTCCACCCCGCTGAGTACTTCCCTGGTCGATTGGTGTCTACAATCTCCTGATTTCTTCCCAGTTTATAGTCTTATAGTTTAGATTAAAAATCTCAAATTTGCTTCTTTCTTCAGTATAAGTATTTTCTTTTAGTGTTGTCGCCATATTAATGGATACCTCGATAATGTTGTGGTCTGAGATACTTGTTGGTGTTATTATTATATCATTGATTAAATTGGTGTTATTCGTGAATACCACATCCAAGCAGTTATGTTTTCTTGTGTTATCTGTTATCTGCTATTTTAACATAAATTCATTTATTAGAGCTATCAACATTTTTGCTTGATCCTGGTCTTCTCTTGTGCCTCCCTTGTCCTGGTGTATATACACATTTCTTCTCATTCTTTTGTATTTTAAAAATGGGAAATTAAATCACCGTAGAGTATTATATTCAAGGATAGGGTGTTTAAGGACTTCATAAGGTTTCTGATGTCAGCAATGGCTTCAGAGAATTTTGCTGTTGGACGGTTCGAAGGTCTATAGATGACTATAAGTATCCCTTTAAGTTTTTCAGTTTTTACTGCGAAGAATTCCACGTAGCTGTTTGATTTGTTTATTATTGCCTCTGTCATACGACTCTCACGAACGAGGTGTGTTCAAAAAGTTCCCGAACTGGTTATGTTGCGCGCGCATCACATGACGCGCATGCGCGTCATGTAATGCATGTTTAGTGTGACTCAGTCTGTGTCCAAAGACGGTTACCGCTTGTTGATATCTTATTTTGTTCTCTCGATACTCGATATTTACTGTTTTGTGAAGTTATTTCGTGTGCATTTTGTGTGCATAAAATTTTGCATTAAGCTGGGCAAGACTGCTTCTGAAACCCATGCCATGCTGAGCACAGCATTTGGCAATGACGCCTTAAGTCGGACAACCACTTTTGAGTGGCACAAGCGCTTTAAGGAAGGCGGAACGTCGACGGAGGACGATGCAAGGGTGGGACGACCTTCCACTTCAAGAACTGATGACACCTTTGCTTGTGTTCGTGAAATGATTCGAGGAAACCTTAGA
Organism: Bathynomus jamesi; assembly: GCA_023014485.1. NCBI lineage: Eukaryota > Metazoa > Arthropoda > Malacostraca > Isopoda > Cirolanidae > Bathynomus > Bathynomus jamesi. The sequence continues at coordinate 434,086 of JAJOZX010003980.1, forward strand.
CTGACAGTCAGGGAAGTCGCAGACGAATGGACATTTCGATAAGATCATGCCACACGATACTCAGAGAGAATTTGGGGATGCGTCATATGTTAGCAAAATTTGTGCCACGACTCTTGACTGCCGAGCAGAAAGAGCAACGTGTTGTTGCGTCTCAAGACCTCCTTCAACATACCAATCTTGATGAAAATTTTCTCAGAAACTTCGTTACGGGTGACGAGATGTGGGTGTACGGATATGACGTTGAAACAAAACAGCAGTCATCACAATGGAAGTGCGCGACAGTAGCCATTATTCAAATGCAGAAAATGCAACAAAACACACAAAATGACTTCACAAAACAGTAAATATCAACAAGCGGTAACCGTCTTTGGACACAGACTGAGTCACACTACAACATGCATCACATGACGCGCGCGCAGCATAACCAGTTCGGGAATTTTTTGAACACACCTCATATGTATATAGCACAGCCACCTGTTCGTCTTTCTGTTCTGTCAGCTCATAGTATGTTGCAACCATCATTTTTATTTGTTTTTTATCTATGCAATAATCACAGTTTTCACAGTCGCACTTGGTAGTCTTCAAGATGTGTTTCTGTGAGGCATGCGGTGACAGTCCTTGTTTCTTTCTTCGAGTATTCAAAATTCAATTTCCTTCAGTGTCGCGTGTTTTGTACTCCTTTGGTCCTCCAAGAAAGCTTCGTTCCCGGTTACCTCTTCTGTAGTTTCTTGCTTGGTAACGGATCGGCTCGGAGGTTCTCAGCTGTGTCGACTGTATGTGTTGAATGAGGCTTAGTCACCGTATTGTGTCTGCGATGTCAAGAAAATTTGCTCCTTGGTTTGTATTCCAAGGTTTCTTGCGTTTTTCCAATTGTCCCTTGAGTTTGTTAGGAGGTGATAATAGCAGCATTTCTTACCATATTTGCATGCTCCCTGCCTTGCGTAGTACTTGCAAATGGTGGAATGATAAAATTTGCAATTGTCGCCAAATTTACAGTGATCGTATTATAATAGAAATTGCGCATGGTGGGGTGCTTATATATACAGCAGGATTGAGGTAATCGTAATTGTAATCATCTGTAATCGATTACATATTCTGGAGTATTCGTGTGTAATCAGTCATCATGGACAAAAAATGTAATCGTAATCATACTCGTAATCGATTACAGGCAAAATAGGTTATGGAATCATGGTAACTTCGTGTAACGTTATTACATTATATAGTAATATAAACATGATATAAATGATATAAGTTCAAAACGTGTCTGAGTGTGTATAAAAACACTTTCACTTCCACGTGAAGAAATAGGCTTTGAGTCTCGTTGGCCACCTTAAATGCCCTTCCGAAGCGGCCTAGCAAGTGTATTTAAGGGGGTTTTGTCACTTAATTTAGTGACATTTAAATTTATTCAGTGACAGTTTTATCCAGGAAGTGACATGTGTAAATTTCAGTCATTTCTTGGTCAATTTAGTGACAAATTTGTTGACTTTTGATCAGCACGTGTTTGTCTTTGTTAATTTTTTCTTACTTTTACCTGTAAAAAGTAAACTGTAACGAACATGTTACTGATTAAACCGAGTAGTTTAGGAACAGTGAATGTTTGTAAATATTGATGAATTTGATGTGCAAATTATGTGTTCGTTCAAATAAAGATTACAAATATATATGTATATTTTTTTTTGTTTTCATTCATATTTATATATGTATTATAATGCAATAAATATGATCCTGAAATCACATTATCAGGCTTCCTTTTTTTTATATGAATTAAATAAAAAGTAATCAAAAGTAACCATGAGTCCTTTTCCAAAGTAATCGTAATCGTAATATGAAAAAGTGTGTAATCGTAATCATGAAGATGCCAAGTAATCGTAATCGATTATTTTTCAAAGTAATCGCCCCAACCCTGATATACAATGTCCTTCCTTATGTCTGCAAAAGGCCTTTGCATAGTATGTGCATACAGTTCTTTCTACATTATCACTCGAGGACTTTGTTTTTGTTGTTTGTTTCATTTCCTTTTTCGGAGATAACTTCGGTCTATTATCGTGATTTCCTACTTGTTTTTCTTATTTACTCTATTCACTCTGGTGTTCCCCAACTGATGTACGTGTGTTTCTTTTAGTGTTTTTGTTACAATAATTTTCTCGCCTTCTTTGTGTGTCAGTATTCCGACGTGTGATATGTTTGTATCTGCTTCACTTTTCTTCGTTTCTTCTCCTGTTTCTTTCTGCTCATCATTTATATTCTCTTCTTTCGCTGCTTCCTCACTATCTCTTTCTGTTTTGCAAACCGTAAACGAATTTATTTCCGTTATACATCTTTCACAGAAATATTTAACTCCATTGAGTTGTTTGGCACTTCCCATGAAAGTGATGTCTTCATATTTCCAATTCAAGCAGTTAAAATCAAAGAGAAATTGACAAAGATTACATCTAATTGCCCTCGATTCATCGGTTGCATTGTTGCAAACCTTACAAAACTGTGTAAATCCGTTACCTATTTCCATGCTATTTATAAACAATAGTTTATAAAGATTGGTGAGTGAAAAATTTGCTCAAGAATGAGAGGGTGATATGCGGGGATTTTGACTAAGGGATGAGGGTGAGGGAGTGGTCTACGTTACTCCGGGAGCTGAGGGATGCCACGCGGTGTATGTCCACTGAATGGTGCTCGTGAGAGTGGCCGCGGAAGATATTTGGGAACGGCTATATGAATTTGGGGAGAAAAACAGGGCCTTGTTTCAATCATATGGATGGGCACCTATTTTTTTTTTCAGATGGAACTAATCAAATAAAAATAATTTGTTTCGTTTTACTTTTAATGGCATATATCGTACTTTCACCACTTAAGAAAATATCACTTTTCTGCACTAAATATTCACACAGGTACTGGCACTTATCAAATGATAATTAACTGCTAGATTTTACTATTACTTAGCTTTTATACGGACTTCAATCGAAACACGCGTTATCGCTACACAGGGCAGAAGAGCTATATATATTATTGTAAATTTGTAGTGGTTTCATGTGGGGATCGGACGGAGGTCAAGATTGATGTGATGGAGGAGAGTTATTCCAACTACTGACACCTAAACCGTGAAATTTCAGAACTGTGTCTCAGACTTTTTCCAAACCTTTATAATTAAACCATTCGACCTTTCAGGTGTTCCGGGCGATGATTCCTCATTTCACGGAGGTCAGGCTTGTTGCCCCTCTTTTTTAATATAATTTTTAATGTTAAAAATATTTATTATTATTATTATTTTGTTTGTAAATCTTAGTTTAATAAGTATTTATGGTAAAAAAAAGTAAAACAGTTTTCTTTAATTACTGTATAAAATAGAGTCATGTGGCAATTATTCACAGTATTTGGCAACTGACGGCCGAAATTACAGTCTTCAGTCAAAAATGAATCTTTTTTTGTTTTTAGAGAGATATAATTAAAATATTTTCCCAAAGTTGATGTATTAACATACGCACAAAAAATTCAAAATGCTCAAAATTACACTAAAGAACAATTACAATTTCATTTTGCATGAAAATATCTAAAAATTATTTGGTTCTACGGATTTTTTCCGATACAACCAATTAGTTTTCTTATAAACATCTATTTGAATAAAGCGGTTTCCAGCCTATCCCATATAGGTGTGTGGCACGGAGCTACGGACCTCGGATTCTGGTGATGATATTCATTGAAATGTAACAACTAGCTTACGTTCTCTACAGGAATTATATATCCATTTCCAACTTTTCCTGTTATGTCCTTGTATTTTAATTTAATTACCATTACTCCGTGGTGACATTTACCAAAGTTGCAGCAAAATCCGTATATATTGCATTGTAGTTGGCATTGTGCGTCAATAATATTGTAATAAGTAGCGTTCTATTAGTCGCGAGAGATACGATCTCCTTTGATTTAAACATCTAAATCCATGTTCATTCTTTTACTGAAACTTTCATGTGTCCCCAAAAAAGTTTATAGAATTTTTCCCCACATACACTGTACATATTTTAGTTAGGGGGGTTCCTTATTTGACCACCAAGGGCCACATGAGGGAGGGGGGGGGGGGCTTGACGTTTAACCACGTGGCCAATACTAAGCATTAAAATATCCTGTTTATCCTGTTTTATCTGGTCCCAGAGGACAAAGAGTACAGCTTTGGGAAGAAATATAAATACGCTACACACTGTATGCTCCATTGCTCCAATTAATATGTATGCATCCAATATGTATGCTCCAATAAATAATTTTTTGAACATTCAAAATTACATTTTTTAGTCAAGATATTATTTTCAATTAAAGAAACAAACAATTAAGGCAGTTTATTTAGAAGATATGCCTTTTAATTGATCATTTACCTCATTACCTCTCAATAATATAAGAAATCTAATATGGCACCTTACATTTTACATAAGATTAAGAAAGGGTGGGGGTGACATCAGAAGACCGTGTGGTTTTGGAGGGGGGTTTCAGTCATTGGCCACAAATGACCACAAGGGGGGGACGGGTTTGAAAACCACCCGAAAAAGGACCACGTGGTTTTTGAATGACCCCTTATATGCAACGTTATTGACACAGGTCTACAAATTTTTGTTTGTAGACCTATCCCCTCGTGTTTATATATATATATAGTTACCTGTCTTCTTTAGTTCAAATATTTCTCTATAAAAAATAGTGCGGCCTATCTAGTTTCATCCTTCCATTTTCTTTTATTAGCACTTGTAGAGTTCCATTTGTTTTATAGCTTTTTCATTATCCTCCTCCGCGTAAAGTCAACGTTTGTAATATTCTCTCTGTAATTGTTCCTGAAACGAGAGTTGCTGTTATTTATCGTATTACTTGTGTTTGGAATATGAAAACTGGTTGATATTGTGCTGCTCTTAATGTTCAGACTGTTCTTTCAGATCGTCAATTAGTACGTCTTCTTCGCGCAAAATTACAGACATATTTTGGATTTTCCTTAATCGCTTCTATACGTTCTTCTTCTTCTTTTTCTTCTTTATTTTTCTTTCTCTGTTTATGTTCTTCTATTATCGCGTTTATCTTCAAGTTTCTCTGATCTCATTTGTTGGTATTATTGTCTCTTGCGGAATAGTGTTCTTTTTTCCTGTTTTATATTTGTTTCTCTTTTCTTTATTTCTCGTGCGTATTTCTCTTAAATTCGTCTCGTTTTCTCTTTCAAAGTGTCCAGAATCTGTTCGGTTGTTTTAGCCTTAAAAATGGTTTCTGAATCCATCGTTGTCACGTGTGATTTTACGCTGTCCCATATTTGTGGTCAAGTTAGAGTCCAAACTAAATCGTTCAATTTTCCTTAACTCGCTAAATTTTGGTTTATTTGATTTAATCGTCATGTTACAGTAATGTTACAGTCCGATATTACTGTTCGGGTAACATTTACATTCTCTGTTAAGCTAATAATATTTATGAGTATTAAGTCTAAATAGTTATTTCTTCTTTTTCTTGCTGGTAATTTTTGCTATCTTTTGTGTTCATACAAACTCGCCTGTAAGTCTGTAAGGAATAACAGCATTTTCACTCGTTCCTGGTTCCTTTTTGTGCCTCCTCTTTCTTGGTTAATATATAAATTTCTTGCTATCGTTATACGTGAATGGGAAGTTGAAATCTCTAATATTACGTCAGGAGTAGTCAATTTTAAACTTTTAAGCAGGTTTTTCATCTCATTTGAGAGATTACGAAATTACAACATTTTTTGGTTGGGGTATATGGAGGTTTGGGTACCTTATATATAACAACGTATTAATATTATGTTTAGTTTTTAAATTTTTCATTCTCAGCCGTTCTCCATAACTTTTTCTTATCGTTTCTGTACTTTTTATCGTATGTCACATCCCCCTTTTTGTATCCCTATTTTGTCCGTTCGTAAAATATTTTGGTTATCTATTTGGATTTTCTTTTCATCAGTACAGTTTCCACACTGTTTGAAGTTGGATGGCAATCCCATGATGTGTTTGTGTTAAGCCCACGAAGTCCGCTTTTGCGTCTTCAGCGGTTTCGTACAGATATAGTACCTTGTTCGGGAGTGATTTGTCTTTAGACTTTGTTTGATTGTTTGCGAGTATCATTTTTATTTGTCCTTTCGCATTTTAGTTTGTTGGTTTTCCTATTTCATTGTCCTTCAGAGAAGAATATTTCGTTGCCCTTTGATCATCGGTGAAAGTTTCTATTCAGAGCTTTCTACTGTATCGATAACTTTAATTTTTGGAAGGATAGTTGGAATAGTCATGATGAAGTGATGAAACTAACATCTTTTTCCCATATCCACGATTTCCGTACCTTGCGTAAATTTTCCCGTACAGAAATGATGGTATTTACATTTTGCCCCAAACTTACTTACGATATCCGAGACTCATTTTGGTATATGCGGAGAACGAGATGAGTTTATACGCACTATCCATCCTTGTATCTATACAGTATCATTCACTAAAAAGTTTGCGTATAGTTTCACTCATATTCTTTGTTCGAATTTATCTATTACTTAATTATAATGTAATTATGATTTATATATTACTTAATCATAACTTTATCGTAACGAATCATTCATTACTCGTTTCATTTCACGTACTATATTACTCGTTTCATATCTGTATTTAACGACGAGTTCTTTGCAATGTATTTTGTATCATATCTATAATATAATAATAGGGACTTTTAAGATTTAATAATATGTAGCGTATGAAAAATAATTAATTTTTAATTTTCAACTATTATTTCTTTTATGGATTTTAAATTAATTAATGTGGCTTATTCATGATTTATATTTTACTTAATCAAAACTACGTATGAAGCGATATATTTTATCTTTAATTAATATGAGAGCTCAGTAAAGCCTAAAGTTTAAGAGATAATAGATTAATAATAAATATTCCAGTTGACAAACTGAACGGCAGAAGGGGAAAGTCCGCTCCATGCCACGTTCCTGCAACGGCATGTAGCAGACTTTCTCATTTTGACCTTCACTCGATCATTGTGTTATCTTAACATAGTAAAAAATTGTAATATTGTAATATTTATTTTATGAATAAATATTTTTATTTGATTGGATCGGATTGGATTTGTGGGTGGGTTCATTTTCCATTGGTAGATATCATTTTGCCGCTATATTTTATTCATGGATGTACCGGGACTCGTATCCGTATTTGTGTCCCTTTTCGGTTCTCTATTATGCCCATGTTCTCTATATGCTGGTTGTTTTTCTTCGTCCATCCATTACAGTATGTCACGACGTGTTCCGTTTTCTTCCAAAACTTTCAACATCGCCCGTTTGTATGTCTTTTGTTAAATTCTTCCCATACTCTAAAAGAATTTACTTTCATCGTACAACCTTCACAAAAGAATTTCATTCCTTCTATTTGTTGTACAAATGATTGAGATAAACTCTTTATGCCATCCTATTTCATACCATTAAAATCTAGGAGGTATAAACATCAATTGTATCTTATTATAGCTCCGTTGTCTCCGTGGCAAATTCGTGGATTTTGCATAGAAATATTGAAATTAATCCCTCGTTGTTACGTTATTTCATTCAGAATCCAATTAAAATTACTCTGGTTTTTCCTTGTCATCGCGTAGAAGGGGAGAAGGATGTGGGAGATAACGATCGAAAGAATGCCTTAGTGGTTTTGTGAGAGGGGGGGGGGGTTACATAGTGAGGACGAGGGTTCACAGGTGTTTTCTGATTGGTCAAAGGAAGTAATGCCGAGGGGGCCTAACTATTCGAGATGAGGGAGTGGGGGGAATACGTTCATTGATAGAAAGATACAGGGAAGCTATTTCAAATGTACAATAATTTGTCCACTAAAAGAAACGATTGTAACAAAAGCTGTAATTTCAAACGATTTATATCACTTTGCGTTCATCAAACATCCTTTCAAACGGAGGCATTTCTTTTTTTTAGTCTTGTAATAACAAAGATTTCACTTCAGTTCAACTTTTATTGAAACTTCGAGCAATACACGTGTTACCGGCTCACAGGAAAATATATATATATATATATTATATATTATATATATATTAGTTTTAAATTTATTATTGTTTTATTAATCGCATTGTTTATTACCTTTAATATTGTACTCTTTTATGGGATTTATCTCCTGCCAATAAAATTTATTTTTTCATTATTATATAAATATAACTTATGATACCTTATGATGGCTTTGAACAACAGTTCAGGATCAACCTCAGGTCAACCCCTCTGCAGCATCACACCTCACTTGCGGAATTTGGTGGCGAAGAGAATTGGTTTCCGTTCTCCTCCTGCCCTCAGGACTTTGCACAAGAACTTGTCCAGTTGGATCTTGAAATTATTTAGGTTAGTGTGCTGGAGGTTCCTCGCTTCTTTTGACAAAATATTAAAAAATTTCGGGCCTCGTATTCTGAGGGTATTTTTCACCTGTCCCACCGCACCTGGGAAACTATAGAATCTGCCTCTTCTCTCATTCCAGTGTTTCTATTTCAATTCTAAAAATTGGGACACAATTATTGAGTATTTTTCATACGTATAGTATTGTGTACCGCTCGCATCTTCTTTCCAGGAGTAAAGCTTCAGGGATTGTAGTCGAAACCAGCAGTGTTTCTCTCTCTCTCTCTCTCTCTGGAAGTTGTATTTGAAACGGTTTAGCACTAGTGTGTGTGAGAATTACTTTACCTATAAGAGCTGTGACACGTGGAACAGGCTACCTTCAGAAGTTGTCAACAGTTCCTCTGTGGATCAGTTTAAGAAAAGGTTAGACCGAATCTTGCACACTATTTGAGGATGTGTGTTACTGTCTTCTGGGATGGCTGTTCGAGAAGCTAGCTGTGACAATATGTAGGAAGTTTCCCCTGGCACCCGTTGCCATTGGTACCTCCTCGGTATGGGCCGCAAGGCCTTTTGAGGTACTTCTTGTCCTCGTAACTCTCTCTCTCTCTCTCTCTCTCTCTCTCTCTCTCTCTCTCTCTCTCTCTCTCTCTCTCTCTCTCTCTCTCTAAATATTTTGAAAATAGTATTACCGACAACTCGCAAATCGTCGCACCCCGAGGGCCAAATTTTAGAATATGCGCTTCAATAAGAAGAGGTCGGCATTTCGAAGTAGAAATGGGCAGAAAGCTTTTTCTAAAGGACTTAAGTGTGCTCTTTCCAATTTTGGTGTCTGCCAAAGTCTTCAATGCTTATTTCGTGCTATAAAATTAAATATTCAAAATGGCCGCCGCAAGCATTCTAACTCATGGAAACACTCATAATACATCGTAGTTTGAAAATAAAAGGCTTTTATGATCTCTAAATGCGGTCCTAATTTACTGTTTAAGAGCTAAATTGAAAGTTCCAGAGAGACGTAGGAAGAGAGAGAGGAGGGGCTTTGAATTTTATTTGACAAAATTTATTTGACATAAGACATGACATGACTTCAGCAACCAATTAACAGATAGTGTCCGTTTCACAAAAATATTTTTGCTTTTGCTGTGCATGACGTTGGCAGGTAGCTGTTTCAGTATTCTTCAAGCATTTCAGTATTCTTCAACTGAACCAGATCTTTTGATCGGGTTGCTTGATGCAATGTACTAGCAGCACCCAGATGCTTAGGAGTCCAGTGTGTTCCGCCACTGACATTTAGACCAAATCCTATGCAATGCTCAGTATTCTTGTCTGAGACTTACGCTCCCTCTGCGTCATTCCTTCAGTTCCTTCAGCCTCTGAGGTCTCATCAGTGTCATCTTCCAACAATTCCTGTCCACCAAACATCAAGCAAAGGAACATGAAGAGGTTGTCAGGAACACATGAAGTCATTTCCTCTTCATTCACAACAAATCCTTTGTACTTTGGCTGAGCAAGGATGTCAGATCTTAGTTTCAAGGCAACATGAACCATTTCAAGAAACTCGTCAGTTTGTTGATGTCTTTGGAGTGGAGAAGGTACTGGTCTCCATTCAACAGTTTAGAGAAGGGGACATTTTCAAACTTCACTGGCACAAGCAGTGTTTGTCTATCTGGCAGAGAGATGAACTCATACATGTCTTCAATGCGTGCCTGAAGCTTGGTCTTGAATGTTGATCGCCTGTTGACATAAGATAGAGGTATTTCAACGTCAGCTTCCACTGCCAATTCGCGGTAACTCTCCCAGACTTCTGATAGCTCAAGCACGTGTGCCTTCCTGGCTGCTTCTTCCAGTTCAAGTACTAGCCATTTCATTGGAACACCTGTCTCCTCTGATTCTGATCGCTCTTTCGTTTTAGATGTGAATTTCGTAAACGTTGTGTAACATGTCAGATGATACTTGCCTTCTGCCGCAATAAGATCATTCACTCCAGCAAAGCGAACATGAGTAACTTGATCGTAATTTGATGCTTCCAAAATCTTTACACTTGTTTGAAATGTACTAACCGAGGAAAGTTTATCTTTGCTTGTTGTATCTTGACAAAATATATAAGCTTCCCAGTTCATTGCTGCCACAGAGCTTCGAAGCACATTGGAAGGTTTTCTTGATGCTGTATCCCCACCTTGACCTGAACTTCTCTGCTGTAAAGAAGATATCTGTAGTCTTGATATATGAGACTTGCTGGTAAATGTTGCAAAGCATGACTTGTGCCAAAACACGACCGGACGCGGTGCGGAAGACAATACATCAGTCAGTCGTTCAATCACAGTTCTGTTTCTAGCATCATGGAGCTTTGTTCTGGCTGATGAAGTCTGTTGCAGGGACAAAATGCCTTGATCAGTACATTTCAGTAGCTTTTCTTTGGTGCTTTCTTGGCAAAGAATACAGTCGTCAGGACTTAAAGATCTTGATTTCTTGAGGCTGCAGACTGGTTCCATTGTTAAATCACATCACATCTCATCTCCATCACTTTTTCAATCTGGAAAGGATATATATATATATATATATAATTATTTTTGCGCATATTTAATTGTATTTTTATATAAAAATTTAAGTTGTTATAGTGAATACTTTAATTTTTTACTTTAGCGTCATCTATAAAGCATTTTTTACTATTAGAACGCCATCAGTGTTATATTTATTTAGTCAATTAAACCATATTTCGTTAGGTTGGTTAGTCTGGTTTTGGGTTGAGCTGTAGTTCTTGTACTGTAATTATGTATGCTATTTATTTTGCGGGATTGCTACATTAGTAATAGTTATTTTGTTTAATAATTTTTACTTCAAGAACTTAACTTTATTATCATTATATTATATTGACAGATCAAATTTATACGAAAAAGTTTTACAAAGTTATGTAAAATTTTTTTACACACTTTGAGTACTAAGAATCTAAGATTGTATGTTTTTGCACCTCTGACAGTGTTTTTCCGGTATAATGTCAGTCATGTTGAATATCGCACTATACCATTCAAAGTAGACACTTTTGACTTTGGAAGACAACAGAAATGGATTTAGCATACCCAAATCCGCTAGAAAATGTTCTCCGACAGCTTCTACCTCAAAATGCCTGGGTGTGTTTGATTTTCTGAAATTTGGCCCAGTCTATAATCTCCGTATCATCAAACATCACTACGCATCATCGCATCATTGCACTCGCATTTTCCTGCCTTTTTGGAGATTTTGGATGGTCATCGCACGTCTGGAGTACGATAACGGCTTGGTGTCTCGTGCGATGCCTAACTCGCCATCTTCCACCTTTCTCTGGGCCCGAGACGTTAGTCCATTGTCATCTGTTGAACGTGTAGTGCGTGACTGTTTGCTGTGCATCATTGAGCATTGATTTTCATCCTTTTCCAGTCACTAATTTTGTCCTCAATACTCGCCATCTGTATTGTTGGTGGACAAGATCCGAAAAGGTGCTCCATCACATCTTTGTAAGCGAAGTACGGCGTGGCCAGCCGCCACTGGCCAGGCGTACTCTTTACGACTGGAAGCGAGATGCCGATAAGAATGAGCGAGAATTTTCCACCCTTAATTTACTTAGTTGTGGTTTAGTGGAAAAACCTAAAAATTAGGCCTGGGCAATTAATCGAAAATGTCGATTCGGGTCGATTCAGTAAAAGAATCGAAACCCGACCCGAATTAGAGCTAAAAAATTTCGATTCTTCGATTCGCTAACTGTAACCTGTCGAGACGATAAACTGGCACTACCCTAAAACTATGGAATAACAAAAAAAATAAAAAAATATATATAATAACGTTATAAAATAGTTGAATATTTGAGAGATTACGCTTTTATAAAGATCTGAGTGCGCTCAATACGCATGGTCAGCTTTTGATTTTGTGATGTCACAGAATCACGTGCGCGCGCCTTGCGGTGTGACGTGACAAATTTGGACCAGTTCTTTGGGTTCAGTTGTTTATTACGCTTTTCAGTATGTTGTTGCTGGTGCATGTATGTTGTTCTGTTGGTGCTGGTGCATGTAAATTGTAAAGTATAGGTGAGTGCAGTGCACAGTCGCAGTCGAATCGAATCGAATCGAATCGAGAACCGAAAACAAGTGGCCGAATCGAATCGGAAATCGAATCGAAATAAAAATATCCGAATCGCACACCCTTACGAAAAATATTGCCTTACGAACTAAAGAGTATCATTGATCACGTTATCATCCTGAGTGTGGGTGTATAGTCACACACCAACCCCCGAACGGGACGTAAAGTTGGACCTGAACCACAATTGCTCCGAACCCCGAACCCTTTAGGTTTAGTTTAATCCTAAAGTTTACAAGAAATTAAATTAATTTGATGTTAAGTTTTAGTGTTAAACTTAGATGTTAAGCATTTGATCATGATCTCCTTTCTTGGTCAATAGTTAAATCCAGCCGGAAGACACCATGTATTTTATAAGGTAATATCCTTTCAGTCATAAAGATGAGCCACACCATGTTTTACTGAGCTTGCATTACATGCAATCTCGTTCATAATTATGTACACCTTAATTAATGTACATGTCAAGTCTTAAGTAAGTATACTGCACAGTATTTTATATTTATATAATGGACCTCCGCGTCATCGCACTTTACGCTTCGTCGTATACCTCGACCGTCCCATTAGTGCGACTATTCGCGAGTTTGTTTAAACATTTACTCCTACACTTAGTCCTCCTCCTACTTTAGAGAAACGTCTCTGGTTGCATTGTACCCACATAACATGATCAACTATCGAGCAACTCATCTTTTGATCATTTGCCTCATAAACACCTCTAAGTGGGAGAGACTTGAATTCACAGTAGGAACAACGGGTGATTATCCACGAAACATTTTCATTCTCCATAAGGGACAAGTACACAGGAATAGATATATGGACATCCCACTGATATTTCTCGCCGGAAAGAGATTTTCTCTACTCTTATGGTGGCACAACACCGCGAAGTACGAATGACTCGGTACCTACATCATTTGCGGCATAAACACCTTTCACGGCGGGAGACCCAAGTTGAAACGGCAACATTCAAACAGTTGGCAGACACATACACAACACAGATATCCAATTATAGAAAACACGCCCACGTATTTCTCTGCCTTGTTAATAAACTAGAAAAGTATTTTGTAGAAATATATAATTTCCTAATGAACAAAAACTAAAAAAAAAATGCATGACATGGATTAGATGAGATAAAGTTGTGTTTCTGCCATCCCAATTTCGTTTTGTCTCTTCCTTCTCTTGGGTGGTTGGGTGCATGTGAAGGGCGAGGGCATGGTGTGTAAAATCTGATTTCCTTTCTCAATTCCTGTTTCAATCTCTTTCTTATAGAATCATTTCATCACCTTTCCAGCGTGATGACTTTGAGCGTACATGGGTGTAAACATGGCGAGTTTGCTTAATCCTTTTGGGGCTAGCCTGGAGTGGGCCATGGGGTCTTCGTTGGTCTGATACCTCGATAAATAGAGCTGTAAATATTTTGTATAAAGTCAAAACATATGTTCGAAGTTTTTGTGACGATACCAATTAGTTGATATACGATTAACACAAATGTATTATTATGATAGTTTATACAACGATACTCTCAAGTGTACGATTCGTATGTGTGCGTAACGTAATTGTTGAGCTAATTTATATATTCTCCTCTTTCCTGTAAAATTTCCTTGGCTACTTTTCTAGAGTCAAGGTATTTTCTTCAACCTTTTCCGTACCCTCCTATGGCGGGGAGAGTTGGGAGAGAACTTATATTTTTCTATCCAGTTTTCTACTACTGCTTGCTAAACTAGTTAAAAAAAGAACTAGTTTAATAACAGGAATCTCCCCGAGTGGACAGAAAGATCTTTGAGGCTTCCTCTTGTCCTTCGAACTTCTTGTAACTCTGTCTCATATATATATATATATATAATTAGCATCTTATTTTTAAAACACTCCAAAATGTTTTTTGTTGTTGAATTGCAATTAATGAATTACTCGTAAAAACATAACCAAAGTTTTCGGTTAAGCATAAAATCGTATTATAGACTAAGGTGGCAAATTTGAATACAGGTGTGATGCATTTTCGTTCTTTATTACACTACCAATGGCCATCAGTTACTCCCCGAACCTTATTAATGACGTCACTGTGGATCCCGTCACGTGAATATATATATATATATACTGGAGTAAACAGCAACAGCATAGTAACATCCTTTGCAGACGATACAAAGATCAGGAGAAAAATCAGTGATGTAAATGAGGTGGAGGCCTGCAGAGGGACACGAACAAAATATACAAATGGTCAGAAGAGTGAGAACACTGATCATACCAAAACTTGAATACTGCTCAGTTTGACGTCCCCATATAAAAAGGAAGAAATTAATAAACTAGAAGAAACTCAAAGACATTTCACAGCCAAGATTGACGGCTAAAAAGAATTCAACTACTGGGAAAGACTACGTAAACTACAGTAAATCTGTACTCCGTGGAAAGAAGAGAGAGGTACACCATAATCTACATATGGGAAATGATCGAAAAACTGGTAACAAACCTCAAACTAAATCCAATTACCATCCAAACACACTGGAAAATAGGAAAGGCAGAATATGTATTCCCAAATTAAAGGCCCGACAAGGAACCTCTTCAACACTGAAGGAAAATAGCTTGGTTGTTAGGGGGCCAAGACTTTTTAACCAGCTTCTAAAGGACCTCATAAACGTTACAGGGGTCAAAGTTGAAGTCTTGAAGAGAAGACTAGATGCTTGGCCACCAGATGAGCCGGGTGTACCTGGCTATGTGCGGTGAAGAGCGCAAGAAAGCAACTCGCTCCTTCACCAAGCCAGGCCTAGAGCGGGGGGGGGGGGGGCACCAGCTTGATCTTCGTGTGAAGAAAGACCAACACGCGGAACCTAAACGAGATATATTCAATTTTAGTATATTCAAACTGAGTAAATTCTGCACACTTAATCACAGTGGGTATATAAAGAACTAAGTATATTGTAAACGTAATACAATTCAAAAGTAAATAATTACTTTTTAAAATGGCAAATAAATAAAAACAAAGTTGTGTATGAATTTTGCTGAACACAAAAATTCTACGGATTTTATCTGCCGAATGATTTTGAGTGGTGAAAATGGTTCCGTTTTTTATGTACGCCATACACACGAAACCTAAAATGGCCACATTAAATTTAAAGGCGAGATGTTTTCTGTACACTCTCCAAGTGAAATAATATATTTACTCTTTACGAGGAGCCAAATATTTGCGATCATTTGTGTATATATATTATAAGAAGTCATGTACGATTTTATTATTAAAAAAAAATATATATATATATATATATATCGCCTCCCTTGGTGGTGTAGTGGTTAGCGTCGCTGACTACGAATCCATCGGCCCCGGGTTCGAGACCCGATGGCAGCCGGCGCGCAGCAAAACCCAGCTGTTCATCCTTCCACACAATAAAGGAAGTGATTGGTAGATAAATGGGTACCCTAGGTGGCCTAGTGGTTAAGACGCTGGGCTGCTGATGGGGCGTGGTTCGGATTCCACGTTAAACTGTAGGTCTAAGGTGGAGTGAAAAGCTTGACCTTCGTCAGAATGAATAATTCGGATGAATAATTCGGGCGGAAGCTAACCAAAGGTGTGTATATATATATATATGTATATATATGTATATATATCCTAAAATTTGTTCTGAATATTATTATTATATTTATAAACCTTTATATTTGCCACAAAATAAATCGTTATATTTGTATGTAACTTGAAACTAGTAAAAACCAAGATTACGACATTTGATCGACTTGATAGTCTATCGAGAAGTATATTGTGGATTACATGAAGTTAGGTTAAAGTTAAGAGTACTGACGATATGCGCTTGTGTCCATCCAACGAGTAAACAGACGTTAAAAAGGTCATAAAAACAAACATTAAAAAGGTAATCCCCTCAAAAAACGAAAATTTTAACCCAGTAAATAAATAACTGAAAAATAAACAAACCGCTTTACCTATATATATATATATATATATATATACTGTGCACTCTTTTTTTTTCAATATTTTCCTTCAAATAAATTTATTTGAAGGTGAAGCCTTCAGTCAACTTGTCAGCGGTGACGTCATAAATTTTGGGGCGTGGCATCTTCGTTCCATTTGTGAAATGAAATCCACATAAAAGAATTTCGAGCAGCACCTACTTCGCAGACCCCTTGTGATATATATATATATATATATATATATATCACATCTACTTGATTTAAAAAAGAAATAATATTAGGGATTCGTAATTCTTTAAAGTTAAGGAGTCCTTACCGTTCCAATAATCTTTTTATCTATAAATTGGCGTCGGGGCTATGGTTTTTATAAGATCGACGCGAGACCTTTGAATTCTCTACATTTTTATTTGTATTTCTTGGTTATGCCTTATAAAAAGGAGAATGGTAGCCTCATTTTTTACCCCCCTTTTTTTGTCGACTTGCTTATACAGAGTGGCCACAAATCTCTTTGCGTTGAAATTACAGCATATCTTTATGTTGTCCTTGTTTTTCACGCAAAGGACTTTGTGGCTACCCTGTAGATTTAATTTAAAGCATCAGAAAAATTTTGTTACGGTGGGGAGGGGCTATACATTTAGTGTTTGTTTGATCGTGATGGGTACTTAATTTAGATCGTTCTAAAATAGAGTTTATTTTGTAATAGAAACAAATGCGAAAGATCATTGAATTGTTCAAGTTTCAATGGTAGTTTTCTGAAGTTTTTTTTGACGTTGTTCCTTATTGCAATGAGGGACACAAACAGATATAGTTAAGAGCGTAAT